>VDFB02000003.1:15283168-15883168 GCA_007258455.2 Sequoia sempervirens
TAGTACTGCTCTCTTCATGAGTTGGCCAATCAAAATTGATCACCGAATTCACCTTGACACTATAAGGTTTGTACTTAACTGCCACCTGATTCACTTCTCTTTCAAAAGACTCCAAGAATGAGTTGGTGCTAATGATTTTGTCCATACATCTCACCAACAAATCATAATCTGAGTTACCCTATTTTTCATGGTTTTGTAGTCCAAACATGATATAAAGGGGCTCTTACACTTTTTGTGATTATTGTATCTTGTGTAAGAGGCCCCATGGATACTATTGTAATTTTAGGATGCATGAATAGGGCGTAGGATGAGAAATAAAGAAGGTATAGTTGTTGTCCTCAATAGTTTTCTCAAGAAAAGCATGTGAAATGAGAGGTTCAAGCCTAGGTTTCAACAAAACATGTATGGGAGATCTGATTTTATGAATTTTTATCCATGTGCAGACCTAATGGGTTGTTTGAACGATATAAATGATATACATACACACACTGCATACATACATATATATCTATCCTGTATGTGTATGTGTATGTATGCTTAATGTATGTATGTATGTATATGTATTTTTAAATGTAAATGTAAATGCAATTATTGGATGCTCTCCTAGAACAATAAATGCAACATATCATTAAATAAATCTATATCTATGTATATAAATGTGTATTTATAAATGCAAGTGTAAATGCAAAGAGCATATAGTTTTGTAGTGTTATAGATACAACATATCCATAAATTATGTAATTGAAATTCTAAAGTCTTCAACACATATAATATGAAATCGATCAAACTATTAAAATACATGAGAAATAAATAAAAAAAGTAAATGCATATGTATGTGTATTTGTAAATGTAGGTGTAAAATAAATAAGAATAATAAAAATTATAAAAGAATACAAGGAAAGGTCTCCTCCCTTCTTGGTAGTGATAACCTCCTCCACACACATATAAAATTATGAATAGAGGAATATAATCTTTGAAGATCTCAAAGTTGATTCTCTCCTACCTGATGCAATTAGTCATTTTATCCTTACAAACATTTATAGTGATTACTAGAGGCACCTAGACCAATTCTTCATAATAGAATAATTTGATCATACTTTTCCAATGATGGCATTATATGAAAACCTTAGGTTAAATGGAATGAATTCCTAGCTAAGTTCTTTAAATCATGTCAGGTATAAGAGAAGACCGCTGCTATGTGTACCTGGATACCATGGAGAAAGGCTAGTCTTTGGGCTCTTTCATCAATCATCCTACCTTAAAACATACCAAAAATCTCCTAGCAATTAGAAATAGGAAGATTTAATGACTTAAAAAAAAATTATTGCCAAAGCGTAAACTTATGACAACTTAACCAAGCCTAGTACACACTCCCTCCCCGTTAACCACTTAGACATATGGAAATTAAATGTAAATTTACTGCTATTTTTAGTCATGTAGGTGTCCAATAAACCACTTGGTGGTGTTTCCCTTCAAGTTTATTTACTTGAATGAAGAGAAAAAGTCCTTTGATTGCAATTATAGAATACATTTGAGGCCTTGGTTGTGTAACCGGTGGACCATAGTCACATTTAACACTTGTTACAAAGTTTGGGGAGTTAAAACATTAAGTAGATTTGATTTGTAGTGGACACATTTGGGCCAGTAGTAACAATAGCTTGCAATCTATCAAGACTTGATTACCTTATAACTTTGTGAAATTCTAGCAATGAAATGATAGATTAATCATAATGTCACCTTGGGATCACATCGCATGAAGGAGCTCATCAACATCCTTATGAGTCAGGGTACCACCAAATAGGTATTTGTCGGATCCTATCTTCCTCGGCGAGGGAAGTCGAGGAAGAGAAGAGGAAAGTAGAGACATGTAGTATGTCTAAAATCAACTAGGAGTCAAAGATTAGAAAATTTTGTAAGCATGGAATTTTTCTTCTTGAAGGGGTCATGTTCTTATGATGATGAGAGCATAGGCGACGTCAAGGTTCCCTTAAGGTACAAACATCTATGGAAACAATGGGTACCCAAGGAACTTCCTCCAATAAACACTGATTTTTGTGTCAACGAGAGGATATATCACATAGCACCATCGTCATTACATGGTTTGGGCCTATTTTTCATGGATGGCATAAAGGTCTTTTACGAAAAAGTTCCTAAATTGATGGAGTATGTCATACCCTGTTACAGTTACAAAGATTGGATGCAACTGGTTCGATATACACGAAGTATGCGTAGGTATGCACTGTCAGCAAATTATATACAACTAAAAGATAAGGATCAAAATAAAGGAGTGACTATGTACATTGATGGAAGGCCAAAAGCATTAGGGAATATTGCAAGGTTTATAAACAGTACATGACCTGGGTCAACAAATAAGCGACCCAATTGCATAGTCGAGGCGCGCGAGGGAAACCGTGTATTCGTATGTGCGATAAAATCAATAACTGCAGGGGAAGAGTTGCCAATCAATTACAATTTGAATCACTTAGTTACAAACACAGTTACTATGGGGGTGGTACGTACTATGTATCATTTTACCCAACCTCCAATTAATGACTCCAATATACCATTTTATTCTTATATTTTTTTTTCGTAAGTCTATTGGTTTCATTTCGATAATGTTTTTTTATATTTAATTTTTGTCACAGTGGGACATTGATCGTATGGAGAAGGCTCTGGCCCAGAGCACAGATCACGATGTATCTTTAGGCTCTTATACCCGACAGGTTTACCTCATTGTAATTGTACAAATTAGATACGAGCAAAATGTTTTATTATTATGTTTTTTTCATAAGTTTTTTGGGTTAATTTTGATAATGTTTTTAATATTCTTGTTGCAGTTGACTGATCGGGGAAAGGCACCAGTAGTAGAGGAGAGCATCCATAGTGAGGTGCAGTCAATATTTTGTGATGATAACATCGCTTATTCAACAAACCCTCTCAATACGATAAAGAAGGTCCAAAAAAAATGCAATGAAGAAATGGTTAAGTTGATGTTCATAGTGCCTCAAATAGATGAGATAAAAGAGAGGGTTAAAATATTCACTGAGAAATTACAAAACTTTCAAGTAAGTTGTCATGAGGTATTTAATTATAACATAAGTTCATTCATGGTTTTATATTTTGTACTCTTTATGTCATGAACTAAAATATGTGTTGTTTTTACAGGGTTATTTGCCTCCTCATGATGCTCCTAACCATGATCAGGGTACTGCAAGTGCTTCCCGAGGAGTAGGGGTTGGTACAAGTGTCCATCATGATCTTCCTACGCATACATCACATCATCTGACCCCATCATTCGTGCCTATATTGTCGTCTGAAATGTCGGCAACACATACCATGCAGGCATCCATTAATGCACCCTCTGGCAATGAACACATTCCAGAACATGTGTCAAGACATGTACCTGGGGATGCAGAGGCCACTAGTACTGGTGATGTTTTAGCAGCATTTCCTGGATCTTCTCGTATTACTAGTACGGTAACATTTCCGGTCACACTTGTGGTGACCAAAGATTTCGTTCCCATAAAGATAGAGAGGGTCCCAGGTACTTTTAAATGTTTTAATTATTATTATATATAATCCGATTGAAATTTATTTATTGATTGCTCTTTTTAGACTATTGATCTGATGATCATTTTGCAGGAAATGATGTTTTTTTATAAACATCTAAGTGATATTACATTGGAGCTCTTCGGGACCACCATACATACACGGTGGAATGCCCAAAATCAAGATTTAAAAGATGAGCTCATTAACCATTTAGTTGTGTTGTTCGGTGATAAAACATTCAACCAAACCAAGGTCCTTTAGAAAGCTAGTACCTATCTAAAGTATGTGAGGGACCAATATAGGTCACATTTAGAGAAGAAAAAAAAGTACGAGCGTCCCCCCATGATTCCAGAGAGGGAGTGGAAGGACCTAGTGTCGGATGGAAAGGAGAAGGCTGAAAAGAAAAAAGGAAAGACACCACCGGGCCAAGGAAGGTATGTGATAATATCAACAATGTAATTATATACTAATTACTCTTTCTTTTTACATAATCTAACGTATTTCAAACTTTTCATAGGCTGCCCGACACATCGAAGGCAACAAAGGCAAGACTAGAAAAACACGGGCAGCACAAACTTGGCTCTGGTGGTTATATGAAATTAGCATGAATTGTAAGTATCAATAAATGAAATATAGTATCAAATAATAAATTGAAAACAATTTTGGTTTTATCACACCATAGAAGCAAAATTCATGATCTTATGCAAAAATGTAGGCTTTGAATTCAACAGAGTTCCCACAAAGATGACTGAAGATTGCCTTCTAGCAAGGCTATGGAGTCATGGTGAAGCCTAAGAGTCTTTGACTAGGCAAACACAATTCCACTACATCCGATACATAGGTAAATAAACTCAATAAAGTTTATTTAAAATTGAATACTTGTGCAATATATTCAATATTAATTTCCACCATAAAGTAATTACATGCCTATTTGTTTTAAACATTCAAGCAATGATAATACTACACATGACATTGGAATGCAGCCTGGTGAGGGTGGAGCACAACTTGCAGATGAAGTTCATGGTGTGCATCCTGATACTTTAGAGCATGTAGAGCGTGATCAACATGTTGAGCATGATCAGGCTAGAGAAGATCAAGAACATGATGTGGCCCCATCAGGTGGTAAAGAGGACCACTCTAAAGTTATTTTAAACATATTTAATTGCAATTGGTGTATTAATTAATGTAACCTTTCGTGTTTCAATTTTAGAGCATGTAGACCATCATCAACATGTTGAGCATGATCAGGCTAGAGAAGATCAGGAACATGATGTGGCCCCATCAGGTAAAGAGGACCACTCTCATGTTCTCTTAAACATATTTAATTTCAATTGGTGTATTAATTAATGTAACCTTTTGTGTTTCAACTGCAGATCAGGATTTAGAGGGTTTTGACATGTTGAGCATGAGTCTATAACAAAAGTTCAGGAACATGATGTGGACCCATCAGGTAAAGAGAACCACTCTAATGTTCTTTTAATTAATGAAATACTTGTAACAATAATAATAAAACATATCAGTTTAACATTTCTTTCTTATTGTTAAACCCCCTTGGTCCGTCATGGTGACGACTAAGTACTAAGATCTAGGAGGGAAGAACAACTAAAGGGGGACAGATATTGATTTAAGCGATACTCCCTTCAACTTTATGTAGCTTTAAAAAGAAACAAAAAAAAAAGTGATTGTAATCATATCATGACAACCATATTTTTGATAATATGTAAAACTGAAAGAATGAATATTATATGTTAATGAATGAATGTGAATATGTTAATTAATGAATGTTATATGTTAATGAATGAATGTTATATGTTTTTAATGGATGAATGAATGTTATATGTTATTAATGGATGAATGGATGAATGTTATATGTTATTAATGGATGAATGAATGAATGTTATATGTTATTAATGGATGAATGAATGATTAATGTTATATGATTGGGTATGGGGAATTGAGAGTGATGTGAGGATTAGCTTCCAGATCACATGGTTGGCCCTATTAAGTAGAGAATATTAAACTATTCTCGAAACAAAGAGAAGCTCAATAAGGTAATGCACTTTTCAATATAAGAAATGCATCGTTTGAAGCATCAAACCAATATGCAAAGATGAAAGAAAGTGCTAACTTTTCACTATGGTGGCAGAAAAATGATTCTTATACCCTGAATCCATGCTCTGCATCATAATTTTAAGTTGTTTCCATTCCAATGTTCTGAGTTTAGTTTGTTTGTATGGTTTTGTATGAATACCACATTGTGTTGTGTGTGGATTTGGTTTCAAAGCTCTGTTTCTTCTTATTTTAGTGATGACATAACTCTAAAATTTGACTTTTGTGCATAACAGGTTAGTGGAAAAATTGACAGCTCTGAAGGGTTTAGAGGCTCGATTGAGATAGATACACGGATATTTAGATCTTGTTGTTGATGGGAGGCTTCGACTTAACCATGAAATTTTGTACCATCTGCAAGTATGCAAAATTTTCTCTACTTATGTATTCATTCTTGATCATAAATGTTGTAAATGATATTAATGCTTCAAACTTAAGATTCATTTCATTGTTATAATGATCAAAATGTTTTACTTTGTTATACATTCAAGCATTCTCTTGCCCCCTACCCTTTGCTCTCTCCCCCCTCCTTTTAAGAATTTTCTTTGTCATAAAAGATTCACATTTCTGTCTCATTTACACAAATTTATCAAAAGCGTTAGGAGTGAATAAAGATATGTAAAAGATGATGGATTGAAAAGTGTCTTTTAGGCCTCCTTGTAGCGTTAGAAAACAGGTCATTTGTTGCCTTTTGTGTTGGAATCAAAACTTGTGGTTTTGAGGGTTTGTGGAGGATAGTATCAAGTGTCAAAAACTAGTGAGTTTGGTCTGGTTTCAGTCATTAGAAGGATTTTATGTTGATTGTCCCATTAGACAGGGCTACAAGGGCTACAAGGCCTAATATGGCAGGGATAGATGAAAGAGTGTTCCCAAGTGAGAAGTCTTGTTTGTTGGCTTAGTTTAGCCATGTTAAGAGATTCTGATTCATTTCCAAGCCTCTTAATTGCATTTGGGTGTGTGGAGTTAAAATAGTGCTTAAGTTGCTCATTAGTTGTATGGTGTATTAAGGAGTCTATCTAAGAGTATTTGAGAGAAGCTCTTAAGAGATTGTCTTCCCCTGCCACTCTGCATCAATAATAAAATAAACATGGAAAATGACTGAATAAAATAATTGCCCGAGATTTGAATACGAAGGGACGTGACTTGCTTGATCTCTCAACGATGGTACATTTCAACGAATGTATTTTTTTTTAAAAAATTACATTGTTTCGTCGAAATTTTGACGAACGCAACAGAAGAATCACCGAAAAGGTCCGACAAAGTTGTTATAGCTACGATGAATACTTCGTCATAACTCCTATGTCAATTGTGTTGTAATTGCAACGAAGTATACCGATGAATCACAGAAAAGGTCTGACGAAGTTGCTTAGGTGCGACGAAGACTTCATCGCAGCTCCTTGCCCTTTTTGTCGCAATTTCAATGAACGTCACCGACGAACCACATAAAAGGTCCGACGAAGTTGCTTAGCTACGATGAAGGCTTCGTCATAAATACTTTCCCATTTCTTCGAACTAGCGACAAACTTCTGGTGTTCTTTCGATGCCCATTTCGTTGATATTCCGACGAACATCTGAGCCATTTTATGATATTGATGACTGAAAAAATTGCGTCTTTATTTCGATGTTTAATTCGTCGTTGGACATGCGACAAAAAAACAACAACAAATTTTTTTTTGTCATTTCGTCACTACACCGACAAAGATTTGTCGAGCCACCGACAAACGTCCGTCAGAAAATGGTGTCAAATTCAGTAGTGTAGTAAAGGAAAAGAGTTCTTCAGTGAAGAAACAAGGTGACACACAATAGAGGAGAGTGAAGGATAAAGCAACAAGAGAAAAGAATCTGAGTGTTGATGAAGAAGAAGAAGAGGTAGAAGAACAACCTCTAATAAAAATAAGAAAATCCAGTGTAGCACAATCAGAGTCAAGTGGAAAGAAGGTCAAGCTTGACATTGTAGATACAGATAGTGAAGCAAAGGTGGAGAGACAAAAAAAGGAATTCAAAATTTATGTGAGGGAAAAGAAATCCAATTTTGGTAAAGGGGAAAAATCTATGGAAGAAAAGAAGAAGAAGAAGGATAAGGCTTCCCTAGTAAGAACACATATCCCTATGAAATAATATGCATTATTTAATCGCATAGTAGAGCATGAAATGTTGGAACAAATTACTGCCCTATATACCACTGTGGATGGCATTGATAAGTCTACAATAGAAGAAGAAATTGTTAGATATATTGTTACATTTGGTATCGACATGAAGGATATTGAAGGCCAATTGTTTGAAGATCTGAAAATGCATTGTATGCAAGAAGAGAAGAGGCAATGAATGAAGATGAAAAGTTGAGATCATTTTCCTTGGAGAAATTTAGTGCTACCCTTTCTAATGAGGATAGAGCTAAATTAGCTTAATTGTACAATAAATAGTTTAGAACTAAGCAAAGGGTCACTACCTATTGTTTCTACTTAGTTACTAAAAATTCCAATGCAACATGGGCAAGTAGATATGGATAAGGTGTCCCCTTTGCACAATTTACATCTTGGTGATGCATTTCACGCCCCTTCTAGAAAATAAATTTTGTAGACACATCAAAATAGTGCATAGTTAATAGATGAAGCATTGAAGATGCTGCAGGAGAGTGTACCCAGTGTAAGTATTGACAATCCATTATCCGGTGTACAAAATTTTAAAAATTTACTTGATTCTTTCAAAGAATATTCTGCTGGTCTTGAAGTGAATTTGGAGGAGATCAATAAGAATATGAATGATAGAAGGTTGGTGGACATAATAGATAAATGTGCCATCGTATATGGAAAATTACAGAACAACCTTAAAGATGTGCAAAATTGTGTTGTTGAAGCTAAGGATTTATTTCAATTTTTCTTGAAGTGGCCTAGTTCCACCAAAGAACATAAAGGTTGATAAGGACTCCATTGAGTTCTAGATTGATAAGGCATCTAGTGCCTATGATTCAAAAAATGATGCAGATGGATCCACTAGAGCAACAATTGAAAATATACATGAATAATTCTTCTAGTTGCAGAAGCAATGAGAAAAGATCATAGTGTAGTTTGGACAACTCATAGACCTAGTGAATACAAAGTTTATACCCATATCCAGTGCTCTGAATAGTGTAGAGAAATAAGTAAAGTTGAATTTGGTACCCAATAATCTGGATGAAGGAGAACAAATCCTTGTGGAGTTTGAGGCTGTGAACTACATGCTTGGGGTGGCAAAGACACATTGGGAGAATGGAAAAAAGGACTAGCAACCACACCTTGCAAAATTGCAAGTGTTATACACTTCTTCCAGTTGATCTTTGTACATTTATTTTCTATTTATGCATTTTAGATTCTATTGTATACATGAAAAAGCTAGAGGACAACATACCAGTTCAAATTTGATCAGTCTTGATGGATAGCACTATTAGGGGAGGTTTCTTAGACTTTTTGAGAAGTTTGTTACTCTCATGCATCTATACATATATACCAGTTAGGGGGAGTCTATGAGTAAGTCAAATAAATTCATGTATATATGAAAGGGGGAGCATAGAACAAGAAATATGTATGCACCCTTTTCCCTTTATTCCAAAGGGGGAGAGGATTTGGAGAATAGTTTGGAGAAGACATAGAGAAGAGTTGATGCATGTTGCCATCAATGACAAAGGGGGAGATTGTTGGAAGTTTGAGGAGATTGTCATTGATATGGTTGTTGGAAACATGAGCATGAGCTTATATAGTGATTTCATTGATGGCAACAAGATGTATATGTTTTTCTCTAGTGAAGAACAAATGGATTCATTATTTGGTTGTGTCAGAACACATTTTTTAGTGTATAGAGCATCAGTTTTTTGGTCTGCATTGGTTCTTCTTGAGATATCTTTTTCTATGGTTCTAAGATAAAAAAAATTATGTGTTTGAGGACCTTAAATCCAAAGTTTCATGTATTTATGTCCTCTAGTGCAAAAGTTATGGTTGACAGTATATTGGGTTTGCCAATGACAATGTTACCAGTGCAAAGTACCTGTTTGAAATGGTTTGCATTCCACTATGGAATAATATTTGGTTATGTGGAGTTGTGGAAGTGTTTTCAAGTGTCAGAAGAGTATGAAATATAAGTGGCATGTATTTTGGAGGTCCTTATGTTAGTTTGTGGATAATTGGTCGATGTATTTTGTTGTTGATCACCAGCGATGCTGACCTAATATGTTTGGGGTCGTGTAGAGTTAAAGGAAGTGTTGATCGGTTATGTGGAAGTTGTTATAGGTCCATGCTGACCTATTTGATGAGTTACAAGTTTTGAATTAAGGTGCAAAGTGTATATGTTTGATCTTGAGCTGACAAGTTATTGTTTTGCATGTTCATCTAATTACGCTAACCTAACTAATGTTGTAGGTGTTTGTGAATGTAATTTAGGGTATAAATGTAAGTTTATTTTTTAGTGTTGTGATGATGATATGAGATGTGAGATGTACTGTATAATAGGTGTGATTCAAATTCCTAGGTAGAGCATGTGAATGTAATGTGAATGCAAAGTAGAACAAAGTGTTAGAACAAATTATATATGAAGTGTGTTAATTTAGTATTTTAAGCTTAAGTGGAACTATATTTCCTACATATTGTAGATGCATTTGTAGAAGTTCAAATCTTGGCAGTGAGCCACCCCTCTTTCTATTTCTCTTATTCTCTAGACAGTGATTCCACTGGATAGTGAGTCCACCTGGCAGTGAGCCTTTCTGTAATATCTTATAACTAGTTATAATATATTATGAGCTAATCCTCACCGTGGTTTTTCCATTTTTGGGTTCTCCATGTAAAAATTGGGTGTTTATGTGTTATTTTCTTTGATGATTGTTTCATGGCTTCTCTCCTTACTACAAATTGAATATGATGCTTGAAATAAATGTTTAAATGGTTAAGTGGTTTCAGAGAATACTGATTCACCCCCCTCTCAATATTTTAGGTATTCAACAAATAGAACCCATGGACATGTAACTTTATGCATGTGCTCAAATAAAACATATCTTCATGGTAATAGTGTGTGATCTTATTTTCATGGGAGATAAAGAAAAATTCATCTCAAGGGTATGTGTAGGATCATCATGGCAAAAATAGGCCCTTAAGTGGCAAAAAATTCAGAAAAATCATAGTAAGGCAACTTGACATAAAAATTCGAATAAGTTATCTATATTATTTCAAAAATATGTAAGAATAGAATCTGTAGCAAATTGAATGTAGTTTCTAAACTACTAGGTTTATTTATTTTTTTAAAATCTATTTGGTGAAAATTTGAAATTTCAATGCAGTAGTACTTAAATTTCAGGGAAAAAATAAGAAGTAGGTGTTTGTCTGACCACCCTAACCATAATAAAATGATAATATTTTTTAATAATATTTTAGATATAAGTAGAGCACTCATGTCCGGATGTGATGCATATTTTTTTGTAATTTTTTTCCAAGTAAATAATTAATTATGAATTTTTTATTACAAATTTTAAAAAATATAAAAACTTGTATGTCTAGCCACCTTAACTTGGTCAAAAATTCATGAAATTCTATTTTTTTTAATCCTATATAGTATGTGAAGCATAGAATGTGACGCATGTTTTGGATTCAAAAAATGTGATACTGTTGAAAGCTATAGATGTGTTTCAATCAGCCTATCAATCAGGACTTTAGTCATAATTCAAATAGAAAATGAATAATAATTATTTATTAAATTCAAAGTAAAGCATAATTTATATTTGTGGAAATCTTAGAATCTCCTTTAAAAACCCTTTTCGTTTCATCAATTTTGGGTAAAAAAAAGTTATCAGCCACATACCCATCATATCGCCACTTTTTGGCCCATCATGATCCTGCACATACCCTCAATGGGAATTTAGGGGATGCAATTCTTACCTAGGATAATTTTCATAGTATAGTCATGCTAGGAAATTTATAGAGAAAAATGGTTTAAAATGGGGTATTTTCTTCTGGTTCCAAGACCACCAAAATATGCATACATAATAATGACATGAAAATGATAATTTCTAACATGTTCTATGCATATTTTTTAGAATAATGACTTGTTACTATGATGTATAAACAATGATGAATTAACTATTGCACTTCATTAGATCCATGGGAGAAATTTTAATAGCCATGTTAGTTTCAAGGAAGTTATAAATGACCATTGTGTATGGGTTATTATTGGGGAATATGTGGAAATAATCACATGGTATCCATACCCACACCCTAGCTCAAAAGATTAATACTTTTACTTCACCTTGAATTTTTATTATGTGGGGATTTGATTTGGTAGTTAAAAAAAACCCTCATCTTGAAAGATACTCATTTATTCTCATTGTTACAATATATTAATTTACTAAATGGGTTGAGGTTGCCTCATTAAAATCAACTATGATCTCAAATACTTGTAACTTCATAAGGGAAACTATTGTTTTATTATTTGAGCTACCTATCCCCATTATAATAGATAATAGAATATCATTAAAAAATAGAGAAATAAAAAACCCTAGAAAAATTTCATATGCAATGGATATGTTATTCTCCTTATTAGCCATGAATTAATAACCAAGCGGAAGCCAAAATATAAATATGGAGAAACATAGAATAAATTCATCAAAGGGGATTATAATTATTTTCTTATGACTCTCCTACATCTTCTCAATGGCATGGGTGGACCCTAAGTGACTAAGTTAACTTTCCTTGATTGAATGTTAATAGTTCATTGCCAAGTATCTATCTATTTTTTCCACTTGGTGTCTAGGTTTTGCAATCACAGTAAGGCCCCAATGACAGGGAGTACATCACTCTCACAAGTTGGGAGCTAATGGATGATGTAAAGGACCTACCTAATGGAGGGAATGAGATAATACTAATGATTGATACCCCTTTTACATTGTCATTTTTATGATCTAGATGCTTCAATTATATTTTATACAAACTTTAAATTTAAAATGGTGTAATTAACTATTTCCTTTTAGAGATCATGCTTGATGTTACATCTATTTTGTTTTGGGGTTATATGGTAGTTTTATTTTTGGACTATGATGCCCTTCCATATACATTTTTTGAGGATACATTGTATTTATTTACCTTGATTTATACATATGAATCTATTCCATCAAAAATCTTGTAAATGCAAATTGGGGTCTCTTTTTCATGATATAACTCAAATTTAGGTGGCACAAAGCCAACAAGTAATGGATATATAATAATCTCAAATGTAAGTGGTGTGTGATGTGGAGGATTGTACATAGTAGGATTACATTTAGTAGGCATATCATCCACTTTATTTTGAATTTGATAAAATTTATTTAATAGTGTATCCAAGGTAGAGGTGGGAGTTGTATTAAGGTAGATAATTTCTCCACTTTTTTTACCTAGTGTCTAGATTTTTTAATCACAATAAGGCACCAATGATAGAGGATGTCACTCTCACTAGTTGGGAACTAGTGTATAATGGAAAGGACCTAACCAATGGATGGAATGAGGTAACCCTAATGATTGAGATCCCTCTTATAGTGATAGTTTTATAACTCTAGCTACTTCAATTATGTTTTAAACATAAACATTAAATTTAAAATGATGTAAATGAATATTTCATTTTCAAGATCATGTTTGGTGATGCATCTATTTTAGTTTTTGTGGTTGCATGGTACTTTTAATTTTTGGGTGTGATACCATTCCATATATTTTTTTTAGAATAAGTTGTATTCATTTACCTTGGTTTATATATATGAATCTATTTCATCAAAAAATATGTAAATGGGAATAGATATCTCTTTTCCATGATATAAATTAAATCTATTTGACATAAAGCTAACATGTAATGGATATATAACAATCTAAAAATTAAGTAGTGTGTAATGTGGAGGATTGCACATGGTAGGATTAGATTTACTAAGAATATCATCTACTTTATTTCTAACTTGATCAAATTTATTCAATAGGGTATCCAAGGTAGAGGTGGGAGTTTTGGTCATGTGAGGAGCATGGAAAATAATGGAGGATGTGTAAAGAGCGAGAAGGATAAAAAGAAGTGGCATGGTAGTGGGAGGAGCCACACTAAAGGGTAAAGTAGCCATTTTATAAGGAGTGGCATGAGGAATAAAAGTATGAGAGATGGTGCTAGTAGTTATATGAGTGGAAAAATGAAACATGAGTGGAATTCTAGTGGAGGAAAAGGTTGTGGAAACGTTATAGGTAGGAATAGAAGAGGAAGGATTCACACTAGGAGTGGTAACATGGGTGGTGGAAATAATGGAGGTAGTAACCATGAGATGAGATGAATAAGGACCAATAGAGGATGGAGGGTGGATTGATGAGTGAGAGGATAAACCATTGGAAGAAGCCATGAGAGCACCCATACTATGAAGAATATATGTCCATAAGGAACATCCATTAACACCTTATGTAAACTAGTATCTACTTAAAGAGGAGATTTAGAATGAGTAAGTGCATTTAAATAATATTTCATTGTAAAAGTAAAAGTAACCTTTTGGATTAACCTAGACCAACCAAATACATGCAACAATATAAAAATAAAATTAACTTGGATAAATTAGAGGAGTTGGGAACTGATAATTAAAATTATATTTACAAAAACTAAATTCAAAAGATTAGGATACTTAGATATTAATATTTAAAAATAATAATAAAAAAAAAGACATTAAGGAAACTTAAACCCTAAAATTTGAAAAAAAAAAAAAAACAACAACAACTATATGATACCTACTTGGAAATATAGCAAAGCTTATTTTGGAGGGAGGAGGTGAAAAATAGGGTTCAGTGAGCTTTGCAAATGCAAGTACCCATTTTGAAGTTCCCTCGCTAATCGTCCTTGCTATATGAATGTAGGGTAAAATGAGCTCACAAGTAGCTAAAAAATAGCTTTATGAAATTCCTACCCATTCAAAAATGGATACTAATTTAGGCTTGGGACCCCAAACCATAATGAGTACACATTTCAAATAGGTACATTATTAGGTTTAAGATCTCATTCCTATCAATGTTTTTTCTAGGCTTGATACTTCTTTTTATTTTCTCAACTATTGTTTTGTGTCCATTCTTCCTATATAATTTATTTTTCTTGAGCAGTTGCTAGAGATATTCTCAATCCATACCAACATTAGGATATAAATTATTTACATATTTAAACATTTCTAGAATTTATATTGAATTTTTTTCCTATCAAATGGACATTCAAAACCTAATACTTTCTCTTTTATATAAGGTTAGACTTCTAATAACTCATAATTGGCAATCATACCAAGGAACTTATAACTACTAATACACCATTTAATATTATTGATATATAATTATATAATTCCAAACTTCTTAGCTAAACCATAAAACTTTTAGAGATGACTCAAATGGTCTTATAGAGATTGACTAAAAATTAGAATCATCTATATATAGATATAAAATCATAAGTATCTTTAAAAAGAGTATCCATGCGGTCTTGGAAATATGTGGGAGCATTCATCAGGCCAAATGACATGATATTACACTCATAGTGTCTAAATGGACAATTTAGGGTTGTCTTATATCTATTTGCTTCCTTTACTTGTATCTAATAAATTATTGATTTGTAATCAAATTGAGAAAAATATTTTTTATTGGCAACTTTCTACAATAAATAAGATTTTTCAAGCATAGGATATATGGGAATGGTTCAATAATCTCATTTAGAGGTTTATAATTTATAACAATTCTCTGATTTCCTCTCTTTTTTTCTAAATGTTTGTTAACCATAAAATCATAACAAAAAATGAGATTTTGATGGAGAAATATACTTCCATTCTTCAAGTTCCTATATATTGCCTTCTCTATATCTAGATAATTTGTAGGTGGGATTGGAACTTTTTTCCAATCTTCATTTGTTTATCTATGATTAATTTGATCTCTATAGTAGGCATCCTTTTAGTATAGAATTTTTGAGGAACTTCTAAGAAAATTTAATTTTTTTATTTTTCCTTTTAATTCTACAAGTGTATCTACTTGTGATATCATGGTATAAGGATACTTCTCATATGCATACTTTAATTAAATATTTTTTTTTTACTATCATAAGAAGAATATGTATCTATAAAATAAGTCTCAATTAATACACCTACATGCACTCGGTTTAGTTTGAAGAAATTGGATTTAAATTCCTTTCCTTCTATAATGATTTTTTCTTGATGTGTGTATTTATCACAAGTAAAGGATTTTCCTTGAACATCAATACTTCTATATTTAATTTTCTCTTTTGAATACTCCCAATTCTTACTAGCAAGAAATTTACCAAAGGATAAAGAAGCACCTGATCTATCTTCACATTAGATTTTCTTCCATTTGCATCTGCTAAAATAAATTGTGCAAACCTTCCATGTATTAATGTTGAAATATACTTAAGCTTTGGCTATGTTTTTGGTACAGTTAGACTTTCTAGAACCTATCTACATCTGGAAGGATATGGTATTTTTATTTCTTTAGGTTTTTCTAGATAGTCTTTTTCTTCATTTTCTTCTTTTATTTCTTTTATTTTTATATTCTTAAAATGTTGGAGCTTTTAGGAACTTCTTTATCATATACAAGAGTTATGAAATTACATTTCTCAAATTCTTCTGTCAAAATATTTTCTCTTTTCTTTAGAAGTTTCCTCCAAACATGTTTATTTACAAGAGGCTTATATTTTCCTCTCTTAAATTTTGGAGAAATTATAGGAGGTTGTTGTAAGTAAGATGTGAAATAATTTTTCTCTTCAAATTCTGAATGATAAAAATTAGCTCTTAAACCTCTTGGATTATTTCATGATCTATTCATCATTGTAGCTATCTATTCATCTTATTCTAAATCATTTTCCAAGCTATCTAAGTTTGCAATGTCATTGTCAATATCTTCTTCAATTTCCTCTAGCATAGGTTCCTAAATATTATCTTGCATAACTAAACCTTCTCCTTCTATTATATTCAACCATGCTATTGCATTGGTTGTATAGACAACTTTAAGATTTTGTAGGAGCAACGAGGCTTAATATGACTAGGTTGGTTAAAAAGGTAATAGATGATAGTATTGGATTGAGGCCTAGGGGTATTGTTCTTTTGCATAATTTGTGACAAGGAGTATAGGAATGGTGATGATTAAAACATTGGCACTTAAAGTTTAAGTGGTGGGCTTTGCACTTATGACTTTTATTCAGAGTAGGACTAAAATCATTAGAGCCATAAAATTTGGTCTCCTAAAATTGTGGAGCAAGATACTTTGCTTGATGCTTATTGAATTTCTACATGTATTTTATGTCATTTATAAATTTTACTATTTTTGCATGAGAGAATTGGATTAGATCTAAAATTGAAAGTTCTTCAATATTCATATTATGAATCCTAATGTTATCCATATAACTCTATCATAGATACCATATGATAGTCCATTAAGATATTTGCATTTAACTACCATATCAATAGTATTTTTTCCTAATACTCTAATTTTCTATATAATGCTTTGAATATTCTTTCAATTTTTCAATATTACAACATTTTAGGTTATTTAATTCATTTATATTTTTTCTTTGAAATCATCTTCTTCTAGAAAAAAAATCATCTTTTAATGCATCAAAAATAGCATCTACAAGTTGGGTTTGATCAATATACTAATTCATTTTTTTCACCTATCTTTGTATGCCACCAATTCATCTTTTTTCCACCTATCTTTGTATGCCACCAATTAGTAGTTATTCCCCAATAATATTGTACAACAAATGTATTAGTTTTCCAACAAGTCATACTACCCATATTACGAATAGTGAGAGAAGTGTTTGTCCAATCTCTCATTATATTCATAGTTTGTATAGTATTATCAATATAATATAATTTAAGATACCAAGGATTTATTGGTATATTTTCCATCATAAGAGTGGCAAGACGACCAATTTCTCCTATTTTTGGTTTTTTCTTTTCTTCCCAAAACTTATTTTCTCATCTTAGAATTTTTTTTTATATTTTCTTCATTTTGGAGAAACTATTAGTCCAGGTTGTTGCAAGTAAGATGGGAAATAATTTTTCTTTTCGAATTTTGAATAATAAAAATTAACTCTTACTTTTGTTGGTGAAGGAGGTCTAAAACCGCTTGGATTATTCTGTGATCTATTCATCATTGTAGCTAATTATTCATCTTATTCTAAGTCATTTTCCAAGCTATCTAAGTCTGCAATGTCATTGCTAATATCTTCTTCAATTTCTTCTAACATAGGTTCCTAAATATTATCTTGCATAAATAAACCTTCTCCTTCTATTATTTTCCACCTTTCTATTGCATTGGTTGTATAACAACTTTAACAACCTTTTTTTTAGGAGCAACTAGGCTCAATGTGGCTAGGTTGGTTAAAAAAGTAATAGATGATAGTATTGGATTGAGGCCTTGGGGTACTATTTTGTGCATATATTTGTGACAAGGAGCATAGGAATGGTGATGATTAAAACATTGGCACTTAAAGTTTAAGTGGTGAGCTCTACATTTATGACTTTTATTCAAAGTAGGACTAAAATCATTAGAGCCATAGAATTTGGTCTCCTCAAATTGTGAAGCAAGATACTTTGCTTGATGCTTAGTGAATTTCTACATGTATTTTAAGTCATTTATAAATTTTACTATTTTTACATGGGAGAATTGGATTAGATATAGAATTAAAAGTTCTTCAATATTCATATCATGAGTCCTGATGTAATCCATAACTCTATCATAGATACCATATGGTAGTCCATTAAGATATTTGCATTAAACTACCATATCAATAGCAAGTTTTTTCTAATATGCTAATTTTCTATAATGCTTTGAATATTCTTTCAATTTTTCAACATTTTAGATTATTTAATTCATTTATATTTTTTCTTTTAAATCATCTTCCTCTAGACAAAAGTAATATGTCAATGCATCAAAAATAGCATTAATAGATTGGGTTTAATCATGTACTAATTCAATTTTTTTCCACCTATCTTTGTACACCACCAATTAGTAGTTATTCCCCATATACATTATAAAATAAATATAGTAATTTGCCAACAAGTCATACTGCCCATATTACCAATAGTGAGGGAAGTGTTTGTCCAATCTCTCATTATATTCATAGTTTATATAGGATTATCAATATCATCTAATTTAAGATACCAAGGATTTATTGGTATATTTTCCATCATAAGAGTGGCAAGAGGACCAATTTCTCCTATTTTTGATTTTTTCTTATTTTTCCTAAAACTTATTTTTTGATCTGAGAAACCTTTCTTTTTATTTTCTTCATTTTCTAACTATTCTAAGCTAAATTCTAAAGCAACAAGCTTCTCATCTATTCTTTGAAACTTATATACTGCATTGGCAACGTTGTCACCAAGTGTTTGTAAATTATTTAAAGTTTGCTTATTTTTTGTATTCATACTAATATTGTGTTGTTTGATCTCTGCAACTTGATTATTTATTTCTAATCCAAGTCGTACAGTTTTAACAACCTTAGCATTTATTCTATCAATATTATTTCTAATATATACAATACATCTCAGAAAGAGCTATTAGATCTCCTCTAAAAAGCGAACTGCAGTAAGAATGCTTTATTTCAGGAGGCTTCACTATGATTATGAAGTTTGGAGGTAATATCTTCTTGTGTTTCTCATCGGATTCTTTGTACTTCTTTCAAGCACTCTGTTGGTTTAAAATCTCCTGTCATTTCATGGATATCCTTCTGGAAAGGTAGTATATTGGTATTTATGGATAATTTTATTTAGCCTTTGTATATGCAAGGCTTGCTGGAAACTTATGTTCCATATCTTCTTTGATTGCATGTGTTGTAACATGGTTACATGTAGTCTGGAGTGGAATTTTTCTTTAGTGATCAACCTTATATTTGCAATCGAGTTTCTCTCCAGCTGTTTTGTTATAGTTTCTCCTTCATCAGCCTGTAGGTATTCCCCACTACTTGCAGACCGGTGTTGG
This sequence comes from Sequoia sempervirens, assembly GCA_007258455.2. Taxonomy (NCBI): domain Eukaryota; kingdom Viridiplantae; phylum Streptophyta; class Pinopsida; order Cupressales; family Cupressaceae; genus Sequoia; species Sequoia sempervirens. The sequence continues at coordinate 15,302,794 of VDFB02000003.1, forward strand.
AGAAGTCAAGTTGGAATTTGGGCTAAATGCAAAGCATGGTTTTTTGCATGCCTTACTTGACATTGCGTTATCAGATGTGATATTTGGTACTTTCCTTGGAAGAATTTAATACTCCAAATATTGGGAGTGTATTCCGGAATTGATCCCCGATTTGCTGTACTTCGGGGTCCTCTCACTCGTGCCAGACTTAATTGGCATTTTTGGGCTCGAATGTGTGATGATGGACATCTGGTCTGGATGTCACCTCTCCATCAGCTTTGGTACATTTGATTTTAATTTTTCTCTGAGACACATGTGCAGGTTTATGGTTTCCCCTTGAGAAATCGATTACGAGGTATAGTTTTGATATCCTTCATTTATATCAGAGCTTCAAGTTTTGGAGTTTTCTCATGTGCATAATCATGTTAATTTGTTTCTTCCATGCTTTATATAGATACATTGCTTTTGGGGCCTCTGTTGAAAGGTGGCCGAGCTTGCAAGTGCATAATTGGCTGTGACTGGTTATCAAAGTTTCCTTTGGCTCTTCCCCATGGGGTTGCTTCCATGTTTGTATCAAATTTTATGAACGTCACATGGTGTTCTGAGTAGGTGAAATTCCTAGAGGGCTCCCATCTGTTGCCCTCTATTTTCTCTTTCTCTTCTTTGTCAGAGGCGTTGGACAACTACTACTTCTGCAATGGCTCTTCTGTGGTGGGAGGTTTTCTAGACCGTAATGTTATCCTTTCCAACTGGGCTCACTCCTCCTTGCTTCAACTGATGGCTTCTGTTCTGGTAGGGGATAATCCCCATGTTTTTTCTACTCAACTCAGTTGTCTTCGCCCGCATATTGATGAAATTACTTATTGTAATGCCCAGTCCTCTTTCAATGTAATTCACCTTCTGTACAAGCATGCTATGGATGATCCTCGCTCTAGCACGTTCTTTCCTCCATCATCGGAGATGGCTAGCTCTTCTAAAAGTTACACTGATCAGTGATATGTTTTGTATTTTTTATTTTCTGTCTCCAAGGAATACCTCCTCTACTCTTCGATGTTATGTAACGTTTTTTTTCTATATTTTAATATATGATATAGTGGATTGGCCACTTTTGCCCCATATATCTGCATAAATAATCAAAATTCTCTTGCAAATGTTGTGAAAATATAGCTGGATAGTTTTATGTTTAAAATCTTGAGTACAGGCTCTTTATATTATATTATGTCTTGGATGGTTGAAAAACATAATAAAAATGATTTATAGAACCATTTAAGCTTAAAATGATCCTTTTAGGGGATGTCATCTTCCTTCTTTATATAGAGAAATGAGATTGCTCTGCATTTTTCAATAGTGAAGGTTCTAGTGTTGTGGATCTGGGAACATGCTTATATTGACAATATCTCCCTTCCCTTGAAGTTTCAGGTGTTGTGGTGCTTCGTAAAGTTGTCTCGTGTGTTGGATGTCTATGCTAGTATGTCTAGTTGCATAGAATGAAGGTGCTCTTGAGTTTCAAGTGGTTCCAGTAGTTGTGCAGAACATTATGATGGTGTTGGAGAATTTTGAGATGTTGTATGGATGTTGTGGAGTATTGATGTGTGGTCCATGAAATGTTTTTGGACCTTGACAGGTATGTTTGGTGTTGCTTGTTAGTGTTAGTGTAGGTTTGGCCAACCTGGCATGCTAGTGCTAATTGTAGAGGATAATTGTTGGTTGAGGAAGTGCTGAGAAGGGTGTTGGTGTAGATTTGGGTCCCAATTAAATAGTGGCATGCTTTGGCTTCACTTCTTTATATTGTGGAAGTATTTGGTGCCGACCTATTTGATGTTGGACGGTTGAAGTGTATACATTTCCTTTAGGCTGACTTACTTGAGATTGTTTTATGTCGCAAAGGGTATATATGCAAGAAGAATTATTGTGTGGATGAAAAGCAGAAAGTGTGGTGTGAAAGATGCGAAATTGATCAAGTGTGATGATCTAAATGTGAGCCTTACTGCCTATAAATTCCTAATGTAGTGACAAGAAGGTGTCTACATTTCAGTTTGTTTGATGAGTTGTTTGTGCTTCATTAGAACTATACTTTCGGCATATGAGAGATGCATTGTTAGCAGTTCAAATTGGCAGTGATCCACCCCTTCTTCTATTCTTCTTTCTTTTGAACAATGAGTCCTTTGGCAGTGAGCCTTTCTTTATCTTTCTAGGAAGTGAGCCCTTGGCAGTGAGCCTTATTGTATTCAGTGTTGCAATTCATATATTAGTGAGCTAATCCTCACCATGGTTTATCCCTTCTTGGGTTTTCCACGTAAATCTGGTGTTCTTATGTGTTTGGATGTGTTTACATTATTGTTTTACATGTTAACATTTTGTTAATGCATGTTAAGGATTTAATGATGGATAAGGGTTTAAGAACTAATGCAAATCTAAATGTTAATGAGGGTTTTTTATGTTTTAAAGTATACGACTAATTCACTCCCCCCCCTTCTAAGTTGTCATGCACATCTAACAGTCTTAAGAGGATGAATGGGCCTACAAATAATAGGTTTCAACAAACAAATTAATTGATAAAAGGTTAACCATTCTTATAAAAGCATTCCCCATATAACACAATGTTCTCAATTGATATGTTCACAATATTGACAAGGATTCGAAAGACTTGACTTTAAGAAGAATATTCATCTATGAGACTCTAGTAACACTTAGGAAATGAAAGAAAAAAGATGTGAGGAAACTACAACAAAGGCTAGAGGCCAAATGGCTGACTTCTGATATTAATCAAAACAAGCTTATAGGGATTTATTATAAAATTCCTCTAAATCACTTTTTGATTCTCCATATCATACAAGAGCACAAGGGAAGAGCATACTAATCAATTTCCCTACACCAACCATTATGATTCATTACTAGCCTTGGGTAGAAGATGGGGTGATCCTAGGTTAGGCTCATATTGCACCCCCACTCTCAATATGATATTGGACTTGATGAGCTAGTTGGATATACAGGAGTTATACTTGATGGGTGACAAAGTAATTACCAAGGATTGCTATGAAAATGTTTAAGAGAATGTTGAATTATCTTTTACTAATAATGTTATACTATGTAAAACAACTTGAATAGACAAGATGATCCTTAAACTATAAGTTAAGGGAATGAACTTGGATGAGGGTGAGGGTGAGGGTGAGATAATGATAGACTGAGTAGTGGTAGTGGATGAAAAAAAATTGTTAAAGTGTTAGCTTAAACCATGGCATTCCTTTTAGGCTCAGATCTTCAACCTTTTTTTGCAAGTGGTAATTCAAAAGGAAATAGATATAGATTTTCAAAAAATGGATATCTATTTTGCTTTTAAAATTCCCCCAAATATGCTTTGAATTACATGAGAAATAAACCAATATATATTTTTTAAAGGAATATTTAATTTCTCAAAATAGATATCTATTTTATTTTCAAAATACCACTAGCCCCCTCCCCCTTCCCCCCTCCTACCCCTCCTCCCCACAAAAAAAAATGCCTCAAAATTGCATGGGAATCCTAAACTTGCATTTTCCATGCAAATCATGAGTTGTCAGTGTTTATAAATTTTTCTCAACTTCACCTTTGACACTAATAAAAATTATTAATCTAAATTTGATAAAATAAAAAGGGTATTTCTAGGGAACTCTCAAGATTCCATAAATTTAATATATGCCTCAATATAGTTTTAATAGGTAATTATTATTAATTTTCTACATACATTATGTTTAAACTCTTGAAAGATATATTTATTGAAAAACATCTATAACTTTCAAACTATTTATCATTTTTCAAATCTAAAGATGTGTCACACTCTAAGCTTCATTTGTTACACATTTTCTTCTTTTTTTGTTTAAATGAATTTCAATCTTTTTCAATTTGGGTTGGCTAGAAATTTATTTTTAATCTTTTAAAAATTGTAATAAAAAAATATAACTAACTATTTACTTACCAAAAATATTCACAAAAATATACATTTCACATCTACTCATGTGTCATATATATATATATATATATATATATATATATATAATTAATTTAAATCTTACTTCTAGGCTTAGCCAAAATGACACCTACTTTTTCTTATTTTTCAAAATTATTATTAGCACCTTATTGAACTATCTAAGTTATACTAAATTAATTTTAAAAATTAAAAAATAATACTCCATAAACTACATTCAATTTTAAACAAATTTTATTACTACATATTTTAGATTGTTTTGATAACATATTTAATTTTCACATGAAGTTGTTTAATTTTTTTTTTAACACTTTCATTTCCACTCAGGGCATCGTTTAAGCCATCATGCTCTTGCATTCACTCGTGATGTTCAAATTGTTGAATTGTATAAATAGACTCTCTTGATGAAATATAATTATGTTTACTCAATATTTACTTGATTGTTTGATAACTATTTGAACTTCAATGAATTTGTATTACAAGTCCAAAGAAATCATATATAGTGTTTACTCTATGGATCAACTTCCTATGTGATAAAGTTAAAGATGAGTCATTTATATAAGGACTCTTGAAACAAGAAGGTGAGCATGAAATAAGAACAAAATTCTATTATTAATCCTTGTACACAAAGAATTAAAAATGCCTTACTTTTGTAATTTGGTTATTCAAAGTTGAACTATGTGAGGTAATATGATATCTTCATCTTGGTGTTGAGTATTAGATAGAAAATATTTAGATAAACAAATTTTTGGATTCAACTGTGTCTGTTTTTTGGATTCAAATATTTTGATGCAAAAAACAGACACAATTGAATCCAAAAAATTGTTTATCTAATTTTAATGGACTATAGAAAGATCATTCCTACTATAGAAAATATTTATTAAAATTTAATATTAGGTATATGAATCAATGTTGATAAAGAAATAGTTTGTTCACTTGAAATGTAATAAAAGAGAACTATTAAAAAAATCTTCGAGAAGTGCTAAATACTACTAGTTCAATTAGCACTGTGACATAAGATGATAATTTTTTTATTTTGAATTAAATTGATAATCTAATTTCATTGAATTAAGTTCTTATGTTTGATTGAGAGATGATCATTTGAAACAAGCAATGAGATTGATAACCTTGTAGTGATCAATGAAGCATCAACTTATATAGGTGATGCTATACAATGAATATTGTTTAGGTATGATTCATCAATAACAATGTAATTAAGAAGAAACTAATATAGACATACATATTGATCACTACTAAATATGAATAATTAAGTGGTTTGAGCTAACTAGAACTTATCATGACAATTGTGGTGGATCATTATTAGATAATTTTTCAAGACACTATTGAAATTAAATGGTTGTAGACTTTGATTAATTATGCTTCGAGTAAACTAAACAAAAAGAGATAACCTAATCCTATATTAATAATTGATACAAATAGAATATAAACACTTAAAATTGATTAAAAATTTTCTAATGATAACAATAATTAAGCTAATATCTATGAAAATTAAAATTATTATTTTTAAAACCTAATTAAAAGCATAAAAATATATGATTTTTCCTATAAAAACTTTTACTTTAATCTAAATCCTTAAACTCATTCAATGGATAGGACAATGAAGTTGAAAAAGATAAGATAATCATGAAGATATGAATCCAGTTTCTAATCTAAACAAGAAATATGGGACCAAAGAGATTTAACCTTAGAACTCAAAGGTATGAGTACAATGGCCTCTTAAACTGGTCCATTTTTAAAAAGATATCATTTTTATGGTGTCATTACACTTATTTATAGAAAAAATAATCAATGAAGATTATATTGCCATGTCTTCTCTTAGAATGGGGTCCCATGGTGACTGAATAAAGGAAAGATGATGTTAGTAGCCAGGTCAACTTTTATATATATATTGAAGTAAGCTTTAGAAATATTGCATATTGAGGTTTACCTATTGTGTGTATGCAATAGTTACTTGATTATTAAATATGGCAGCAGTTGTATCATGTAAAAGATTCTTTCAACTTTAGAAATAGCTAAATCATAATTTCAAATTTTATGAACAAGTTTAAATATGGAATTGTTTGGGTTTTGTTTGTGATTTTTAGACTATAACATGTTAAAATTGATTTTTAAGGTTGAAAAAATATATAGAAAAATAAGAAATAAAGAATGAAGTGTAATTTAAATAAAAAAATTTAAAATAAAATAGATAAAAATATTTAATATTCTTTAATGCTTAATAAGTCTTTATATATCTAAAAGCTTATAATGGAGTAATTTTCTATTCAATCATAAATTCAGAAAAGAATAAAAATAGATATTAAAAAAAATAGATGAAAATATTTAATATCCTTTAATGTTTAATAAATCTTCACATATCTAAAAGCTTATTACGTAATAGTTCTTTATTCAATCATAAAGAAGAAAAATTGTGAATAAAAAAGAAGCAATCCTTCAAATATAAAATACTGTGAAAACAGAATCCTTAATTAAATATTCATAATTGAAAGAACTAAAAATCTTTAATCCTCAAACATTTTAAAATATTTTTAAAAAAACTATACAATCCTTCAATCAAAACATCCCAAAAGTTTTTTCTCAATCATTCAAGTTACTGCTGTGGTTGCCACAGAAATAAAGGCTGAATTAATTTGCTGTTTCAAGTATATGTTCCAGCAACATACAATTCTAAATTCAATAAGAATTACAATACCATGGGCTTGTTACAATTTCATCCATCAGCTTCTTCACAGCTCATATTCTGTTACCTATATTTTCCAGTCTTGAATAGATGGAAGTACTTAAGACATAATTACAAGAATACTGATGAAACATACACAAGCCCTTCCAATGCAATCAAGATATACCTCAGAAACCAATTAGTGAGAAAGAAATCAGACCAAATTTTCATTTGTCCACCATCAGCTACCTCTTTTACAGTTGAAATCGATTGTCAGACATGGTGATCTGGTATTGAATGCGGCACAGTAGCCAAAAACCCAAGAAAGAAAGAATCAAGAAAATGAATCCTTTATTGAATGTGGCACAGTAGCAAAAGACCCAATTCGAATATTTGCTTCAAAATTGTAGTAATCCAGCTTCAAATGATGTAATCAATGACTCTTACTGTAGTCGGAAGAATGGAAACGCCTTTTAATGATTCCAGGAAAGAAAGAAACTACAACTGGTATGGAATCACGGAGTGCCCATCCAATGCAGAGTGATAAAGAAACCAAGAAAAAAGAACAGGAAGTCTTCTGGTGGAAACAAAGAGAGCAATGCAATGAGGCATACAAGAACCAGAACCCGAAGAAATTTAGAGCAGTGGGAAAAAGATGGAGCCTGAGAGTTGAAAAGGGGAGGACCAGGTGGAGGATGGCCATAGAGGGCAGCAGCGCCCATGGCATCATCTTCGCTGAGCAACCGATGGACTTCTCTGACTGGGAGCGAGGGAAACATAACGGAGTGAGAAACATTGGAATGGTCGAGGCCGAGGAGGTGGCCGATCTCGTGCAGGGCCACGGTCTGAAGGTCGACGGCGTCGGGCGAGGAGGTGCGGTGCAGGCTGACGGTCCAAGTCTCCGCCCGGTCCAAATGGAAGCGCCCGTCCTCCGGCGCGAAAGCATGAGACAGGACTCCTAGCGCCCCGTCGAAAGCCCACCCGTCGCCGTGCTCACCCTCGAGGAACTCGATCTTGATCATCGCCTCCTTGAAGTTCTCCACCTCTCTGAAACTCAGCGGAACGACCGCTGCCCAAGTGTCGAATGCTGCCGCCATTGCCGACCGGATGTCGTGGTCGGACAGAATGGGCGACTGTGCAGAGGCAATTGTGGAGGAGAAGGCGTAGGTCAGGTTGCTGCTGCTCGTCCACTTCCTCTTCCCGACAATCAGATTCCATTGCCCCGCCATCCAGGATGCTCTGCGGAGGAGCATCAATGGCGCTCCTTCTCGGACGTCTTCTCGCCCGCACCTTGGGAGGCTTAGACTGCGGACCGTCGGACCGTCAAGAAAGCCCGTCAGGGGCAAATTGAAGCTCCTCTGGTAAAGCCTCAAGCCCGCTTCCAGCCGCTCATCGAACAACCCATCGTCTGCCCCTTCATTCTCCTCTATATATCCCAGTCTGTACAGATGAAGCCTTATGTCCGGAAGCAGGGCATGAGAGTCGCCTTTCTTGAGCTCTAGCTTGCTCACTGACTCGAGTTTTGAGAATAACGTCGTTTTGAAATTGGGTTGAATGCCCATGACCATTTCCGCTGCTGCTCCCTGGGAGAAGTTGCTCATGCCCACCAGAATTGCCACCAGCATTCCAAAGCCTACCACACATCTGTAGGAAAGCGACCTGCATCTCTCCATCTTCTTTCAATCACAAGTTCGTTTGCCAATTCATTCACTTCTTGGTACTTCGTTTATATAGGCAAATACTAAGCTTAGGATATATATAATTTCAGCTCCCCGAGAGACTATGTATGACCTTACAATACTATAAAATTAAGACTCCAAATTTTCTTGGCTTAGGGTTGATATTATCATTTGGGTTACAATGAAATCTTCTAACATGCAATTGTGGAAATTGTTACCTCTCATTCTAAGCGTGCGATATATAAGTTCAGTTCCCTACGAGACTATGTATGATCTTTTAATATTATAAAAATAAGCCTCCAAATTTTATTGGTGTTAGAGTTGATATTATCATTTTGATTACAATGAAATCTTTCAACATTAATTATGGAAATTGTTACCTCTCATTATTTTCATCTTCCTCGCCTCTTTCTAAGAACAAACGAATATAGTTGTCAAACATTCTTTGATATAAATTTATATGAAGGTTATGAGAATTTAAAAAAAAAATATTGAAATGACACATAACTTTTTCTTTTGAAAGTTACGTATTATTATAAAAGAAATTCAGGAGGATTACATAATTATTATTTTAAATTATTTTTTATTTTATTTTATTTTATTTATAAAAAGTGATAAATATATTGATCAAGAACTCATAAAAGATTACATAAACATTTTCAAATAGTAACAATTATCATGAAAAAGTCAAAAGATTGAAAATCTAAGGAAGATTACCACTTAACCCCACCTCCAAGAGCTACAAGGAAACAAAAAATTGACAAACCTATAATACTAGAAAAATAGTAGCAATGATCAACTCATATCATCTTGAAGAAATTGAAGGTACTGTGAAGATTGATCAAGGGATAGAGACTCCCAATCTAAAACATTTAATCTATGATTAGCTTTAGAAGCCCATTTAACAAAATGATCCATAATATTCCATTCACAAGAAATATGAACAAAGGAAATATAATCAAAGTTTCAATAAAGGCAAATAATTTGCTCCATAAAAGATGCCAACTACCAAGAAGAGTTATCAAAACTCCCCTTGTTCAAAAGACAAACAAAAGTCATGGAATCCATCTCACAAATAACATGTTTCCAATCCAACTCATAATCTTTCTCCAACACTACAAGGATAACATGGGCCTCCATTTGATTATTAGTACCAAGTTACCTTGTACCAAAAGAAGAAAAAAAGTGAACTATACAATTACTATCATGGACGTGATACCACCAATCTCAACTTCACTAAGATTACCTTGAAAAAACCATCAATATTTATTTTTAAAATACCCAATGGAAAGAAGACCATTTACCAACTTTATTAACCTTATGAGAAGATTTGACCTAAGAGATAGAAGGAATGCATCCAACTAGATGACCTACATCTAACTTCATCAAAATCAAAATATCAAAGAGAATTATCACTTGATCAAAAGAGCACTTAGTAGCCAAAGTTTCTTTTAATGAATCTAAATTTTTTTGTCACATATCCTTAATAAAACTTTGATATTTGTAGAATTTCTACAATTCCTCTCCAACCATATTTACTAAAGATAAAGGTTGAACCAATATCATAGGAAACCAACAAAAAAGAGGCAAAAGCAAGATGGTGCCCCAAACTAGCCCAAAAATCAGACAAAGAAGTAGCATAAATAAGGGGTTAAGTCTAGATATGCCACCACTACCTCCAAAGACCCTCAAAAAAGGGGACGTTGGAAGAAAAATGAGATATGCATTCCTCATTAACCCCATAGAAAACACATTTACAAGGGACTCAAAGTCCACTCTTTCTGATACTGTGTTAGGTAATGTTGGACTCAAGCAACACTGAGACGGGGGGTGAATCAGTGTTGTGCAATTTTTAACATTATTAATTTGTTCTCTTCAAGTGTCTGTAACATTCAATCAAAAGAAAGATGCATGAACATAGAACAATAAGCCACAATGCCATAACACAAGGATTTTTGCGTGGAAACCCAGTTAAGGGAAAAACCACGGTGGAGGTCAATCCACAATTTGAGTAATCAAAATATAAGTGTTTTACAAAATGGGGAATGCACTTGCATTCAGGCACACTTCCTAGAGCTCATTGCTCAAAATCAGGAAGGCTCACTACCTTACAAAATATTTGGATTACATCAAAAGGTTGAACTGAGAAAATAGCATCTATAAATGCCTGATTACAGTTCTGGTTAGGCTCATAGATCAGATTCTGGATCTTTTGTCTAATTTTTCACTTCGCTCTGCTCTGCCTTAATTCGCTTCACAAAATCCTCTTCTGCACAAATGAAAATCACTTAACTGCTCTTCTGATATTCGCAATACACATCCACACATATCGAACACCACACACACACCAAAATGAATAACTGATCTCATATATATATCCGCTATTGAGAATTCAGTCGCTATATGTCGGCTTCAATAAAATAGAAAATATCTTCCAATTGTCGGCTCAAATCATGAATAACATTTAATGTGCATCCATCAAAGTCATCCATAGCATAGTTAGGACCCAAAATAAAAATACTTCAAACAATTCTGCCTTAAACATCTGCAACACCTTACATTATTCACTTAGTCAGCCTTCATATATTGATGGACAGAAAATTGAATGACCAGATCCCATAACTCGTACACCACTTGATGCGACAGCACAAAACTCGAGAAAAACACATTTCATATATCCAACAACCTTCCCTAAGATTCACAACAAAAATTGTTAAACTAATAATGCAAACCACTTGATGAATTCAACTTCAACCGGATACCATGTTCTTCACTCTACCTTCTAGTATAGTTAGATACTATAGTGCGGATCGGATCAATGACTTCAGTTGCCATCAATGAAAACACTAGAAGCCATATGCCAACAATCTCCCCCTTTGGCATTGATGGCAACACTTAGTGAAAAATGACTAAGTGTCGAAACCTTCAAAACTTCAAAACGCCAAAGCTGACAATACTCAACAAAACTCCCCCTAAGTTTGATAAGGAATTTTTCACTACTCTCTCTCCCCCTTTGACATCAATGAAAAAAATATAATAAAAGATTTTCTTTCTCTCCCTATGAAGTGAAACCAAAAACTTACTTATGCAAAAACTGAAGGAATACAGCTGCTATTTGAAGATTATTTTGTACTTTTCCTTCATCTCCAGAAGAAACTGCTTCCACTACAATCCCAGTGATTATGATCATGTTGTTGTTTTCATATGTTCAGTTGATAATCTTGATGAGGGATTCTAGAATGGTAAAGGCTTCTTCCATTTCTTCTCCCTTCCTTAGTGTCTCAATCAATTGTTCTAGCCTACATTTAGTTATGTCCTTCACTTTCCAAAAGGTGTCAACAATCTCGTTCCTAGTGTTATGAACATTTGTATGCTCTGCCTGCAATTCTTGAATCCTTTTCCTAATTGCACCATCTTGATCCTAAGACATGTTAAAGTTTTGTCCAATATTGTTCAGCTCTGACTCAATTTGTTCCAGCTTCTCCTTGTACTTGTTGATTGCATAAGGCCATCAAAGGCAATAGTTATAAATGTTGTTTGTTGAGCTTGTGCATTTCCTTAGTTCATTCATGTGTCTTTTTAGCTTGGTAAGTGATAATCTGTATTGCTTCTTTAGGTGTAGGATCACTTCTCCTTCCTCCTTGTTTTGATATTTAGAGTCCATGGTTTCCTTGATACATTCAATCAACTCTTTTGGAAATTTATTCTGCAAACTCTCCAATTGAATATGATTATGCACAAAATGAGCACTTAGTACGCTTAAGATCATGTCTTGCTCATATGAAGGTCTGATAGACCATATATTCGCAATTTTTTGCATTCCATCTTCCTCATGAATAAGCTGCAATAGCTGTTCCTTGGTTAAATCACCTTCTCCTTCACTTCCTTCTGCCATTTCCTTTTCTTTTTTTGATTCAGTTGTTTTTAGTTCTTTTCCTAGGGTGTCCTCAGATTCCTTATCAGATTCCTCATCTGGTATGTCCACAATCACTTGTTCTTTCCCTTTCCCTTCAACTTTTAGAGTCTTGCATGCTGGTGGAGTACTGATATCAATTTCTTTTTCTCTTCTCTTCTTTCTCTCCATCTCATCGGAGGAGGAACCAACTTCAAGTCCTCTTACCGGAATGGAAATACCAGTTGATCCAAACTTTCTTAGCAAACCCTTAAAGAAACTTTCATACACTTGATCAAAGTTTGTCAAATTATTAGAGTATATGTAAATCTACTTGCAAACTAGTTCACTCTCTTCCCACATTACATTATTATTCAGGGGTAAGCAATTCAGAAAATACATCACAAGGCATATAACCAAAGTACCAAACCTGAAAGGGTAACATGTCTCCTTTTTCAATTGCACATTCTCCATCAATTAATCTTTCAGTAATCTACAAATATCAAAATCATGATCTTCCATTATCTTGTGTGAAATATAAACAACACCTGCCGAAGTTGCACCTTCCCTGTTTCTGAAAAAAAATTGTAGGATATTCCATGCACAATGTACCTTGTCACTGAATCTTTGAATGTGGATATTATCAGTGCCCTTTGATCTCCAATTACTCCAGTTAGGGTTTCGACTTCTTTGTTTCAAATTAACTTCTTCTTCGGCACATCCCCAATTTTGCATAACCCAGTTATAGCTGCAATCACTTCTTTCGAGATATGATAGGGTTTATCCAGAGTCAGAATATCATCATTCAATTTGTTCAGAATAAACTCAACGACTTTTGTGCTTCCAAAATAGGGAAATTCACTCCAAATATCCAAGCTTTTGTGTTTTTCCTCTTTCAACCATTTTAATTTATCATGCGACAACATGTTTCTTTCGGCTCTAATCTTCTCACGGCTATACTCATCTATTTTTACCATTCCTTTGATTTGTTCCATTTTCCCTTTCGTAAACATGTCTCAAAAATACCAAAGAAGTTCTTCAACTGCAAACCAAATTAAAATTTCTCAATATAACAGAAGTACCTGATGGATTAGGGTTTCGCCGTTGAATTCTCTTCACAAAGTGGCAAATGAGGGTTTCAAGTTTCCTTTAATATTTCGCACACTTAACTTTTGTTGTAATAAATGTATTTTCCCTAACTTATCCGGATACCTTGTTTTCTCAGTCTGTGAAAGATAACTCTTCTGTGGATCCTCAACTCAGCATGGCATCCTTTCTAATTGTTCCAACAACATTTGTAAATCATCAGTGCAGCCACTACACTCATCCATATCCCGGTGTCAGTTACCGACAAGGGGTTTGAAATATTTTCTTGACAGCTCCCCCTAGGCCAAAGGCCTAAAACTAATTCCCGGAGGAATTACCAGAAGCAGGTTCTGGTGTTGGCTCATTTCCTATAATAGAGGGACACTTCTTCACCCATGTCTTCTTCATCTGATCTCTTATTTCATCCACAGTCACTTTCCCTTTTCCTTTATCATCTTTCTGCATATTTCTACCTTTGTATACTGGACCTCTTCTGTCCATATTCTTGTTTCTGCAAAATCTTGCATTGTGACCATATTTGTTGCAATTAAAACACACAAAATTTCCTTGTTCAGACCAGTTACTCCATTGGTTTCTTCTCAATCTGCACTGGTTAGCAATATTCCCAAATCTTCCACAGGTATAACATCTAACACTTCTTCTATTAAAAGAGTTGTTTGACACATTTCCACATTCAATTGACTTGTGACCAAACTTATTGCAATTGAAACACTAACCAGAAAATGATGAATCACTTAATTTCATTTTGCTTCTACATTAAGCATCCATATGACCAATTTTGTTGCAAGCAAAATAGTATCCATTAAACTTTTGAGCATTAGGTTGTCTTACCGTATGCCTTTTTGCTTTGTTCATTAGATTTCCTTGCTTAAAATTCCTCTATCCAGATCAGGAACTTTATCCTTTATCATAACCAAGACCTCGCTTATCATTTGCATTATTTTTTCCTTGAGTCATCTCATCAAGCTTAACAGAGCTAATCTTGAACTTCTCCTTGTATTCATTTGTAGTAGTGAGTTCATCCCTGAGAATAACAATCTATTTTTCAAGCTCTTCTTCATTGTTTCTAACTTGTTGTAACTTTCAATCTCTAAATGAATGAATTCTCCATTAATTTTGTTGCATTCATCAGATCTATCTTTTAGGGACTGGACAAGATTTTCCTCATTCTGTTTTCTTTCTTCAATCTCCTTAGTCATCTTCATCGCCATAGACTCCATCTCATGCTTTAGGGTAGCATTGTCTCTAGCAAGCTTTTCACATTCTTTAGTTATTTCCTTTAAGGTTTGATTCAAGTGAACATCATACATGCTTTTACTCTCTTTTTGCTTAATCTAATCACAAAGATCCTTTCTCTTTTCCCTAGACTTAATAATCTGATCCTTCAACTTCTGAATGAATTTCTCAGCATCCTTAATATTTTCTCTCAATTCCCAGACTTCTGCTTTAGACTAATCAAGGTCATCAAGTGCCACCAAAAGTTGTTGTTGAAGACTACTAGAGTACATTACATACCAAGATCCACCTCAAGTTGTAAAGCTTCTTCTGAGGAACTTAGCTCTTATACCAATTGTTGGACTCAAGCAACATTGAGAGGGGGGGTGAATCAGTGTTGTGCAATTTTTAACATTATGAATCTATTCTCTTCAAGTGTCTGTAACATTCAATCAAAAGAAAGATGCATGAACATAGAACAATAAGCCACAACACCATAACACAAGGATTTTTACGTGGAAACCCAGTTAAGGGAAAAACCGCGGTGGAGGTCAATCCACAATTTGAGTACTCAAAATATAAGTGTTTTACAAAATGGGGAATGCACTTGCATTCAGGCACACTACCTAGATCTCACTGCTCAAAATCAGGAAGGCTCACTGCCTTACAAAAGATTTGGATTACATCAAAAGGATAAACTGAGAAAATAGCATCTATAAATGCCTATTACAGTTTTGGTTAGGCTCATAGATCAAGTTTTGGACCTTCTATATGATTTTGCACTTCACTATGCTCTGCCTTAATTCGCTTTACAAAATCCTCTTCTGCACAAATGAAAATCGCTTAACTGCTCTTCTGATATTCGCAATACACATCCACACATATCGAACACCACACACACACCAAAATGAATTAACCGATTTCATATATATATCCGCTATCAAGAATTCAGTCACTATATGTCGACTTCAATAAAATAGAAAATATCTTCCAACTGTCGGCTCAAATCATGAATAACATTTAATGCGCATCCATCAAAGTCGGCCATAGCATAGTTAGGACCCAAAACAAAATCTCCAACACAAAAATACTTCAAAAAATTATGCCTTAAACATTTGCAACACCTTACATTCACTTAGTCGGCCTTCATATATTGATGAACAGAAAATTGAACGACCAAATCCCATAACTCGTACACCACTTGATGTGACAGCACAAAACTCGAGAATAACACATTTCATATATCCAACAACCTTCCCTGAGATCCACAACAAAAATTGTTAAACTAATAATGCAAACCACTTGAGGAATTCAACTTCAACCGGATACCCTATTCTTCACTCTGTCTTTCGGTATAGTCAGATACTACAGTGCAGACAGAATCAATGACTTTAGTTGCCATCAATGACAACACTAGAAGCCATATTCCAACAGGTAAGACATTTATTTTGATAAAGAAGCCAAACAAATAAATTACACTTAACCAACAAAATTAATTCCAAATCTTTTTTGCCATGGGAAAATCTTTAAGCCCATTATTTTCCTCTTCTAATAGCTAATATCCACTAAAAAATAAATAAACCATTTTAGGATCATAGCCTCAAGCCTAACATCAACCTCGTATAAAGAACAACAAGGCTAGTTAGCTAGGATAGAAGCAAGGGTAGCATGAGACTCTAGATCTCCCCCTATAAGCCAACAAATCATGTATTTCTAGTGAAAAATAAAAAATCTCCCACCAAATAAGCCTTAAAATTAGAAACTTTAGACCAGCCATCGTCCACAAAGAACTTACTCAAAGGGTGAAGAGATAAGGAAAAGAGAATTAGAGTGTGAAGATTGCACGAATTAGCCCAAATAAGGAGCCTAATCACTTGATTTAAAAATATATAAAATGCCTCATTTAACAAGAGAATCACTCTTCTTGATGGTATTCTAGACCATAGAGCCTTTACTAGTTAGTTCAATGCTTGGAACCTCTTCAACAACAATCCTGTATAAATATTTGTAGCTAAAAAATTTAGCCCAAGGTTGATTCAGTTATGTTCACCATCTCCAATAAAGTTTATCAACTAGAGCTTCATTTTTAAGTTCTATTTTTTAAGCCCGATACCACCACCTAACTTAGGTTTACAAGCCATGTCCCAACTAATAAGAATCTATTTTTTTAATGTTTAGATTCCCTACCCATAGAAATTTCTTAGAAAGAGAATCAAAATTATTTAGAAAACTATTAGGAGTTGAAAGCACCCAAAAAAATACATATAAAGAGCTTGCAATAGACTTTAAGAGGGTAAGATAACCTGTAAAGTATAACCAATGAAATTCCAATGATACCCACATCCTAAATCTTGATCAAGAATATGTTTCCACTAAATACAATTAGAAGGTCCAATTGATAGTGGAATACCAAGACAATCCAAAGGAAGTTTTCCTATTTTGAATCTCAAAACAAGAGAAATTCTCTATTTAATGGCCAAAGGAGTATTAAATAAAAAGATATTTGACTTATCCTCATTGATATATTAGCCTAAAGATACCAAATCCAAAGTATGCAAAAACTAACAACCTATTGAATCTTGGCAACACCCATCAAGATAGTATCATCCATAAATTGAAGATAAGAAAGAGAATAAAGTTCCTTAACCACCTTCCACCCTTGGATAGTACCATTAACTCTCTGGTGATTGAGAAAATTTTCTAAACCCTCAACCATAAGAATAAAAAGATAAGGGTAATGGGGCCACCCTACCACAACCTTCTCATAGTTAAAAAAAAAATATAAGATGGGATAACATTGAACAAAATAGAGAAAGAAGAGAAAGAAGAAAATCTCACACAACTCATGAGCCACTCAATCCATCTTGAACTAGAACCAAAATTAGAAAGAACATTTCTTCAGAAGGACCTTCTAACCTTGTCATAAACCTTTGATATATCAAGTTTTATAAACATGGACTTATCCTTAGAATAACCTATAAAATAAATAGCTTCAAAATTAGCAATAATACCATTAAAATTTTGAGTCCTTTAATAAATGCCCCTACTCGATTGATATTAAATAATCTAAAATATGTTTTAGGCTATTGGCAATGATTTTGGTAATGATCTTGTAAGTGACATTATGAAGAGAAATAGGGTGAAAAAGATTAAAAGAGTTCATCCCAAATTTCTTAGGAATCAAATCCAAAAAAGTAGAATTAATTGGTTCAAGAATATGCTTATTATTTTGAGATTCATGCACAACCTCCAAAATATTATCCTCATAGAATATCCCAAAATTCTTGGGAAAAATAAAGAGGGAAGCCATCAAGACTAGGATTCTCACCTTTCTTCATCTTAAAAAACACTTTTTTCCAATTCATCAAGAGTGATAGCCACATAAGCATACCATTGATTTCTACAAAAACTAGATGGAAGGAATGTAATCTAAAATGGTGCATTCATCCTCCACAACAATATGATCACATTTCATAAATAAAGAAGAGAAGTGATAGATAGCTTCCCTATTAATATCCTCAAATGAATACAACTTAACTCACTACTTGAAGAGGTGATAGAAGAAATAAAACTACTACTTCTCTTATCTTTAATTCAATTGTGGAAGAAGGATGTATTTTGGTCTCCCTCTTGAAGCCAAGAAATTCTTGATTTTTACTTCCAGAAAATCTCCTCTTGAAGCTCCCATTCATGGATCTCTTTAGATAAATAATGTTCTTCTAGAATATGTTCCCTAGTCATACCCAACTCTCTAATCTAAAAATTAATATCACTCACTCTTTCCTACACCTATTTCTTTACCATAAATTATTTCCAAAACTAGATTCATTCCATTATTTAATTTTGAATTTAACATATTAAATCCTTCTAAAAAATGAATGCACATTATTACTAAAGGAGGGCTTACCCTCAATCCATTATATTTCCATTTGTTCACATAAATATTAATCCCAAAGCCACATTAACTAGAACTTGAACTCAGAATTTTAGGATGGAAAAAACAAATGAACAAAATTTAATGGAATTGTTAAGACATAGAATTGCACCCGAATACAAAGCTGACAAGCTCAACAATCATGTGTAACATGGAAACACTCTTGAGCCTGTGGGTTTCCCATAATGAAAGTGAATCTCCAGATTATGGGTTGGTTCCCCTTTTTGTGATTTTTTTATGAAACTAATGATTTAAGCAGGAAAAGGGATAGAAAGATTAAGATGAATGGTAAAATCAAAACTAGTAGGATGGTGACACACCTAAATGATGAAAAAAAGCAGCTTGATTCACAAAAATATTTTCAAGATCTATTTACACAATTTAGCTTGTACAGTTAAACCACATAAATGTTTCACATAAAGGCCTGAAAACTTATCTTCTTTGAAGGAAAAACAATATTTTCTCAACTAGGATGATAAAACAAATCAGTTGCACAATGTATCACCTGTGAAATAAAACTGCTTTTGGATATATTCAATTATGCAAGAGACAAAAATTCAAAGATTTTAAGCCTAAAACACATTAAACTCCTCTCAAAAATCCAACATAAAAGACAACACCCGAAGATGAGAAGCCAAAACTTGATCTTATTGAAAATTAGAAGAAATCTTTCTACAAAAACTAGAACAAATGCTGGAAATAAAATTGTTGTAATAAAACTCTAAAGTTGAGCTACAAAACTCTCTAACTCTCTGTAATGCACAAGAGAGTAGGAAGAAAAAACTGAGGAAAAAAGACTAAATCTTTTTCTCTAGATACATGTAAGAGAGGGGGACCAACCATGTCAAGGCCCCTAGTCATGGAGAGCCAAGAGTGAAAGGCTTCCCTAACTTACCTCACTCTAAAGGAATGTTTCAAATGAGGGATGAGAATGATGAGGACTATAAGGGCCTGCAACCACTCTCCAAACCCGAAATCTAAACTGGGGTTAGGCGAGCCAGTTTTTGGGTTCAACACTATGCCTTAGGTAGCTCTCTGCCCAAGGACGGAAGCACGGTTCCAAGATGACAGCGCGGAGCGTTAGTGTCTCTCAGGTGCACTGGCATCCGTACAACCAGAGGACCAAAAACACAATATGAATTGCCAGAAAATAAGTTGACAGCCTAGCTAGTCACTTCTAAGGGAACAAAACAGGACTATGAAGTAGGAAAGATACATACAAATGTGATAAAATAAGTATATGAAGGCTAAGGTGACAAAGATAATCTCACAAAGATGCTCGTTCGCCAGCTAGCTCCAAATGCACGTCCACCTACACACAAGAAAGAGGGAAAATTTTTGGGGGTTGTATAGAGGTCTACCTCAGTCAGACACCCATTTTGGTGTTTCCACCTCCACGGACAGCCACGATAACAACGATAGAGAAATGTATGATAAAGAATTAAAGGAAGAAAGTACACGATAACACTATAGAATAGTATTAAGCTACTCAACCAAATCATAAAGGAGAGGAGTGAAAATGTTACCACTTCCACCAAGAGCTCACTAGCCAATGATGGAGAAAGAGAGCTTGAACAATCGCCACAACCTCAACTATGATGAAGGGAGGTGTTGCAAAACCTCAAGCCCCTACTGGAATGGCTTGTTCCACACTTGCTTTACGGAGTTGATGGAGAGTTGTTGTTGTTGCTATGAAACGCCAAAGTGCTACTTGAAGTGATGGAAGTGAAGAGATTGCTTGAGAATTCCAAAAAGAGATTGTGTAGAGGATCGCTAGAGGATGGAATGGAATGAGAATGAATGAATTTGAAGGAAGAAGAGGGAAGAATCTGCTATATTCGGGGTCGGTTGGTTGAAGAGGGATGTTACAAATCATTCCCAATAGGAAGTGTAACGCCTCTTCTAGCTTCAGATGCAAGAATCTGTCAGGGACGTAAGTGCGTCGCACGCACATCTCTGACAAATATTATTCTCCCAATGCAAAAGACAGATGCCAAGTGGAATGAAGGCAACAAGGTGATGTGGAATTTCACCTTCAGACTTGGTTTTCTAAGGTGAGGAAGCGTAAAAGGGGAATTTACGTAAGGGGTGAAAATGAGTGCTTCAGTAAAGTAGATTGGAAAGATATTAGGGTTAGAAATGTATACCTGAACCGTCGAGGAAGAAAACTGTGATCTAGAAAACTCGAGAGTGCAAGACAAGTAGAGGACTTCATAGCCTCGCAAAACTATGAAGCTATAGATCAAAAGCGTCTTACAGGCCTACAGACCTTTAAGGAGGTGACCCCCAAGATTTCTCACATGAAGGAAGCCCCGAGAAGTAAGCGCCTCAGAGACCCGCAAACCTACAAGGAAGGTGTCCTTCGAGATCTCTCACATGAAGGATACCTAGGAAATCACCTTACAAACCCATAGACCTGCAAGGAAGGTGTCCTCCAAGATCTCTCACATGAAGGAAACCTAGAAAAAGCACCCTACAAGCCCGTAGACCTACAGGAAAGGTTCCCACCAAGATCTCTCACATGAAGGAAATCCCAAGAAAGTTCCCTACAGACCCGCAGACCTGCAGAGAAGGTGTCCTCCAAGATCTCTCACATGAAGGAAACCCCAAGAAAGCACCATGCAGACTCATAGACCTACAGGGGAGTGACCCCCAAGATCTCTTGCATGGAGGAATCTCAGAAGAATCACCCCACAGGCCCACAAACCTACAGGGAGGTATCCCCCAAGATCTCTTGCATGGAGGAAACCAAAGGAAGGGGACTCCGCAGAGTCGAAAAGCGGCTTCACAAGCGCACCTGCAAAGCGACATGTTTACCTACAGATAGAACATGTCTGAAAGCGGCCACATAGGCAACTAAGAGGATAGTCATGCAGACCGTTGATAGATTGGAAAGCTTTCAAAGGGGTCCCTTGGGAACTCAACGTGAAGAAAGGGGTCCACTCAAGGGACACACTGTTTGAAAATACAAAAGGACATTTTTTCTCAAATCGATTTGTCGTCAAGGAATCCTTTCGAAAGATGTTCACTTCATCAAGGAATTCGAAAGGAAGAAAATTCCCCCTCACGAGGGGAGGATCAAAGTTGCTCCCACCTCAAAGGAAAGGTTCTTAAGTTCTTTCTTTATGAACCCGTGATGAAGGAAACACGTTTCGTTAGGGTTTCAAGTTGAGAATGTGATTCTTTGAAAAAAAAGTTTGTAAAGATTCTCGAGAAAAGATTCATTTGGAAGCGAATGCATTTTCTAAAAATTGAAGTGTCGTATAAATGGAGTTGTCACACATGAGATGGAAAACTTAAGCAAAGAAGAGAGAAAGATAAGAAAAGAGCAAAAGAGAAAACAACATAAACATAGGGCATAGGGGTAGCCTGATATTTTAGGATCATAACTGCTCATAAATATATGTAAGTATAATAATAGTATATAAAATGAACTCTCATCAACCCCCTACTATATCAGACCATGTGAAGAATGCACGAGAAGAAAAAGTTAAAAATAAAAATAACAAATTGGGTCAACATGGAAGGGAAGCCTAAATGCCCCCAATGCTTTGCATTGTCCCCAATTTTATCGAAAATCAATCACAAACATGGAAGAATGATGATACACATAGAAGAAGGTTTACGACACAAATACCATGCCTGTATCCAAGCACCAACAAGGGTGGAAAGGGTCATCTAGGCACACATAGAATGATCATGGGGAAACACATCACAACACACACACATCTACTCTAAAGATAAAGAAGGGGCTTCCCCCTAACACTAATCAACCAAGGGGTCATCTACTTCCCACTCTAGATCATCGTAGGGGGAAGGAGGATGATCCTGCAGTGGTGGGATGTTAAGAGGACGATTGTTTGACCCTCCCACAACAAGGGCTAATGAAGAAGGCCCCGCAAGGTCTCTTTCACTCGACTCTTGTGGAGCTATGGTCAATGATTTCATGAAGATCACTGACAAGGCCGGAACTTCATCTAGAGAGTTAAACATGCACTTTGTAGGAGTGCCATGTTGTACCTCAACGGATGGGGAAAGATGTGCCCAAGATTCACCAATAGGCTCACCGAGTGATTTGGGAGCGGTGACAAACTCAGGGGAAGTCGAGACTGGTTCCGTCACTAGGACAGAACAAGTCAGTACGGGACCGCCTTCCGAGGGAGGTGGACTCCTCTTACGTCCTCCATTGTTGGAAGGACTACTCTCTACCTTCTGCTCCATCGGGGGACGTGAACTCCCCACAGACGAGGTGAGAGGTGCAAAGGAAGAGGAGGAAGAGATAACCGTAGTAGATACCACCGAAGTGTTCGACATATCTATGAGTTTCGAGAAAGGTGGGACATCTAGAAGGGACATCAACAAAGGTGGCTCTATCAAAGGAGCAATGAACACCTACACCTTTTTAGGGTCAGGCGCATTTTTACTCACAGTAGAAGTCGGAAGTGATGCAGAGCTAGATTGAATGGAAGTATAGGGGAGGAGATAGGAGGACACGACAGGAGGCCCTGATATAGTGGTGATCGTCTCCTCTTCCTTCCTCTGGAAGGCGGCCTATTCAACTATGAGAGCCTTTCACTAGCGTTTACACTCAGTGTGCAAGGCAGTTTCTATGACTCTTCGAGCAAGATATTGGAGGTTGCGAAGGAATAGAAGGCTCTTGCTCAACCATGGGAGTTTCCTCCATAATTGTTTCTAGTGGAGGTATAGGATCCTAAATGGGAACAGGAGGAGTAGGTTGAGAAGCAGCGAGGGGAGTCGGCTCTAATGCCTCGGCAGCGGACCTCTTCCTATTTACTACTTTGGAAGCAGGGACGATAGGAGGCCGTAGGGGTTGAGACATAGAAGATTCCCCATGGGGGCCTTTTATCCTACCATATCGAATGGGCCTAGGCTTCGTGGCTAGGACAGGAAGCTCGAACACGGGACGCTTAGGCTTTCACCAAGTGGGAACCATAAGATTCTCCTGCAAATGCAGAGTGGAATCTGATGGCACCATAGTGGGGCGAGGAGCGTCAGATTGAACAGTAGAAGAGGAAGAAGGAGGATCTCGAGATTGCTTCTCTTCTTCCCTTCTACATGCCTTGGCGGAATCACTGTCAGTTTTTAAGAAAACCCTATGTGAGACAACATAAGGCAATGGAGGGTATCTCACTTTAGCCTTAAACATCCTTATAATTTTGATGTGTTTGGTACTTGAGAGGTCCTTCCTAGGCAGGAGAGGACCAACAGGCGCACGCCAAGAGTAATCCAAGGAGTAACTATCACGGACAACCGGTGGTTTATAACTGGTGTCATGAATTACATGCACAGAACCCTCGTGGATAAATTTTAAACATTTATACACAACCGAGGGCACTACATTCATAGTTACTAACCAAGGGATACCCAGCTTCACTCTAAAGAGTTCAAATCCAGGGATTATGTTGAACAAAAGCTTCACGGATTTAGGTCCAACCAAAACTGACAAGACAATACTACCCAAAGGAGGTACAAAAAGTCTTTCATACATGTGGATGCTGCTCATAGGTTCATCTACCCATCTTTGTGCAAAAATTTGATTAGCATGATCTTCTTAATTATAATGTTCACTTGAGATGTCGGATCAATGAGAACACCTACTATGATGTTTCTGTAGATTCATGTAGGGATGTAGAGAGGAGATGGTTCCCTATTAAAACCCATCCGCAGATCCTACGAGGTGAAGGTTATACTAGTACCACTGCTCATAGGCTACATAGAGGGGATAGGTTGATGCAAGAAAGAGGCCATTACATGCAATGAACGACACTTTCTCGGGACCCTCCAAAGGTTGCAAAGTAGGACAATGACCCAATTAAGGTTTTGTTACGCAACACTTTCAAAACCTTCCAACTATGCCTACTAGGGGTCACAAGTTGGGTTGTAAGTCAAAGGCCTCAAAACACTCACACCTACAACACTCCTAGAATACGAGGAAAGGAGCTTTCAGTATCTCCAAACGGAACCAAAATGGTTCACGTCGGGTTCAGCAAAAATGTAAGAGAGGGGGACCGACCACGTCAAGGCCCTAGGTCATGGAGAGCCAAGAGTGGAAGGCTTCCCTAACTTACCTCACTCTAAATGAATGTTTCAAATGAGAGACAAGAATGATGAGGACTATAAGGCCCTGCAACCACTCTTCAAACTTGAAATCTAAACTGGGGCTAGGCAAGCCAGTTTTCAGGTTCAACACTATGCCTCAAGTAGCTCTTTGCCCAAGGACGGAAGCATGTTTTTGGGATGACAGTGCAGCACATTGGCGTCTCTCAGGTGCGTTGGTGTCTGTGTGACCAAAGGACCAAAAACATAGTATGAACTGCTAGAAAACAAGCCGACGACCTAGCTAGTCACTTCTAAGGGAACAAAATAGAACTATGAAGTAGGAAAGATACATACGAATGTTATAAAGTAAGTATATGAAGGCTAAGGTGACAAATATAATCTCACAAAGATGCACGTTCGCCAACTAGCTCCAAATGCACATCCACCTATACACAAGAAAGAGGGAAAATTGTTGGGGGTTGTATAGGGGTTTGCCTCAATCAGACCCCCATTTTGGTGTTTCCACCTCCACGGAAAAACAAGATAACAATGATAGAGAAATGTATGATAAAGAATTAAAGGAAGAAAGTATAGGAATAACACTAAAAAACAGTATTAAGCTACTCAACCAAATCGTAAAGGAGAGGGGTGAAAATGTTACCACTTCCGCCAAGAGCTCACTAGCCAATGATGAAGAAAGAGAGCTTAAACAATCACCACAACCTTGACTGTGATGAAGGGAGGTGTTGCAAAACTTCAAGCCCCTGCTGTAATGGCTTGTTCCACACTTGCTTTACGGAGTTGATGGAGTGTTGTTGTTGCTATGAAATTCCAAAGTGTTGCTTGAAGTGATGGAAGTGAAGAGATTGCTTGAGAGTTCCAAAAACAGATCGTGTAGAGGATCTCTAGAGGATGGAATGGAATGAGAATGAATGAATTTCAAGGAATAAGAGGGAAGAATCTGCCATATTCGGGGTTGGTTGGTCGAAGAGGGATGTTACAAACCGTTCCCAATAGGAAGTGTAACGCCTCTGCCAGCTTTTGACGCAGGAATCCGTCAGGGACGTAAGCGTGTTGCGCGGACGTTTGTGCATCACACACACATCTCCTACAAATATTCTTCTACCGACGCAAAAGATAGATGCCAAGTGGAATGAAGGCAACAAGCTGATGTGAAATTTCGCTTTCGGGTTTGGTTTTCAAAGGTGAGGAAGTGTAAAAGGGGAATCTGCGTAAGGGGTGAAAATTTGCTCCTATACAATCCAAAAATAGAGTCAAAGTGCCAAGAGGTGACACTCATAGTGAACTTCACTCAAAAATAACTCCTCCTAAGTGATTCATGAGCAAAGGTAAAAATCAAAAAGAGGGCTCCAAACTAATGTAAATTGAATGATTAGGTGGCCAAACTCACCCTACATGATGGTCAACCCAAAAGGATCCTAAAAACACTCAAGTTTGACTAAAACTCAAAAAAAATCATTTTGAATATCTCCAAATGCATGAGAAAACTCCAATTCCACTGAAACTCAACTATGTTTAACTCCAACGCATGAATCTCTCTCAATTTTGACTCAAATTCAAAATGGAACTCTAGTTCTACTCCTTAATGCATGAATCTTGCATGACTTAAGCAAGGGTAAATAATTTAAACAAATATTAGAGGCAAAACAAATATTAAGGTAATTTATAAAATATTACCTTTAATATCAATTTACATTCTATTCTTGCTTAAGTCTATTGCAATAATATGAGGGGAATATTTAACACATTAGGCAAAACCTAAGTATTAAACATGATGCAAATCTTTTAAAACAAAGTGATTTTAATCATTTGTCGGCCAAAGTCAAGTCTTTATTGCAAAAACTCTAAAAGGCTTGTAGCCCTAGTTGTGAGCTTATTTTGCACTTCACATTTCTTTCAACATTTTACTGCTATGCAATGCCATGGTAGGGTTTCAATGGAGATTCTCTGGAGTTTGAAGCTCTATGGAGGTTTTCCCATAGATATCATGCAAAAATCACCTGAATCCACACGTGGGTATGCTCTTATCTGCATAAATTTTGTTTTTCCATTTATTTCCTATGAAATAAAAAGCTATTCGAGCTCCATAGTGAGAGAAAATGATGGGAACATATTGCTTTTCCTATATTTGCTCAACATTTTTGAAGATTTGCATTTTGTTTTTCTGTTCCTAAAAGGAAAAATGTTTAAAATCCCTTTTATCTATGTTCTTTCCTCACACCTCTCCACAATGGGAGGTCGAGCTTTCATTTTCTTGGAAATGATTGAGGCTTCTAAAGAAAACATGATGAAGCTAGTTTCCTTTCTACGGATTTCTCCAGCATCCTACATGGGTTTTCACTTGATAAGCACTTCTGGTTTTTATATTACGCGTGGCTCTATTAGTTGTTATGTGAATTGCAGGTCATGGTTTTCCATACTCTGCTTTCTGAAGAAGATTAGAAACCCTCCTTTTTTGGCTCTGCCCTTGCATATCTTTTATACTTTACTTTGAGTTTTCCTCATAAGCATTATAGCTTTCTCCTCAACATTTGGATGCATTGTACCCAATCTGTCTTCTAAAATTTTGCTCCGAACTGGTGAAAAAATATCACAAACTAAGAACTAGGTTGGTGAGAAATTTATTGGGTTTTTTTGCCTTCTTGTTTCCTAATTTCTTTCCAAAAATCTCAAGAACCTAGATCGTATTTTCAAGATATGATGAAATCTCGACTGCTCCAACTGAAAATCCCTCTGTCCAAAATGTCTCCAACATGATACATCTCATAATTACCACTGCCCTGTACTTCATGACTGTCCTCCTCTATGGTATAATGATCCTTTCATTGCTCTTGTGGAGGGATATCTTCTGCATTTGGATGTCACTGCCATATATCTGACTTAGCATTCAACTCCTTTGAAGATGTGGACTGTTGTCTGCCATTACCTTGAAGTTTGTGTAATAACATTAAACTAAGTGACTATATTCTTGTGACTATCACCCTCACATAATACAATACTTTCATAATGCAAGCGTTTTCTTACATCCTTGTCAACCTTGGTAACACTATCACTCACTGCTTATCATTTTGGTATGGAGATAACTACATTTGAAGGTGTAATTGTGCCTTCATTTGGAGTCATAGGCCTACAATGCTTGTTATTGTCCTGGTTCACTAACCTTTTGCAAGGTTTGAAATCTTGATATACGGTGCTTGATCCCTTGAGTGCCTTGTAATTACTTGATGCTTTTGAAGATTAGAGGACTGCCTCTATAGATCATTCCATTGATAAGGACTGTCTTTTCATGAATCTGCCAAGCTTCCACCTTGGAATTGGTGAATGTTGATTTTTTTCAAATCAAGTTGTTGTCCCATTGAACTTGATTGCTCATTGCTTTGTAGATCATCCATTATCATTTACTTTAGCTACCATTGCTACTTTTTCTCCTCTATGTTGTCCTTTGCATTTCATTCTTACTAATGGGTGCGTAACTATTGCATATTTTCCACTATCATAACATGTGAATGGCTTTGTTTTACTACATAGTCCTCAATCAGGCATCCTCAACTATGCTTATATTCTTTTGATACCAATGTACCTGTGATTTGATGTTGATATAAATAGCACTGTTACTAAGAGGAAAGTGACAATAT
The DNA here is from genome assembly GCA_007258455.2 of Sequoia sempervirens. Taxonomy (NCBI): domain Eukaryota; kingdom Viridiplantae; phylum Streptophyta; class Pinopsida; order Cupressales; family Cupressaceae; genus Sequoia; species Sequoia sempervirens. The sequence continues at coordinate 15,330,960 of VDFB02000003.1, forward strand.
GTTGGGCTCAACCCTTGTAGGAGCCCATTTTCCTCCACATACTATGATTTGATTATGACTAGATGCATGAGATGTACCTTTATATGACAATGACATTTATAATAGCAAAATCATTTATGATATGAAATGTTAGAATGCACTATGTATGAGCTAGAACAACATGATGATGGTGATAACATGAAATATTACTACATTTTATGATATGAGAGCAAAGAAAGATGTAGTGATAGCATGTAAAATGGTATGAAAGTGATATGAAATGATGTAATAGTACTCCTTAGTGAGAAATAAATTTACCTTACTTTGTTCTGTAGATTGATATGATTTTTGAAGGAACACATTGCTCATTTGTGATTATCATTTCAAAGTGAAGGGCTACCTTTATTGCACCTTTGGCTTGATGATCATGGATGGGCAATGTATTATTTTGATATCTTCTTTTATTGATTATGCTCATGACTTCTTTCTAATATGAATGATATGTCTTCACCTGTACTTGCACATTTAGCAAAATGTTAGGAAAAAAATAAGAAGTCTGAGCTTCCCTATGATGCTTTGAATTTTCTGCTCTTGGATCTTTTTTGAAATATGCATATCTGATTTAATGCTTCATGAGAATAGGTTATATATTTGTTGATATTGCATATGCAGATAATTTGCATCTCAAGATCTAACCAACCGTTTCATCTCTTGCAAGTAACTTTTGAAGCAACTAATGAAGGGAGCTAGGGCTGAAGAGACATTTGATCAACCCTAGGATTTTTCATTCAGGCAATGACAGATCCATTTTATTTTCATATTTTCTTTTATTTCTTCATCAGATGTATAGTTTATTTTTATGTTGCATTTGATTAGTCATTCCCATGGCTTTGTGTGGGACACCATACTTTTGTAAAATGAATAAAACAATAATTTTATGCAAAGTTGTGTAATCTTCTCTCTTGTAAAAAACATTTGCATAATAAAACTGAAGCTTCATTTGATGGCATCTTTTGTGCAATGATGAAAACATTAGCAAAAGTTTTATGTATACCTTTCTTCTTTAATTACAAATGGTGTTCCATCTCTACTTGATTGAGTTGAAAGCAAAATTAGGTAATAGGAACAATCATTTAAACCTTTCCACTATAAAAATTTAGAGGAAGTAATCTAATTATCCCCAATATAATAATCAAATACCAAAAACCTATCCAACTAGTCAAAAATAAAATCAAGACCACATATCTTATTGTTCCAAGTGAAAAGGTCACCACTTGGTTTAACATCCACAAGATTAAGAGAATATATATTATCTTGGAACAAGGTTGAAGATTGATCAAGACAACTCAACACGCCAATTTTATCTTGAATATTAAGAATGACATTAAAATACCTAGCCAAGATCCAAGGAACAAAAGAAAATATAGACCAAACAAACCAAATATATGACCTCAATAATATCTTTCCTTGAAAATCCATAGGAGCATAAATATTGTATAAGAAAGTAGGGATTCATAAATCAAAACAAGTAACAACTAAAGAAATAGAATTCTTGTTTGCTAACCAAATATAAGGTGTAATTCAAAAAGAGTCCCAAAGGAAAGCTAACCCTCTTTTAGAAACTTAAGCTCCAACACATTGACACTAACTACCTTTCCAAAGAATAGAAAAAAATAGCTAACATATCCTCCATAGCCAGATTTATTTCATAAAGGAGGTAAAGTGGGGAGGGAAGTAGAGATGTGTGTGTGTGTGTGTGAGAGAGAGAGAGAGAGAGGTAGGGAGGGTAGGAGGTAAAGACGAGAGAGAGGTAGAGAGGAGAGAGAGAGAGAGAGAGAGAGAGAGAGAGAGGGAGGTAAAGAGGGGAGGGAGGGAGAGAGGTGAGAGAGAGAGAGAGGATAGGAGGTAAAGAGAGGAGGTAGGTTAAGAGGTGTGTGTGTGTGTGTGTGTGTGTGTGAGAGAGAGAGAGAGAGAGAAAGGGTAGGGATTAAAGAGGGGAGGAAGGTAGAGACGTGTGAGAGAGAGAGAGGGTATGAGGTAAAGAGGAGAGAGAGATAGAGAGGTGAGAGAGAGTAGGATGTAGAGAGGGAGGGAGGTAGAGAGAGATAGGATAGGAGGAAGAGAGGTGAGAGAGAGAGGAGGTAGAGAGGGGAGGGAGGTAGAGAGGTGAGAGAGATAAAAAATGAGGGTGATTTTGTTGAAAAAGACAACTAAGAGGGGGGATGAATCAGTTGTAGCAATTTTAACCTTTAAAACTTTCACCAAAAGTTAGATTAACTAGAATTCACAAATCCCTTACTCTGTTAATGTGTTTAATCACTGAATGCAGAAACTGAAACTAAAATTAATAAAACCATGCACACAATAACACCAAATTTATGTGGAAAACCCAATGAGGGAAAAACCATGGTGAGGATTAGCTCACAATATAAAGAATTCAAAAACCAAATACAAAGGCTCACTGCACAGAGGGCTCACTTCCACAAAATTATAAAGAAGATAGAAGAGGATTGTTACAGAGATAAAATTATCTCAATGCAACAGAGATTCCACCACAATTCACTCACCCACTTGCAGACATGCTTGAAAGATAGAGTACACCTTCATCTTACTACCTTTAGGAACTCAACATTTGAAATTTGCACTCATCTACTTAAATTTGCATTACACACACTATCTCACATCTATCTTGCATCTATCATCCCAACTTGTATTTATACCATCTTCAACCTTGAATCCCTTCCAAGGTTGGCCATATATGATTTGTATTTATAAATTCAAATTAGGTCGGTGCCAAAACATTATATGGTGGTATTAGAATGAGGGAGACCCAAACATATTCTAAATGAGGACCTAAATGAGTCCCAACACACCTCAATATGCTTCCATGATCTTCCTAAGTAGTGTTTAACACAAGGTCGACCAACACCCATGTAAAACACATAAAACAATTAAGCACATGCATCCTTAACTCAGTCCAATCTTTTCAAACAATAAACTTCACTTGAACACAACCTTATCAACATATTCTTAGAACCACAAGTCATGAAACCAAAATTCAGAGAAATCCAGAGCAATTACATTTCTCCCAAACCACAGCCAAACACACTGAAATGCACAGTTCACATACTGGTGAAAATATCTCACATTGTACGACGATCTAGAAGCCAAAATTCTAGACACAACAACTACCAACAACCATGAACAATATGTCAGGACCACACAAGCATAGAAGCAATACAGAGCACATCCCAAAGCATACATTGAATACATGCATGACACTATTTTCCCTATTTAACAATTTTTTTCAAAAGCACTTGAAACCCAAGTACCAGAGACATCATAGTAGCACATTAATTCACTCTAACACACCTCCAGATATAGCAACATAAAGATAACTCCATGTACTCATAGCACTTCTTCAACATCTCAATTATGCATGTACAACCTACAAACCTTCTTTATTACAATTTTCTCAATATCCTCGACATATACACTCAATAACCAACTTCCATGACATCAATGACAACACCTTCATACTTGCAACAGTCTCCCATTTGTCATTGATGACAACACATGATGTGAAAACCCATCAAAGACAACACAACAGCTTTAAACATGCTTTCTCGTTATTTCTTTTACTTTCTCTCCCCTATGTAGATAGAATTTTTCACATGATTTTGTCTCTCCCCCTTTGACATCAATGGCAAAGGAAAAATATATTTTACTTGTTTCTCCCCATTTTTCACTAAGAACTTTATCAGTACTGAATACTCCCGCTTAGGAGTACACCCAATCAACTACACAATGAAAACACAAGACACTACCTACTCCCCCTAAGAGGTAGCCACCAAAAATTAGTCTAAAAGAAAGATAGATCCATAGATCCACCGGATTGATGCACCTCCATATGCATCTAGTTCAAGAAAGGAGGGGAAATAACCCCCAATTTCTCTAAAGAGATACTCAAAAGTATCTTTAGGAAGAGCCTTAGTAAATATGTCAACAATCTGATCCTTTGTAGGTACATACTCAAGCTTTACTTCATTCTCCATAACCTTCTCTCTCAAAAAGTAATACCTGATAGATATATGTTTTTTCCTTGAGTGCATCACTAAATTCTTTGAAATATTAATTGCACTTTTATTATCACAGAAAGTAGGGATGGGATCATCATGCATTACAATGATATCCTTAATGTCTATCTCATCCAAAAAACTTGTGTGCAATAAAATGTTGCAGCAATATACTCAGCCTCTATAGTGGATAAAGAAAATGAATCTTTCTTTTTGCTTAACCATGATACCAATCTATATCCAAGAAAGAATGCACCACCACTTGTACTTTTTCTATCATCAGTGCAACCTGCCCAATTTGCATCTATATAATAACTTAGTGTGAAATCAATATCCCTAGGATACCATAAGCCATAATCCAGAGTGTTATTTAGATATATGAATATCCTCTTGATAGTTGCAACATTTTTTTCTTTAGGATCTTCTTGAAATCTAGCCACAAGACCAACCGCATGCATGATATCCATTCTAGTAGTAGTTAAATACAATAGTCCTCCAATCATTGATCTTTATTTTCTCTAATCATCCTTAGGTGAATCATCATCCTTACTCAATTTGCAACCAGTTACCATAGGAGTGCATACCAGTTTGGAACCATCCATCCCAAATTTCTTCAAAATTTCCTTTCCATAGTTTGATTGTGAAATAAAAATCCCTTTGTCTATTTGATTGATTTGCAATCCAAGGAAAACTTGTTCATTTCACCAAACATAGACATGTCAAACTCTTTTTGCATTTCTTTAGCAAACATCTTACACATAGTTTCATTTCCTCCAAAAATAATGTCATCCACATACACAAATACTATCAAGATCTTTCCATCTTCAATTTGGAAATATAAATTGCTATTTGCAGTACCTTTGTTGAAACCTTGTTGAGTCAAATATTTGTCCAATATTGCATACCAAGCTCTGGGAGCTTGCTTCAAACCATATAAATCCTTTTCAATCTGCAAACCATATCTTATTGATCTAACAACTAGAATCCCTATGATTGTTCCATGTAGACTTCTTCTAACTCACCATTCAAAAATGCAGACTTCACAACCATCTAGTAAACTTTAAAATCCTTATGAGCAACAAATGCCAAAAACATTCTGATAGCTTCCATTCTAGCCACCGGAGCAAAATTCTCTTAAAAATATATACCTTCCACTTGTGAGTAGCCTTTACACACAAGCCTTGCTTTGTTTCTTACCACTTCTCCATTCTCATTCAATTTGTTTATGAAAACCCACTTCCAATTATGTTCTTGTTTGTTGGTCTGGGAACTAGTTCCCAAGTTTGATTTTTCTCAATTTGCATAAGTTCCTCTTCCATTGTTTTCATCCAATTTTCATCTTTGCATGCCTCACTCACTGTCTTAGGCTCAACTTCATAAAGTAAGCAATAATTTACCTCAACTTCACTAGCTTTGCTTCTTGTCAATACACCTTTCCTCTTGTCTCCAATAATCTAATCTTTTGAATGATTCTTTTGCACATACTTAGGGGTTTTAAGAACCTTTTCTGGAGCTTCTTCTTCATTCTACTTTTCTTGGTCTTCAACAACTTCTACTTCTCTGCAATCAAGTTCATCTGATACATATCCATCAACTTCAATTGAATTCTTCAATGCTTCATCAACCTTGACATTTGTGCTTTCTACAACCTTTCTCAGCTTTTTATTAAAACATTTGTAAGCTTTGCTTCTAGTAGAGTATCCAAGGAAAATACCCTCATCACATCTAGCATCAAACTTTCCTAGATATCTCCATCTCTTCTGATATAACATTTGCTTCCAAATATCTTGAAATACTTGACAATAGGAATTCTTCCACACCATAGCTCATAGGGAGTCTTAGTGTTGTTAGCTTTTGCTTAAACTTGGTTGAACACATAAATAGTAGTGTGAATTGCTTCTCTCCAGTTAAATTCTGGTAGACCTACCTCTGTTATCATTGATCTAGTAGCTTCTTAAATTGTCATGTTCTTTCTTTCAACAACTCCATTCTACTGAGGATTTCTAGGGGCAGACAACTATCTTCTTATTCCATGGGCTTCGTAAAACATGTTAAACTCATTGGAGGTGAATTCACCACCTCTATCAGACCTCAAAAATTTTATTTTCAAGTTTGCTTCATTCTCAACCATTGCCTTAAATGCCTTGAATTTTTCTAATGCATCAGATTTCTCTCTAAGAAAAGTAACCCATGTCATTCTAGAGTAATCATCAATCAAAATTATAAAATACCTGTCACCTTGTAGACTTCTCACTCTTGTAGTACCACAAAGATTGTATGAGTCAAATCCAATAGTCTGGTAGTAGATTGTTCCTTTGACCTAAAGTTTTTTCTAGCTTTCTTTCCAAACTAGCAATCCTTACAGACTGCATTAACAGGCTTTGTAATTCTTGGTAAATCTCTCATAGCTTGTACTGGATTAATTCTCACCATGTTATCAAAGATCATATGACACATCATCTGGTGCCATAGCCAACTATCATTAATCTGAGACATAAAGCAATTTCCATCAACACCTTTAAGTTGATAAATGTTTCCTTTAGTCTTCTTACCAGCAACAATCACAATTCTGAAGCCTTTTCAGATTTCACATTTTTCATCCTCAAACACAAGATTATATCCCTTTTTACACATTTATTCAACACTCAAGAGATTATGTCTCAAACCCTTAACATAATAGACACCATCAATTTTATGCTTTCCATCAAAACTGATTGAATCTATCCCACAGATCTTAGCACCAAATCATCTCCAAACTTAACTAGGCCTCCATCATATTTCTCAAGTTTAACAAACTTAATTTTGTCACTGGTCATGTGATTTGAGAAGCCACTATCAACAACCCAGTAGTTCTCTTCTTGTTTAGCATGAAAAGCAGAGACCACAGTACTTTCAACTTTCTCCGGAGCACTTTCCTTCACACATCTTTCAGTGTTAGAAATAGTAGATTCATCTTTTAAATATAGGAACAAGCATTCATTATCATCAAAATCTCCATAATCAGACTCATCATCAGAAATACCAGCATCTTCATTGACATAATATACTCTTTTGATCATCTTTCCTTTATTTTCTTTATCTTGTATATGTTTATTTTTTTTAGCTCTTTTAGGACGTCTCGAAGCATAATGACCTATTCCTCCACAGCTAAAACATTTGAATGGTAATTTACCTTGATACTTACCAGAGCCCTTTTTCATTCTTCTTACAAAATTTTCTTCCACTTCATCAAGATTTTCTTCATCTGGATCTTCCACTTTTGTAGGCTTGAATGCAGTTTTTGTCTTTGTTCCATTTTTTAACCCAAGCTTTCTCATTTCAAATGAAGTTAGAGTGCCAATCAACTGATCTTTAGTATAAGTATTATAATCCAAAATTTCCTCTATAGCGAATACCTTTTCACTATATATATGAGGGAGAGTTTTGAGTACCTTCTTTACTATCCTGGATTTATCTACTTGTGCACCAATTCCTCTCATTCCAACTACCAACTCATCTACTCTTTGCATATAGGATTTGATGTTCTCATCTTCGCCCATTCGCAAGATCTCAAATTGTGCCTCCAAGTTCTACAACTTTGCTTGTTTAACCTTTTCATCTCCTTCATACATCCTTTCCAACTTATCCCAAACCTCTTTAGCATTCTTCATATTCATAACTTTAATGACTTCAAAATGTGAAATACTATTAACAATAATAAATATTGCCTTATTTTTTATTTCATGCACTTTGAACTCATCATCAATACTTGGACCATTTTCCGAAGCAACATACTAGTTCTAAATAGATTTTTCAATCTCATATCCACAGTATGACAGATATCCTTCCATCTTCGTTGTCCAAAATGAAGTCAGTGTAATTGAACCTAGGACACTCAATAGTGATCTTGCTTGCCATCCTATACCTTCCTTAAACAGTTAAGCTCTTCTCTAAGGAACCTCGCTCTGATACCAATTATTTAACAAGACAACTGAGAGGGGGGTGAATCAGTTGTAGCAATTTTAACCTTTAAAACTTTCACCAGAAGTTAGATCAATTAGCATTCACAAAACCCCTACTTCGTTAATGTGTTTAATCATTGAATGGAGAAATTAAAACTAAAAGTAATCAAAATATGCACACAATAATACCAAATTTACATGGAAAACCCAATGAGGGAAAAACCATGGTGAGAATTAGCTCACAATATAAATAATTCCAAAACTGAATACAAAGTCTCACTTCCAAGACAGGACACACTGTCCAATAAGGGATCATTGCCATAGAATTATAAAGAAGATAGAAGAGGATTGTTACAGAGAGAAAACTATCTTAATGTAACAGAGATTCCACCACAATTCGCTCACACACTTGTAGACATGCTTGAAAGATAGAGTACAACTTCAACTCACTACCTTTAGGAATTCAACACTTGAAATTCATGTTGATTTGCTTGAATTCGCATCACACACACTATCTCGCATCTATCTCACATCTATCTTGCATCTATCTTGCATCTATCTTTCCATTCACCAACATCTCAACTTGTATTTATACCATCTTCAACCTTGGAACCCTTCCAAGGTCGGCCATATACGATTTGTATTTATAAATTTAAATTAGGTTAGCGCCAAAACATTCTATGGTGGAATTAGAATGAGGGAAACCCAAACATATTCTAAATGAGGACCTAAATAAGTCCCAACATGCCTCAACATGCTTCTATGATCTTCATAAGTAGTGTTTAACACAAGGTCAGCCAACACCCATGTAAAACACAAAAACAATTAAGCACACACATCCTTAACCCGGTCCAATCTTTTCGGACAAAAAACTTCACTTGAACACAACCTTATCAACTTATTCTCAGAACCGTAAGTCATGAAACCAAAATTTGGAGAAATCTGGAGCAATTACATTTCTCCTAGACCACAGCCAGAAACACCGAATGCATAGTTCACATACTAGTGAAAATATCTCGCACTATATGACGATCTAGAAGCTAAAATTTTGGAAACATAAACTACCAACAACCATGAACAATATGTCAGGACCGCACAAGCATAGAAGCAATACGAAGCACATCCTGGAGAATACACTAAATACCTGCATGATAGTGTTTTTCCTATTTATCAAATTTTCTCAAAAGCACTTGAAACCTAAGTACCAGAGACATCATAGTAGCACATTACTTCACTCTAACACACCTCTAGACATAGCAACATAAAGATAACTCCATGTACTCATAGCACTTCTTCAACATCCCAACTATGCATGTACAACTTGTAGACCTTCTTTATTACAATTTTCTCTTGATATCCTCGACATATACAATCAATAACCAACTTCCATGACATCAATGACAACAACAACCATTTGACATCAATGACAACACCTTCATACTTGCAACAGATTTTACCTTTAAAATAATGTGAGCATATTATAATGTGCTCACATTATTTAAATCAAGTGTAGTAAATAATATGAGTGTGTTAAAATACACCCACATTATTGTCAACTTTGGTAATTTCTAACCCTTAGGATTGAATTTTCCTTGGGCTTCTAACCCAAAGGGTTGGGAACATATTTCAACATCCAAAGATGTGATTTTGTAAAATATAATAAAATTGACACAATCTCGAGCATTCTCCCACTCAAATTTGCATGTTTTTCAATGTCAAGTCAAAAGATGACATAGTAACATTGAGCACTTTGTTAACTTTCTAACCATGTAATTTTTTCACATTTCAAATATTTAAGGGTTTTTATCTTTAATTTATTTTGCTTGTGTCTCCATTTTTTGTCAAAAACCTACATATGGTACTTTTGTCTCAGTTTTACTCATTTGTCAAATTTTGAAATAAATCATTTTTACAAACTAGATTTATATTCTTTGCACATTCAAAAAAAAAAGATTTTTGATTAGTTTCTAAAAAAATAGGGGGGAGCATGCTCAAATTTTTGTTTTTCAAAACATGTCCACTTTGACAATTTGTAGAAAAACATATATTCATTAAAAATTAGCAAAAAAATCGAGCATTAACTACATCATGTTAGCTAATTTCTCACTAAAGCAATTTTTAAAATAATATTTAAGGGGATCACACCAAACGCTATGTTTTTTTATAGAAACACAAGCACTTTGTGTGCTCCCCCTTTTTGAACCCCTTAATCTCCACCATTGAAAGTAGATTTGGAACACTACGACTCTTGTTCTTGTTGTGTCTTCAAATTTTGAATGTAACTATCTTCAATTTCTCATCCAAGGTTAGTCTTTCCTTTTTTCAAAAAAAAAAAATGGCACTTAAGACCCCTTTTTGGTCCCCCATCTTTATGCACTTACCCTAATGATTTTTCCTTCTTAGATTGCTCACTAATTTCCTAGACCTTCTCCTTAAATACAAGGTCCTAGGTTTCCAATTTAAAATTTGATAGGCAGTGGATAGAATTTCTAAAAGGACCATTTCAAGAAAGTGGAAAATGGTTTTTGATTTAGAAGGGTGATGTCACAAATGTGATTGTATTGATAAGACATAACTACACTTGTAGTCTTGTCTAAAATTTAAGAATACAAGTAGTGAAAGTTGGTCTGGAGACTCAAGCAAGTTATTTGGGGATTAGTTACAAGATTAGGACCACTTATACACAAAATTATAGATCAAATTAAATACCAAAACATTATATTTATGACAAAACCAAAGTAAATGTCAAAAAATAAAATAATAAAATTTTATTTTTCAATAATTTTTAGTTACAATATTTCACCATGTCACTTCATGAAAAGTCTATTGTGTAATAAAGGACTACATTAAAAATTAGCTATTTATTAAATCATGAAAAAAATTGACACTAATGAAATTCACATACCCATGTTGATTCCCTCTTATTTTTGGACCATTTTGAGGGGATATCTTAATGTAATTACATATTGACAAATTGTGCATTCTTGTACAAAATTGAGCTCATTAACCTTTGTTACTTATCCCTATTTTACACATTATCCTTCAAATGACTTCATCTTATATCTATCTCTATACATATTCCCACATATTCCATGTTCATTATGCTTATTATTTCCCACCATGTCTATAAATCCATTCAATGCATAAATACTATTATTTTCATGTTCGGGGTCAATCTTATATGTGTGGAATTGATCTCACACCAATTGATGTAATCCCCAAAAGTTTTAAATTTTTATTCAAATTTTGGCTAACTCTTGCTTGTTTGAGCTGATTTGACACACATTTCATGTAATTTATTATATTGTCTTAGTATTTAAAGGCATTCAATCTCATTCATTTATAATATGATTACATCCAACCATTATTCACATTTATCAAAGGAGAATGTTAAGAACACTTCAACTAGAGCATTACAAAGAACCTAAATCTACATCATCATGTACATGTCTGAAGATAGTTGTCCTCAATTATTTTCGCAATCATAAAATTGGTCCTACAAGTGGGTTGGCCTAGGAGTACACAACCCTTGCAATCCGGTGATCTCCACTAGGTGTTTATAAACATTGTTAGTTCGTGACATTCAATGAAGCACAAAGAATAAATCAAGAATGCACATTGTATATGATCAAATTTACAAGATATAGTTCATATATGTGCCCATAGAAAAGATCTAGAGTCATAGTTTCAACGCTCCATGAAGTTGACAAATTATCTTAATCTAAAGACAATAATACAAACATTAAAAATCAATTGCAATCTCAAGACAAATTAAATTGAAAGCAACATCAAATTTATTCTTCCTCCATTTTAAAATTCAATACATTTTTATCATTTTATATTTACTTTCCCAACATAATACTTACTGCTTATATTAACTAATCTCAATAACACATTGGAAAAAGATTGTTTTCCTTTTATAAATATTTCACTTATTTTTTCAAGTACAACAAAGACCAATGTCACTTTCCCATAAAGAAAAACGCTTATTGCGTAATAAACCAATATAAGTACGTTATTTATCAAATCGGGAAAGCTTTCAGCAATTGGTTACAATCAAAACCCTCAGTTGATGATAAGGTTTTCAAATTCTCCCCCAACTTTGAAAGAGGGCATAATAGCAGACAGAGGAGGTATGAAAGGTGAGCTTCAAGAGTTTTAGGTAGAAGCCACAGAAATAGAATTGGGGGTACAAGGAAAAGGAGAACGAAAAGGAGAAGGAGAACGAAAAGGAGAAAGAGAAGAAAAAGGAGAACGAAAAGCAGAAGGAGAAGGAGAAACAGATTCGTTAACGATCATAATCTCTGACTTGGGGGTTTGGGTGTCATGAGGAGCCTTCTGAGCAACAGAAAAACCATCATCATGGTGTCTTTGCAGCCATCTCATAATCAAAACAATCAATGACAATAACACACCCACTGCCATGAAAGAGAGCACTACGATCAAAACCTGCAGAAACTCTGCTAATGAAGAAAGCACCATTTTGATTTCACTAGAATCAATCAAGAAGTGAATGCCAACGAATGATACCAGTGCTCTTAGATATCAGAGAAGCCACGCCTGTTAGGTGAAAGCAAACGAACACCCTGCTAACTTTTGACCTGCACCATTGCTTATCACAATTGTTATCTCGGCCTCCTTTTTATTAGAGTAAAAAGTTGGGTTTTTGAAAGGATCCAAATCTTTTCACAAAATCAATCTAACAGCATAAACGACAAGTCCCACAAAATATCGAATTGCACAAAAAAGAACCCAACTGAGAAAGAACCAGAGGCACTAGTAAAAACAGAACAGAAACAACACAAACCCAAAAAAGAACACACAGAACAGGGGACTAATTCAGATCAGCCAGACTCTTTAAGCCCAGAGGCGGCTTGCCATTACAAGGAACTCCCCCTGCCTTTTAGAATATTAGAAGAACAAGTATAATTTAATATTTTGGTTGGATAAGCGAGCCTATTTGAACCAGACATTTGGGTAGATAGACATTTTAATGAATCGAAAACATCTTTTGTTAAATGTCAACATATTGATAAAGAAATTTAATAAAAAGTGAATCCACTATGTTAGATAGACAGAGACATTTCCTTTCCTTGCATCGGGTAGCGTTTCAAAGAATCCATTGTTTTGGCTTATTGTATTGATTCCTGCACTCACTGCAGAGGCTTGTGATAATGTTTTAAATTGACAACCAAGCAATCAGAACACTAGCCGTTCTTGAAATGCGTCCAGATAAGCTTAATGAGCAGTTTGAATGAAATTATGGTGGATCAAGATCATCTTTCTTTATTCACAAGTTACCCTTACAGGGTGTTCCCAAGACTTTTTGGGTGTAGAAGACCAGATAATCTAAATGAATAGGGTTCACGTGTTTGAGCAAGCTTTCCTTTCGAATGCTATGTCCACAAGCTACTGGATGTGATAAGCTTCCCTATATTGGGAACCAATACTTGCCACATACTATGTGCTTAGCTTCAAACAAAAATTGATTGAAAACCTTATTTTATTGATTATACAGTATCAGTGAAATTGCAATTCTTAAAATAATAAGGGTGAATTAATTAAAATTATAAGTTTATATGCAAATTGTTAAATAATATAAGGGAAAAAATGTATAAGTATATTTAGGGTGACAAAGCACAAACACATAATGTTTAGGTTATGATGGTCACTATCTTGGAGTCAAGTGGAGGTGGATTATGGTCTAGTTTATCTTCCAAACCATTCCTTCTAGTTTAGAATTAGGTATGGGTTCTTATTTAGTAAGAGTGACATCTTTTTATTCGTCATTATTCTTCTATTGAATTTGTGAAATAAATAAATTTAAGTTGAGGGGTTGGCTAATTGTCTATGTTGGGAAAAGGACACATTAATTGTGGTCAAAACTATCATTATTTGTAATGGTGGTCATGTGAACAACACTTACCTTAATGTTACACTTTTGACCTATAGTGTGCATGGGGATATATGTAGCTAACTTTTGGCTAGCATAGCCCTTAATTAAATTATATTATCATTTATATAATCTTATATAGTTAGTTAGGCCAACCTGGGTGACATCCAAGGCATAGTATGGTATATATAGGAGGTAGTGGTTAGATTATTATCATCATATTGTTTATTTTAATTTTATTGAAGACTACTAGATGTCACCCCCTCAAAGTGAATTATTATTGTTAGTTATTTGTAGCATTTTTCTATTATATTCTTCTATTGTACAATTTATTTCATTACAAGTTGTATAAATGCATCATCTCGACATTTGGAAGGCAAGAAACAAGATAACCTTTTTCAATTTAAGAGGTCTAATTGTGAAGAGTATCTCTTTCAATTTGGTGTTTTTTTTCTACAATTTTTAGGGTTGGTCAAGGACATATTGAGTCTACTACCATCCATATTTGAAATCATTTGAAGTTGCTTTGGAGGATTTATTGCAAAATTAGTAATTTCACCAAACTCACTCCCAGGGTTTGCAAATTGATAGATTTCTTAGAGATGTTTTCAAAAAAGTGATATATAGGCCAAAATAAGTTACAATAAAACAAACTAGCTTATTTGGAATTATTTTGCAGAGGTAATTATAAAATTATTTCAACCGTAGCATAGTGGGGGCTTCAACAAGAGGTAAACGAAGGAATACAATCACTTCTATAAAGACTCCAAACAAATATTATCCAATAGTAGAGGGGATGGACCCCATACACATTAAAGAAAAGTTATAAAGGGACAAACCATAAAGCTAGGGGAAATCTTGTCTAATGTGACAAAGCAAATGAAATGGGTTCTAAGAAAGAAAATCTCAAGTAATTTTCAAACAAATAGTCTCTCCAAGGTTCTAAATATTTTTAAATGGACAAATTTGTTGGTCTAAATAATGACTTTATCAAATTAGTTAGCTTTTAACCTACCTAGGAGAGTCCTATTCACATTGCTTAAGTCTCCACTTAGGGAATTTTAGGCTTTTGTCTCACTTCATGGTAGTAAGATATGTGTCCTCATCATTTGAGACACCTACTACTTGCATATTTGACACTTGCTCACACACTTGTCAAGTGAGTTCACAAGTGTTCCATCTTTAGAGGGTTAATTAGTTGTTCAATCCTACCTTCCTACCTCAACCACATTGCCTATATATGCAAGGTTCCTCATTGTATTTACACACTCTTCATTTTATATGATAGATATCATGTTGTGTTTATCGTTTCAATTGTGGAAGGTTATCAATTCATAATTTCTAGTCTTCGCATTCTCCAACATCATATCAATTTTTGGAACATGTGCAGAATTCAGAGACCTTTGTTCTACTTCCTACATTTTCCTATTCAAAATGGGAATTCATCTTGCACACATTTGTGTTGTTATTTTTTATAATATAAGACATTTGTGTTGTTGTTTCTTTCCAAGGGGAGGTTTATGTTGTTCAACGATCATGGATCGTCTTTAGCATCCAATTTTGAGCATCTACCAGCATTACAAGCATCATTTTGAGTGGAAGATGCATGGTTTCTCTTCTCCTATCATTTTTGGGATGAAGCATTTCCTCACATGAAGTTCTCTATTTTCTATCCTATGGGGGAGGACATTCATTGTACATTGTGCTAGGAGTCCTTGGGGGCCCAACATGAGTTCTCCATCTCACTTATCTTCTTCACTTGTACATTTTATCACATTTGCATTATTTCTCTTTTGGAGAGGAGTTTTATTTCCCATTGGGTTTTCTCTTTTTCTCTACTTTATGAGAAATTTGTACATGATTACCTAGCATGGCCTAGCAGTTGGGACTCATCATCTTGCATATATTACTCCCTAAGTTGCACTTAAGGGGGGTGTTGATGTAAATAGTGACTTTATCAAACTAGTTAGCTTTTAGCCTACCTAGGAAAGTCCTATTCACATTCCTTAAGCATCCACTTAGGGAATTTTAGGATTTTGCCTCTCTTCATAGCATTGAAACATGTGTCATCATCATTTGAGACACGTTCTCACACACTTGTCAAGTGAGTTCACAAGTGTTCCATCTTTGGAGGGTTAGTCAGTTGTTTAGTCCTACCTTCCTACCTCATTCACCTTTCCTATATATGCAAGGTTCCTCATTGTATTTACATGTGCTCTTCATTTTATATGATAGATGTCCTATTATGTTTATCATTTCACTTGTGGAAGGTTATCAATTCACACTTTTTGATCTTGACATTCTCCAACAAGATTCACACCACAAGACTTGGGAAGAAAAATGTGTCTTTTAAGAGACAAGATGCTTTTAGGTTTAACTTAGATATAAATATGGATTGTCACCCAACTAATGGTATGGCTAGGTACTTCACGCCAAATATGGATATGCATAATTTTTATGGAAAAGATCCAACCAATTGGCTCTACTAAATGGAGCATTTTTTTTATCCTCATCATGTTTCATATCAATAAAAATTGCAATGGCATCATTATACTTTGAACCAAATTAATTCATTTGGTATCACTAGTTATGTGAAGATAAGAAATAGAAAGAATGCATGGTGACATGGTCTATTTTTCAAGAGGAACTCACAACACATATGGTGATAGTATTATGGGCAACTAATTCCAAATTACTAAATTAAATAAAATAGGTACTAGTGAAGAAGAATATGGGTGAGGAAAAGAAAGAGAAGAAAAAGCACCTAAGCCAGCAATAACTTGTCATGTGCTATCATTATTTGGAGATATTCCAAAGGGTTTACCATTCAAAAGAGAGCAAGATAAGGGAATTCATCTAGTACCTAAGAACCATTCAACATTCATCACCTCTTCTTTGAAGGTACACCAAAAGGTTAAAGTAATGGAAGAACACATGTGACACCAACAAGAAGCACTCTCTAGTCTCGCGAAGAACAAAGTAAAGGCACAAAATGAAATGAAGCAACAAGTTGGTCATCATAGAATTTCAACATAAATAGAGTTACAAGATCTTAATAAGGAGGGAAAAATCAATTTGCAACTTGCATGAATCCTTCACACATGCTAAGAGGTTGTAGATGAGGATAATTATAAAATATATGATCAAGTGGAAGAATATAGCTATTAAATATGTGAAATGGGAAGGTGAATCATTTATTCAAAACCATCTAGAGTTTTTCAACATTGGATATAATGTTTGTTTAGGGGAGGGGCATGTTATACTCTTAACCTATAGTGCATATGGGTATATGTGTAGCTAATTTATGGCTATCATAACCCTTAATTAAGTTATATAATCATTTATATAGTCTTATATATAGGTAGTTAGGTTGGCCTAGGTGGTATCCATGGCATAAGTATGGTATATATAAGACATGATGGTTAGTTTATTATCACCATATTGTGTATCTATTCTTATTGAATATTATGAGATGTAGCCTCCTCAAAGTGGCTTACGATTGTAGATTAACCTCTTGAAGTGGCTTATCATTATCAATTATTTGTACCATATTTCTTATTATATTTTTCTTTTGTGCAATTTATTTCATTGTATTTGACCTCCAAATTCTCTACACGGTGGAAAATGATGGCAAGGAGAGTTCAAGAGAACATAATTGTTACCGCATGATACAACACCCAAATGATCAATGAGTCACTAGTGATTCTCCACCTCGCTACATATTTTATTTGTACATGGACTTAGATCTAAAGCATAATAGTTGAAACCATTTCCACTTTGTTAGCCACAAAGAACTGGAAATTCAATTTTATATAATGTCCACTTCAAACCCATTTTCCATAAAAAAATCATTATAACTAGGGGCAAGAAAGTGTGAATTCTCTTTTAGATAGATTGGACATGTAGAAAAAATTAATAAAGTGTTTTATGGCCTCAATTTGACAACACATGGGGAAAAAAGGATGATAAATATCTATAGCTTAAGTATATCCCCAGTCAAAAGACCTTGATAGATAAAAAACCACAAGAAATTATTTTCCTTAAACTCAATAATAGATTTCCAAGTTTTGGAAAAGTAACAAGTCAAAGTGAAAGAAATGAACTACAAATTCCATTGTATGTCCAAGCATTCATATTATACTTGTTGAGGAGAACGAAACTAGTAACCAAGCCAAGATATATAACTTCAAAGAGTGTCCACCAACCACCTTGAATCCTTCCATCAAGATAATGATGAATGCAAACCAACTTTATGAAGATATTTAGTAGGCACAACCATGTGAATTTCATTTATGGACTCAAATTCCTTGTTATTCAGTTGAAATTTATTTTTCAATTCTATCCAAGAGGGAAAAGCTCAAGTGGAGTAGTTGAAATTATTAATGAGAATTTGAGCATGAAATTTTCTTTTGGAAATATGCAGCCAATTGGAAAAAAATTACATTTTGGCCCCCATGAAATTGGCAATTTGAGCGCATTTCAAAATGACCTATTTACCCAAATTTGGTAGGTTTTTCTATCCCAACATATATTTTCCCCAACATAGATATTTTTATTAGTTAAAATAGAATTTGATCAATCCTACTACCAAAATGTAGCTAATTTTATTATAAATAATAGAAAGAATAAATTATAGTAGCCTAGGGAAAGAGGTATAGTTGAACAAGATGTGAATAACTAATGAGAAAATAAAATATAATTAATTTAAATGAGAGTATTTTGAATCTATATAAGCATGCCTCTATCTTTGGAAAGTATCTAATTCAGAGATACAAGAATGAATGTTTGATCTTAATACATTTTCATGTATCTGAGAAGTTGACAAATATATAAGAGGCTTTGACACATATATATGTTGGTTATATTGATATGTGAATGGTTTCTAGTTCTTTATTTATTTTTTCTATGAATATAAATCTTTCAAATTTTCTCTAACTCTTCACATATCTCAAGAAAATTGTCTTTATGTTAATATATTGGTACAGTAGGTATTTAAATGTTCATCAATCGATCTAGAATACACATATGAATGATGGAAAAAAATTGAGTTCCATTGTTGAGAACCTATGTACTAACCTATGTACAATATGAGTTATGTATCAAGTAACATGTGTTAACATCAATTTTTAGTTCAGTGAAAGATTTTTCGATTTTGCACATCAAGAAGGATCGTTTAGTGAATTATCATAAGAATGGTTTAAGTGTGTGTTGTGTGATGATTCATAAGAAACTTTCTTTGTAGAGATATTGAGTAATTTTTTTGAATGGTTATCATCATGGGTTCATCAATATTGGAGAGGATCATATTGTGTATTAGATTGGATACTTAATCATGTTGACCAACTGTAGAATCTAGCTCTTATGTGGACTCAATGTTTTGAATTATTTACTAAGGGTGTTGTAGAAAGATATATATCTAAAAATCTGTGATTACCATATATTCATTTTTTGACAAGACACGTACTAATTTTTATGCCCATATTTGAATAATTGAAAGTCTGTCACGTTGTGTGTTGAGATGTTGTTGGTTGATAAGTGTGTCAAGTCACCTAGAATGGAGTAGACTAAGACCACATATAAGTAGGACAAGCCCAGGGTGATCTATGTTAATTACTAAGTGTAAATGAAAGGAGGCCATCACGAGAGATGGAGTGATACACAAGAGGCAATGATTGATCATCACAATAGAAGAATAATGGATCAAGAAGACACATTGTACATCATAGAAGGAGTGATGTAGAAGAGATATCATTTGGGAAGAAGTAGGGCACCATGTAGTTGTGAAAATAATTAGAGGAAGTATTTTATGTGGAAGGATTTTATTGAATGATATATGTTCCACCTAGACTAAGAAGATGTGGAAAATGTGTGTTCCAATGGAGAAGAACCCATTCACATATTGACGCCTCCGCCTTGCATTGATACTAGTACTAAGTATTTATCTTTGTGAAAACAAAGATATAGAGCTAGAATTATTGAAAACATGCTTAGGAATCAAGTACAAGAAGAAAGGTTAGCAAAGAGGTTTAAAAGTAATATGCAAAAGAATCTATAGAGGGGTAATGAAAAATAATATGGCGCACAACATGTTAAAGAAACAATAAATTATTCTCTATGAACCCACACAATTCAATGTGCATATTTGTAATGGATATGAAAATGTAGTGCACCACTAGAAGACTTACAAATCACATGGATACTATTGTGTTAGTGACACAATGCATCAGATTTGGTTGTTTTCCACCACACTTGGAGGACATGTACAAGATTGTTACCTAAAATTAAACCCATAACCTGTATGAAATATGTAGTACCTAAAATCTATTTCCTTCAATAATTTGATTATTTGGATCATCCACACTAGAATATAAATACACTAAAAACTATACAACAATCTCCCACATAATTTTTCTAGAGCTGCAATCAACATTTCAAGCATCCAATCACCAAAATAATGCAGATAATTGATGTGGTTCTACAAAATCAATGGTTTATTACGAGTCATATCCCCCATGTTTAGCACAAGCTAATATAATTTTTGGTCACCAATCAAAAGGATGTGCACAAAGAAATTATCTACCAAGAAGTTTTTGGTGGGCCTAATTCCCATGGTTCATAAATAACTACCATAAAAAGAATATATAATTCTCAATATTTATTGCACAAGTACCCAATAAGAACACAACTAGTTGGTTCCTTCTGTTAGGATAGGTGACATTAACATTGCTATCCTAAGTTGATTTATGTGTCCCCATGTTCTTTGGAAAGTGTTCTACAGGACATGAGGGAAAAAAATATTTATTATTTATTTTCTTATTACAAATTGTAATTGCATTCAAAGAGGTGGACCCATTATGGTGGTGGTTACTAAGCATCTTGGAAGAATATTCCTCTTGGGCGTCCAACTTTCTAGGTTGGGACCACTTGAGTGTGCATTTCCTTGCATGTTATTTGCATGTTTTGCATGCTCTTGCATGGTTGGGCACCCAATTTTGCATGTTGATGCATGATCTTGCATGTAGCCATTGAAGCCGTTGGAGAGTTATGGAGCACTCGAGTTTGACCAATTCCTATTGGTTGTGGGTTAGGCACCCATGTGAAGGCCATGTGATGATTTAATATTTTATTCCATGTTTATGGGTTGTCCACTAAGGTGGATGTGGGTTTTTCCAGGTGGTTTTGCTTGTTGTTTTGGGATACCATTTGTGGTATTCTCTCCCACAGACTTCTATATATTGGAGCCTTTGGATGGTGGTTTATGATGAGTTCTTTGCAGGTTGTCAGGATGATGAAGTGTTGTTGGATTGTAGAGAGGATTGTTGTATTGATGCACTTCCTTGAAGATTAATAAAAACATTGGATCTATTTGGGTGTGGATTTTTTTCTCACAATGGTTTCTCCACATATATATTGTGTCACTTGTGTTGATGACTTGTGGTATTGCAGATTTTTCTTTCATTGTTGTAATTGTTAATCACTTACTCATTTTATGGTAATCTTGTAAACATAATTTCAGATTTGCAACCACATATTTAAGTTCATATTGATGCAATTTATACCTTGATTTCCAATATTTGGTATTAGAGCTAACAATTTTATTAAGAGAGGGACACATTTGTTTTGAGTGTTGAAGGTTTTTTTGGTTGCAGTGGGAGTTTTTGCATTGTGGGTTTTGCATATTTATGAAGATGATTGTAAACCATGGCTTCTACCTCTCATTTAGATATTGAGAAATTCAATGGAACTGGCTACATGTGGAAGTTGAAGATGGAAGATCTCCTTGAAGAGAGAGATCAATGGTTGGCAGTTTTAAATGAAAAGAAACTAGAATCAACGTTTGATGAAGATTGGAATAAAATGGACAAAAAGGCATGGGGAACCATTCGGTTGTGTCTTGTAGATTATGTCCTCTTGAATGTCTTGGAAGAATTTACCACATATAATTTGTGAAAGAGGATAGGTGATATTTACCAAACCAAAAGTTTAACTAATATGTTGTATCTCAAAAGAGGTTTGTATTATTTGAAATGAAGTATGGTGATTCTATTGCAAAACATTTAAATGATTTTAATATGATTATAAGTCAACTTGCATCAATAGATCTTAAGATAGAAGAGGAAGATAAATGTATTTTGTTTCCTATTTCTTTTCCCAAATCTTTGGAAAATATAATTGTTGCCATAAGTGGTGGTGGCATGGAACCAAATATGGATAGTCTCATTGTAATACTTCTTTCAGAAGAGATGAGGATAAATTCTATGAATGTGGGCTCTCAAGATGCCTTGCATCTGCGAGGAAGGTCCAATGAAAAAGGAGGGCCTAAAGGGAAAAAGAAAGAGACAATTCTAAAGGACGATCTAAAACCCCGGGGAAGAGCAAAGTAAAGTGTCAAAATTGTGGTAAGAGAGGGCATGTGAAGGAGTGTAGGAATAAGAAAAAGAGTTTGGATGCTTCCATAGAAAATTCCTCAGAAGATGGTGATTCTTATGCTTTGTTTATTTTTGCTAACACTATTGTGATAATGCTTGGCTTATTGATTAAGGTTGCTCCTACCGTATGACTCCTCACAAGGAGTGGTTTACTTTATATTCAACTTATGAAGGGGGAGAAGTTTTCCTTGGTGATAACAGCATAAAGAAGATTGTTAGTAAGGGAAAGGTAAAGTTATATTTCAGTGATGGAATGGTTAAAACCCTTAATCATGTTTTACATATTCTAAGACTTGTGAGAAATTTGCATTAAGTATCCAAGTTGAATGATTTTGGAATGCATGTGACATTTGACAAGTCTAGTTGCAGGTTGGTAAGAGGGAGTTTGGTGATTGCTAAAGGATCTTGGATAGGGACTTTAATTAGGCTTAATACCTCCACTTTTTGTAATTCTTCCAATGTAATTGGCACTAAAAATTCATGTATTTTTTGGCACCATAGATTGGGTCACATAAGTGAAAAAGTTCTTAAGACTATTTTGAATAAAAATTTGGTTGACAATCTTTCTTATTATTTTGTTGGTAAAAATATTTTTTGTGAGCATTGTGTGTTTAGTAAACAAAATAGATCATCATTTCCTAATGGGACTAATAAAGCTAAGATATTTTTAGATATCATTCATTTGAATGTTTTTGGACCAATGGATGTTGACTCTTTTGGAAAATCTCGATATTATGTTACTTTCATTGATGATGTATCAAGATACACCTGGATTTATTTTATGCATGCAAAATCTGAATTTTTCACTAATTTTAAGGAATTTAAAGCCTTAGTTGAGAAGTAAATTGATTATAAGATAAGGGTGTTGATATCTAACAATGGGGGTGAATAGTGCTCTAGGGAATTTGATGAGTTTTGTAAGCATGCAAGTATTGTTCGGCAAAATACTACACCTTATACACCTCAACAAAATGGGGTGGCAAAAATAATGAACCAAACCTTAATGGAAAGAGTTAGGAGCATGTTGAGTGGTGCTAAGCTTGATAGATTCTTTTGGGAAGAATTTGTAAGTATTGCATGTTATTTGGTTAATAGATCTCCTTGTTCAACTCTTGTTGATAAAACTCCTTGTGAAGTGTGGATAGGTAGAAATCCTTTTGTTTCACATTTAAGGGTCTTTTGTTGTGATGCTTTTTTTCATGTGCCTCAAGAGAAGCATTCTAAGTTGGATCCAAAAGCATAGAAATGCATCTTTGTTGGTTATGGTAAGAATGTAAAAGGTTATAAGCTTTGGGATCCACTAACCCATAAAATGGTTTTCTCTAGAGATGTGATTTTCAGGGAGTTTAGAGCTTACTCAGGTGAAGAACAACCAAAGGAGAAAGATAAGACAAAAATAGTGCACTTCGAGAAAAATATTGAGAAGAAGGAAGATGCACATGTGGAAGAACAACTAGATGGATTAGAGGATGGAGAAGAAGAAGAGGGTTCAGAGAGTTTAGATGATGTGCAGGATGAGTATGTAGAAGAAGAAGAGCAGCAAGAGCCCCTTACTCCTGCCTTGAAAAGATCTACAAGGCAACAGAATCTAGTTGATAGGTATATCCCATCTAATTTTTGTTGTGTATTTTCTTTGTTGAGTACTGATGATGAACCTAGATCCTACAAGGAGGCTCTTTCTTCAAAAGAAAGTGTTTCTTGGATGCAAGCCATGCAGGAGGAGATGATGGATTTGGATAGTTATGATACCTAGGATCTTGTGATTTTCCCAAAAGGAAGGAATCCCATTGGTTGCAAGTGGGTATTTAAAAATAAATTTGGAGCAGATGGTCGATTAGAGTGGTATAAGGCTAGATTATTGGCCAAGGGCTACTCCCAAAGACAGTGATTGATTTTGGTGAAATATTCTCTCTTGTTGCTAAGTTAACTTCTATTAGATTCTTATTATCTATTGTTGTTGCTTATGATTTTGAAATAGAGCAAATGGATGTTAAAATTTCTTTCTTGCATGGGAATCTTGAGGAAGAAATTTGTATGTGATAACCTGACGGTTTTGTTGTGAAAGGAAAAGAACACTTGGTTTGCAAGTTAAAGAGATCTTTATATGGTTTGAAATAGTTACCCAGGATGTGGTACCAAAATTTTGATGCTTTTGCATTGAATTTGGGTTTTGTTAGAAGTGAGGAGGATCATTTTGTTTATATTAAGGTTATTTATGATTAGATTCTAATCATTGTCTTGTATGTTGACGACATGTTGTTTATGGGTAACAACAAGGTGATGATTAAGGATCTTAAGACTCGGCTTTCTAGAACATTTGATATGAAGGATTTGGGGGCTAAAAATATATTCTTGGGATAGAAATCAGAAGAGATTGGGTTCACAAAAAGCTTTGGTTAAGTCAGAGTAAGTATGTTGATACCATTTTGCAGAGGTTTAATATGCATGATTGAAAACCAGTAAATATTCCATTTCCAGTTGATACTAAGTTGAGCTTAGATATGTGTCCTAATTCTAATGATGATTTTGAATAAATGTTTAATGTTCCTTATGCTAATTTCATTGGTAGTTTGATGTATGCAATGGTTTGCACTAGACCAGATATAGCCTAAGCAGTGGGAGTTTTAAGCAGGTTTATGACTAACCTTGGTAGAGAGCATTGGAATTTTGTTAAGAGGGTATTTAGATATTTGTGTGGTACTTCAGATTACTGTTCGGTTTATCATTGTACTGATGATGTGGATAATTCATTGGAAAATGGATATACAAGGTTTTGTTGATACAAATTAGGCAGGTGACTTGGATAGTCGAAGGTCCACTAGTGGTTATGCTTTTACTGTGTTTGGATCTACAGTGAGTTGAATAAGTAAGAGGAATCCTATAGTTGCACACCACCGAAGTAGAGTATATGGCAGCTACACATTCCTCTAAGGAGGTGGTTTGGTTACATAGACTTGGTAATGGTATTGGTTTTGATTGCAGGACTATGAGGATTGGATGTGACAGTCAGAGTGCTATATGTTTAGCTAAAAATACTATCATTCTCGTACTAAGCATGTTGATGTTTAGTATCACTTTGTGTGAGAAATGGTTGGGAATGGTAAGGTTTTGATTGAGAAGGTTAACACTTTGGATAATGTTGTAGATTATCTCATGAAGCCAGTGACCACAAATAATTTCTCTTGGTGCAAGAAGGCCATGGGCCTTGATCACTGTACTTGATTATATATTTTTTTGCATCTCATGATTGTAATTGTAATGTATAACATCAAGTGGGAGAATGTTAGGATAGGTGACATTAAATTACTATCCTAAGTTGTTTTATGTGTCTCCACATTCTTTAGAAAGTGTTCTAGAGGACACGAGGGACAAAATATTTATTATTTATTTTCTTATGACAATTTGTAATTGCATTCAAAGAGGTGGACCCATTATGGTGGCAGTTACTAATCATCTTGAGAGAATATTCCTCTTGGGCTTCCAAATTTTTGGGTTGGGATCACTTGAGTGTGTATGTCCTTGTATGTTATTTGCATGTTTTGCATGCTCTTGCATGGTTGGGCGCCCAAGTGTGCATGTTGGTGCATGATCTTGCATGTAGCCATCAGAGCCATCGAAGAGTTATGGAGCACTCAGGTTTGACCAATTCCTATTGGTTGTGGGTTAGGCGCCCATGTGAAGGCCATGCGATAATTTAATATTTTATTCCATGTTTATGGGTTGTCCACTAAGGGGGCGTGGGTTTTTCCAGGTGGTTTTGCTTGTTGTTTTGGGATACCATTTGTAGTATTCTCTCCCACAAAATTCTATATATTGGAGCCTTTGGATTGTGCTTTATGATGAGTTCTTTGTAGGTTGTCAAGACAATAATTATGGTTTCTTCAAGCATAATTATCCTCCTAACCCAAAATAGCCACCTTCCTTTCCAGAAAGTCATTTAATTTGATGCTCTCTCTATTAGTGTATCTCATAGCATATTTTTTCTCAACCCAAGTGCTAATGGAAGTCCTAGATAGGAGCTAGGAAATTTACAATTCTTAAACGCATGAATTTTGAGAATTTCTTGTTGCTTCCTAGGAGGGGTTGATAAAAAGAAAATTTCTGTTTTTTTGGAATTTATGTCCTAACATGATACCACCAAATAATACTTCAATATCTCTTTAATTTATTTGGCTTCTTTCCTTGTTGCAGCCCCAAACAACATTGTGTCATTAGCAAATTGTTGGTGGGTGACCAAACTAAGATTGCTTGTTATTTTGAAACCTTCTAACTTTCTATCCATATAGGCTCTATTCAAGACCCTACCTAGAGCATCAACCATTATTAAAAAGAGGAATGGAGAGAAAGGATTCCCCTAATGAAGCCCACAAGAGGACTCAAAAAAACCTTCTAGGGGGCCATTTACTAGAACTGTGTATCTCAAACTTGCAACATTACTAAAGATCAAATTTATCCATCCAATTTTGAACCTAATTCCTTTTAGAATGCCAAACAAAACTCTCCAATTGACCTTTCATAGGATTTCCTCATATCTAACTTGACCAAAAAAAATTGATTCCCAATTCTCAATGTAGAATGGACAGCTTCTTGCAGGGCAATTATGACACCATCCAATATTGATCTCCCAAGAATAAACCTTGTTTTCTCTTTTGTTATTATCTTAGGAAAAATCATTTTTTAGCATGTTGGCCATTACCTTTACCAAGATTTTATAGATTGTATTGATAGTGAGATGGGTTGAAATTTCCAAAGACACGACTTGTTCTTTCTTTGGAATTAAAGCTATAAAAGTGTTGTTTAGTTCCTTCAATGTTTTTCCTTTTCTCTATGAATCTTCTATAGTTTCTCACACCTCTTGACCCACTATCTACCAATATTTTTTATAGAACAAAGCTAGGAATCCATATGGGCTAGGTTCTTTATCTAAATGCGGTTGTCATAGAGCTATTTTTATCTCCTCCTTTGTCAAGGCTACAATTAACATCTTGTTCTAATTTTTTGTAACCAATTTTGGGATATTCCCCAAGAAGGTGCTTAGGTGAATGAGATTTGTACCTTCCTAATTTTTGAGTAGGCTCTTGAAATATACAATCACCTCATGCTTTATAGTCCTTGAGTCTTTTGTAGTTGTCCCATCTACCAATTTGAGTTGGTTAATCTTATTTTATTGCCTTCTGATTTTGGTGGAATTATGGAAGAACTTGGAATTCATGTCCTCTTCCTTAGGCCACATCTCTCTCAAATTCTATCTCTATAATATTTCTTCTTTTACAAGGATATCTACATATCTCCCTAGAAGATCCTTCTCCTTTGTGTATTTTTCTAGGTCCATTCTAACTCTAAATACTTCCTCATTAACGAGATGAATTTCCTTTTCCAATTCTACCTTAGTTTCGAAGATATTTTTGAAATGTATTATGTTCTATTCCTTCAATTTTATCTTTAAATAGTTCATTTTCTCCATCAAGTAGTACATTTTTGTGACATCAAATATTAATTCATTCCACCATTCTGATATTAATGCTAGAAAGTTTAGGTCTTGCAACCACATTTTTTCAAATTTGGAAGGACTTCTCTCTGGATTAACTTCACCTATTAAACTCGATTGAATTGGAAAGTGGTTTGAGCCTAAGGTAGGGATTATGTTTCCCTCCATTGAGAAAGGAAACGAATTAATATTTCCTTTGATGAGACATCTATCCATTTTTTCAACAATGTTGTTGAAGCCAAGCCTTCTATTTGTCTAGGTGAAACATCCATTCTTCGTTGGAACTTCAATAAGGGATTTTCTATCCACAAATGCTTTGAGATCTACTTGGGGTTGTAATCATCTCTTCACACCCTCGAGCTTATCATAACTATGAAGAATAGAATTGAAGTCACCCCCAACGATACACAAATATTCTAGGTTCTAGTTAATAAAAGCCTCTATCTCCATCCAATTATTTATTTTCTCTAGCGAGGAAGTTGAGCCATATACATTTATTAAATAGAAATTCATATTATCCAAAAGAATCCTAATCTTACATGTCATCCATGATCTATTGCCAACAAGAATTTCCAAAGATACATATTGTGGTTTCCATAGATCGCTAGCCCCCTAGAGGCCCCTTGAACCTCCACCATCTATGAATTCTAAAATCTCATTTTATTTTTTAATATTTTTGCCTCTTTTCGTGAAATTTTTATCTCTTGGATCATGAAGATGTCTGATTTTGACACATTTGTGAAAATCTTAACTAAGCACTTTTTATTAGGGAAATTTAAGCCCCTAACATTCCATGATTTTATCTTCATGGCTCTTTGGGAAGGGTTTTTCCCTTCCCATATCTCAGCATCCTTGTGATCTTCAATTGGCATTCAACATCCCCTTCTTGACTTAATTTTTCTGCATTTTTCTTTCTTCCTTTCTTTTTCCCTTTCCCACAATTAGGAGATTTTTTATTTGTTTTTTTTTGCTTTATTTCCAATTTCTTTCCTTTAAGTGTTTCACCACCATTTTGGAAGAATTTTTCTTCTTCTTGTAAGATCCATCCCTCTACTTTATCTACCCATTCCCCTTCTTCCAAAGTGGGCATTTCATCCCATTCTTCTTTCTCACTTTGATTCAGTTGGGCATCTTCATCCTCTGGCTATTTGTGATCTCGAATAGTTCACTAGTAACACCTTTGATTATCTCTTCCATATTCTTTGAACTCACATTCAACCCTTGAACTTCATCACTGAAGATACCTTGAAATTCTTGCTTATTTATGTTCTCCCCTAAGTTTTCAAGGGGTGGTGAAATGTTTGTAGCTTCACTCTAGCTCCACAATGTTCCTTGAGATTTTTTCCTCTCTTGTTTTTGTTTGTCCTTCAGGTGGGATCCCAATGTTTGGATGGTAAAGGGTCTCCTCCTCTGGTCTATTTAGGGCCAAAGTCTCATGCATCAATTTCCATTCATTATATTTTTTCCCCCCATTTGTGTGCTCCTTTCCTCTTTGTCTTCCCCTTCCCTACAATCTTTAGTGTTGGGTGGATCCTTAAATTCAATTCTTGCAAAAAATTTATACTTATTTTTGCTTGGTTTTGGAATTCCAACATGCTATTTCTCAGACCTTGGGGAATTGGGCTCCAATTTGATCTTTTATTCCATCACCCAAACTTTTTCATTAATTCCAATCTATTCCACATTTCTTCGCTAAGGTCTACTTCTGCGCAAATTCTTACATAGTCACCAAATTCATTCATGAAATTTTCATCCAATTGTATCAAAGAACCCAGGGCATCCCCAATCTTTTTTAGTGACTCCTCGTTCCAATTTTTTGTAGGATGTTGTAAAGTTTAAACCACATTTGGTTTTACCCATACTATATTGTAGGGGTCAAACTTGGGTGTCTAACCCTTCATATAGAAGTTGCAACCTTCTAACATTAATGGTATTTTGCTTAAAATTTATTTCTTTAGTGCTTTAGAACTACATTCTATGAACAAAAATTCATTAGCTAAATATTTTATACTTACCTCCTTCCCCCATCATTCTTTCCACCATTTATGCATCTTCACCCAAGGAATTCGACTACTGACCCATTTCACAAAAAAGTCCTTTCCATTTAGCCTTTCTATTTCATTCTAAATTTTCTTCACTCTGATGATGATCGCCTTGTTGTTAGGTTGGGTTCTCCTTCGATAGTCTACATTATCTCTTCTCCAGATACTGCTTCTACTACCATTCTTCCAATTCATTCCATGATTGAATTTTTCGTTAAAGTTCCAAAACTTTTGTTGGGATTTAGTCCTCCATTCTTTCTCCTGGAAGTTGCATGCTTACTGTTGTCTTCAACCGAGGGGAATGTGGTTTGCCCCTATTGCAAAAGGAGGGATATAGTCTAATTTTTCCCAACCTTTCACACCTTTTGTTTCTGCCTTCACACCGCCTTCGTCATCTTGTGAGAAGAAGCTAAAATTTTGGTTGCGAGCCATGCAATCTTAATTTGAATTTTGTGCACTATATTTAATGAAACTTTTTCTATAATTGATTTTTCAAAAATAAATTAAATTTTCATAAATAAATAAAAATTGATGCACAATTTACCTTTTTTAACAACCAAAACTACTGAAAGACAAACATAATATACTTAATCAAAAAATAAATAATATAAAAAAGTTGCATTTGTGTCAAAGAAAAAATATGTAAAATAAATTAATTAAAAATTTGGTTAGATAAATTATTATTTATAATAAAATATATATATATATTAATAGCCATACAATAAATAAAAATTAGAATTCAAAAATAAATAAATAAGTGATCGCAATACTTATAAATTACTTCTAGTCTTTATTTCATTATTTTGTGAAACTTTGAATATGTAAATATGAAGATAATGGAAGCGAAATTGTAAAAAAAATGAAGAATATTGATTGATAAACTAGTTTTAAAATTATGTCAATTTAAGGCACATAAAGAGCAGGAGAGAGAGCGAGAGAGTGATTTTGAATTCTAGAGAAGGCGCAGTTGTGGAGGCGTCTGAGGATGATGCAGACGCGGATGACAATGAAGATGGCTTCGTGTTGGTGGCAGTTCTTGTTTCTGCGTTCGATCTAGGGGCGATGGAGTTTTTTCTGGAGTTGGGTGGTCTCCTTTTTTCCACCACGTGTCCTGGGGTTGTGTCCCCCTTCTGTTTGGTGCCTTTTGTGGCTGTGGGAAGCTTTTGTCGATAGCTCTCCCCTCGTGGCCTTTTCTAGCTTGTTCACTTATGTTGGTGTGGGGTTTATCTGTTTGGGCTTGTATGCTCTATTTGCGTAGGCTCTTCTACGTCCTAGGTCTGGAGCGGTGCTTCTTGCTTTATTGCGAGTGCCTGGCGTTGTTGGAGTGGTCCTGTTGGGAGCTGCAGATTGCTTGTTTTCTCCTCTTGTGGCGCTTCCCTTTTGTGTTATGCCCTTTGGAGTTTGGGGGTGTGTGGTCTGTGTTTGTGGACAGCAAGATGTTTGGCTCCTGAATGAGCTCTACTGGCTACCTATGGTAGTGATTGGCTTCTCCATTTCTCTGGAGGGGTTCTTGTTTTGTGGCGTGCAGGGCCTTCCTTTTGGCTATTCAACTAGCTTATGGTGCCTCATTGTGTTTGTTTTGGTGGCTCTTGGGGAGGTCGTCTCTTTGCAGGCATCTTTGTTTGCTCTGTGCGTGGTGGTTTTTGATGTCTTTCTGCTATCCCTTTTGCTTGGGATGGGATTTCCCTCTTGTGGTGGGGGTCTTTGGTCTCCTGCTTGTGTGTTTGGTATTTTCTCTTTGCTGCCATGTTTTTGCTAGTAGTGTTTCTTTTGGTCCTCCTTGTTGAGGTCTTTGCGTTTCTTCTTGTACCCCATGTGGCTTATGAAGTTTTTTATCTTTTTGGGGTTTGGTTACGTTGTTCTAAGGTTTTATGTTTGCTTGGTGAAGCCTTCAGGTTTCTCTTTAGTATTTGCTTTGGGCCTTGTCTTTATGGCAATTTTTCATTTGTGCCCCAGGTGGATTTCGAAGTTTTTTTCTGCTGAAGGGGGTTGTTTTTGGGTTGTTGGCTGAGCTATCCCTAATGTCTTTTCTTAAGGCTCAGACGGTTGCTTTCTTTAAGCTGGTTGCTAGGCTTTTTTTTTACATCTTATGTCATGTTCCAAGAACCTGTGGTGCCAAAGGATGTAATGTCAATCATTTCTACTATTATTGTCTTTTTACATGTTTTACAGGGTGTTTCTTCTTTTGAGGTGGAGATTTCTCCTATTGAGGAAGAGCCCGCTCCTATGGAGGTGGAGTGGGAGGCTGTAGAGGTGGAAAAAGGATATTTCCTCTTTTATGAGCTCTTATTGAGGTGGAGCTTGTGTGAGGTGGAGCATAGTGGATGTGGTAGGAAGGGTTCTCATTTTATCCTCTCCTATAGAGGGGAGCTCTCTCCTATTGAGGTGGAGCTTGAGATGGTGTTCCGAGTGGGTTGGTGTTGCATGATGTTTGAAGCTTCTTAATGTTCAACTTTTTTCTCTAACTCTGTTTTTCCTTGTTGCTCTCTTATTGAGGTAGGGAGGCAAGGAAAAATGACAGGTCTTGAAGGGTGCTTTGGCAGCCCTTTTTGTTTTAGCTCAGTGTTGAGCAGTTGTTTCGCTATGGAGTGGATGTTGCAATTTGTGTTTAGTGCCTAGCAGATTCATGCAGTTTCTTTAAAGATGTTATGGGGTTAAGGCCCATGTGATTTCTTCCCTGTAAAGGGTTTTCAATCCCTTCAAAGTTGATTTCTTGCAGTCTATTTTGTCATGTATATCTTTTGGTAGACTGTTGATGTTGGGTTGTTGATTGTCTGTGTTCCTATCTTATTGTAGCTTTTGTTTGTTTGTATGGGGTTTCTGGTCCCCTCAAAACATGTTTTTAAGGGGTTTTTGGTCCTCGCAAAACCTGTTGATCTCTAATCAAAAACTAGTTTTAAAATTCCTTAACAAAATATTCTAAATTTTTAAACTTTAAATTAGTATATTAAAATTTTAAAAATACTTAAGATAATCTTATAATTTAAGTTTAAGTGATAAAATGGGGTGGGGGTCTTGGTTCCATTCGCTAAAGTGTCATGTTGCAGGTAAGAGGTCATGAGATCCAATCTCCCTTCCTCCCCATGGTATTGGAGGGCATGCCACGCCAACATCACCGATCACTTGAAAAAAGTTTACTAGGCCCATTGCAATTTATAGAGGGCTTTCTAATTCATGTTGTTTCAATTAGGTAAAGCATATTATTGCAAGAAAGAGGTCACGAGGTCCAATCCCCCTGTCCTCGTGGTACCAGAGGGTGTGTCGTGTCAGCATCACCGGTCACATGAAAAAAATTTACTAGATGCACTACAGTTTATAGGGGGCTAGGTCCAATGTCCCTTTGTCCCCATGATATCGGAGGGTGTCTCACACCAGCATCACCGGTCACATGAAAAAAATTTACCAAATGCACTATAGTTTGTAGGGGGCTACCCGATTCCTCCAGTCTAAAAAAAAAAGTTCAAGTGATAAAAACATTCTAAAAATAATCATTTTTATTTTATTTTTCAAAAATATTTTAAATTATTACATATTTCTATAAGAAATATTCTAACTTAAAAATATTTTTTTTAGAAGTTATATTTTTTATAAAATAACATATATTAAATTAAAATATAATAAATATTATATAAAAATTAACAATTTAAATTATATTATTCAATAAATTTTAAAATTGTAAAAAAAAAAAAATCTTCATTCTATTATAATAATTAGATATCAAAATGATTATTTTATTTTATTTTTCTATCCTAAACTCTATTTAGACTTCCCATAATAATGGGAATAAGATTTAAATTTGTATAATTGAGATAATACTTTCCTTTTCTTTATATAACAAGTGTCATGTAGTGGTTAGTACTTGCCTTTATAGTATTGTAATTATTATTTTCTAGATTTGAAAGAAAAAAAATATAAGTTTTATTAATGTGAATAAAAATAAATGTAAGTTTTGTTAATTTTAATGTTTTAGTATTGTTAATTAGTTCTTTGCATGACCTAACCCTAACCCTCTCTAACCTTAACCTTAACCCTAACCCTAAATTATAAACCATTATCCTAATCCTAGACCTATCTCTAACCCTAACTATGGTCGTAACTCTATCCATAACTATGGTCGTAACACTGTCCATAACTATGGTTGTAACCCTAACCCTAACAATAAAGAATTGTAGTGACATTACAAAAAGAAAAATCTATGAATTAATATTGGTAATAAGATTTGGAATAAATATATTATATGAATAAAATTTTGAAGCATTATATCTATTAATTATATTTTAATGATTTTTTAGTAATATTTTATTTTTAATTTATTTTATTTTTTGGATAGTTCTAACCATAATTTTTACCTTATTCTTAATTCTAATCCTAATCTTAATTATAATGATTTAAATAGGACTATAATAATTAATAATAGGATTAGAATTATAGTTTAATTAATAATTATAATAATTTTAGTTATTTTAATTTAATCCTTATTTGTATTTATGTATGTTTTGAAGTTAATAAAATTTGGAAAATAAAAAAGTGTCAATGTCAAATAGGTTAAGATTTAATTTAATTTATTTTTTAATTGTGTAAAATTAAATTTCTAGGAAGATTATCTTTATATGCTAATTTATGGATGTGCTTAAATTTAAGTTTTATTTTATTATTTTAATAACTTGTGAATCCAAATCTTTAGCTTATTGATTTTTGTGAGATTTTCTTTAATTAAAAAATAACAATTACATATACATTAAAAAATCATTCTTAAAAAAAAGCAAAAAATGAAAAATCATTCAAAAAATGCTAAGAAAATAGTTTAGCTTGCTTTCCCTACAAATTCGCCCATAACACCCCAAACTTCTTAGCCAATTATGTTCAAGAGAAAAAACTTTTACAATTTTTAAAATAAAGTATTTGACATGTTCACTTTTAAAAAATTAAATTATATTTGAGAACATAAAATTCTAGTTTTTAATTGGTTCAAAACCAATTTATTAACAAGTGCCACATAGTGGCTAGTACTTTCCTTTATAGTATTGTAATTATTGTTTTATAGATTTGAAAAAAAAAAATGTAAGTTTTACTAATGTGAATAAAAATAAATGTAAGTTTTGTTAATTATAGTGTTTTAGTATTGTTAATTAGTTCTTTGCATGACCTAACCATAACCCTAACTCTAACCCTAATATTAACCCTAACCCTAACTCCAACAATAAATTCTAAATCATTATCCTAATCCTAGACCTATCTCTAACCCTAACTATGGTTGTAACCCTAATCCTAACAATAGTGAATTATAGAGTGACATTACAAAAAATAATCTATGAATTAAT
Organism: Sequoia sempervirens; assembly: GCA_007258455.2. Taxonomy (NCBI): domain Eukaryota; kingdom Viridiplantae; phylum Streptophyta; class Pinopsida; order Cupressales; family Cupressaceae; genus Sequoia; species Sequoia sempervirens. The sequence continues at coordinate 15,366,129 of VDFB02000003.1, forward strand.
ATTGAGAATAAGATTTGAAATAAAGATATTAGATGAATAAAATTTTGGAGCGTTATATCTATCAATCATATTTTTGTGATTTTTATTAGTAATATTTTATTTTTAATTTATTAGGGTTGAGGGTTGAGGGATTAGAGTTTAAGGGTTCAGGGTTCAGGGTTTGCGAATTAAGGGTTGAGGGTTGAGGGTTGAGGAATTAGGGTTTAAAGGTTGAGGTATTAGGGTTTAAGGTATAGTGTTGAGGGTTGCGGGTTTAGGGATAGGGTTTAGGGTTTAAGGTTTGAGGGTTGAAGGCTGAGGGTTAGGGATAGGGTTTAGGGTTGATGGTTAAGGGATTAGGGTTTAAGGGTTGAGGGTTAAGGGTTTAGAGTTTAAAGGTTTAGGGTTTAAGGGATTAGGGTTTAAGGGCTAAGGGTTAAGAGATTAGAGTCTAAGGTATAGAGTTGAGGGATTGGGGTTGAGGGTTTAATGTATAGGGTTGAGGGTTGAGGGTTGAGGGTTTAAGGGTTGAGGGTTGAGGGATTAGGGTCGAGGGGTGAGGTTTTAGGGTTAAGGTGTATGGTTGAGGGTATAATTTATAGGGTAGAGGGTTTACAATTGAGGGTTCAGGTTTGAGGTTTGAGGGTTGAGGGTTTAAGGGTTGAGGGTTGAGGGATAGGGATTATGGTTGAGGGTTTAAGGTTGAGGTTTGAGGTATTAGGGTTTAAGGTATATGGTTGAGGGTTTATGCCCATAACACCCCAAACTTCTTAGCCAATTATGTTCAAGAGAAATAATTTTTACAATTTTTAAAGTTAAGTATTTAACATGTTCACTTTTTAAAAATTATATTATATTTGAGAACGTAAAATTCTAGTTTTGAATTGGTTCAAAACCAATTTATTAATGACTAATTAACAAAATGAGTTGAAGAACTGATTGCAATAGTATTATGCCTTACGGCAAGTACTAATAAGATGGCTTTCAAATTAGTTGTATTGCATTTATAATCAACTCAATATTAAAATACTATCATAAAACTATACATTAAATAACAAACCATGTGAACTTTATGTAGAAAATAGTATGTCATGCATGGATTATGATTTTATGAATTTTTTAAACCTCTCAACTATTTTATGTAATGGGTGCATTTTGTTGCAATATAAAAAGTATCCAAAATTACAAGCTTGACTCAATTGTAAGAACATAACACATCGAAGTTAAACTAACAATAGGAATGCACTTTAAATTTAAGATATGAAGGGATTATAGCAACTAAGCTAAAATGGCTATGTTTTAGTCATTAGAAAAAAGAGTAATTGCATTTAATATATACATTGTTTGTATGTTTTGCTTGGTCATTTAATATATACATGTTTGTAATTATATCAGTAAATCAGACCCAATGTCAGTTTGCTTGTGCAGGTAAATCGGACACAAAATTAGGATTTCCCTGTTTACAGTTTGTATAGTATTCCGAGCTCCTTACTGATGGTTCACTGTTATTATTCTGTCTGCTATTTTTATGTAATGGCATTCATAGATTTGGCTGTGGGATGAATTATATTCGGTGAGATCAACTTGAATTATATAAAAATGGGGTTTTGGTGGCACATAAGGTAGGGGAGAGGGAGTTTTGGTCTATCTGGCCTATTGTTGCAGGAAATAGTGTTTGTAGTTTGTGGCCTTGATCGACCTGTTTGCAAGATTCTATGATTTCGTGAGACATCTGGTGCAGGGCATGAGTTTTTCCTTGCAGGCCTATTAAAGATAATTTCACATACTCGCCATTGCCAATCGACTTGTGAATCTCTTCACACCACATCCAGGTACTTGCAGAATTTCTCTGTTCATTTAGATTTGCAAGTTATACATACCAGGCCGCACTCATCAATGACTTCAACTTTGCAAGATCATCCAATCACATTAATACTTTGCATGAGAATTTTGGAATCCATTCTATAGATTTCACGTCTTGAGGCGATAGCTTAAAGAGTTTTGAAGCTCTCAAAGGTCCACATGACCCTTGCACTCCATCTCGAGAGGCTCTACTTGCAGATCGAGTGTGGGATCTTCCAAAGGGAGGTCGTTAACATTGCAAGTCATAATCTAAAGTGGAAGGTTGTCGAGAGATTTAATTTGCAGCTTCACCAATCATCTTCTCTAAACCTTCTTTCCTCAACGCCTCCTTCGACGAGCTTCTCCATCAGCAAGTCTTCAACTTCTGAACATCCTACAAGTGAAAAGCAGATCTATGAAGTGGTCAACTTGTCTTGAGACGCTTGCAGATTGGGCAAATTTGATATGGACCTAGGGCACATGGGGGAGAGGGGTCGCAAGCCTAAGAGGCGACGGGTTGCTTGGAAGATTTAGTCAGAGGTAGGTAAGTGACTGGATGAAAGATGAGTATGGAGAGGTGTAACCCTCCAAACCTTCAATAAATTAGAGCCAGAGATGCCTCCACTATCTCTTGCAACACCCACACAGTTGAGGCGAGTTGAATGGAGGATTTCTTGAGGAGATATTCAAGCACTGATGTTGCCAATGATAAAAGGAATGCCGCTTGTAGATCTGCAATAAATAATGATATGTTGTTGAGTTCTGTTGACGGCACTGGAAGGAGGATGTTCAGAAGTTCAACACTTGTTGATGGAGAAGCTCACCAAAGGAGGCCTTGAGGAGAGAAGGTTGAAAGAAATGATTGATAAAGCTGCAAATTAAATCTATCAATAACTTTCTATTTTAGATAACTCCTTTTTTGCAATTTTTTAAGTTTTTTTTTTGGAATATCACATGCTCTTTAATCTTGGCATTCTCCAGCAGAAAGGAGTGCTTTTACGCCTTTCTTTTGGCATTCTCCAATAGAAAGGAGTGCTTTTACGCCTTTCTTTTAGAATATCCCATGCTCTTTAATCTTGGCATTCTTCAGTAGAAAAGAGTGCTTTATGAAGAATGAGGATGATTAGATGTAGATTTTTTATAATTGTATGGGTGTCTGAGGGAGTTTGTGGGATGGTAATTTTTATATGTATGATGTTAATTTCTGTATTGAAATAATTAATAAGAGCCTCTTTTAAAATGCATTAACTCAATGACCAATTGCCAATATTTTTTGTTAGGCTTGTTTTATGGATTGGACTTGTTCTTTTTTAAATATTTCAAAATTGGATGAGCTTTCCCTTGATTCTCTCAATGTTACCTTTATTCAAACCTCTTGCATCCAAGACATGAGTCTAATATGATAAATATGATTGAGGAAGAGAAAGTGTGGATAAATATTTTATCAAATGATTTTGATAGGTTGTGATTTATTTTTCACTTGGATTGTTTGTTTGTTGAATGTCAAATGTGTAATTTATATTTAGAATCACTAAGTGTGATGTTGTGTCATTTGGTTTTGTGTTTTGACTCTTTTTTTTGTGTTTTCAAGTGAATTAATTCCTTACAAAATAAGGTACAAGTTGAAGTAAGTGTTGAAGAGGATAGTGAAACTACTGAAAATAGAATAAACAACAAGCACTAAAATCAAATAAATTCAAACAGGTTATTTTACTTCACATAGACCTAAATTCAAGTGCCATGTGGGGATATGATTGTGATGGATGTGGGCACTCATTTTGGTAGCATAATGATAGCATCTATTGGATGATAAAATTGAAAGAATATTATTGCATTAAAAGTGATAATAAAATGATGAATTAAGTGTTTAATTTATAGATTTTTAGGAGAAATAATGAATGGTTGAGATTTGATCTTGGATCACAAGTCTAATCCAAGATTAATGGAGCTAATGAGGAGAGGTGGAAAACTTGAGGGAGATAAAAAAAAAAAAAGTATTTTCATTTTTAATTAAAATAATTATTATTAGTCAATAGAATTTATTAGAAGTTAACTTGATTGATGATTTAATTGCTTTCATAAAGCTATTAAACAGAAATCTAAATAAATTAGGTAGTTAACTAGATAAAGTGGATTCCTAAAATTTAATTATTAATTAAAAGGATAACTCATGCATATTAGATAGAATTTAGTAATTTGAAGATAATAGGTGGATAATGAAAATTTAATTTATTAATTTAATGGATAATGTTAACTCACTTTAATTAAATAATAGATGATTATGAAAGATAATAAATGATAAATAATAAAATAATAATAGATGTTAATAAATATTATTTAATAATGAATGATAATAATATAATAATAATAAAAATTATTTAATTAAATGAGTATGAAGGATAATAGATTACAAATATTAAAATAATAATGGATGAATGAATATTGTTAATGAATGAAATGATAAAATAATAATGGATGAAGGAAAGATTGTTTTAGTGTTTACAAATAGCACTAAAATAAAAATATATATTTTAATCTACTTATTGTGTTTTTGATATACAAATAAATGATAATTATTCTATTAAAAGTTGAAATCAATTCAAATGCAACTATTTTTTTTGGTTCATTTTCTCTATTAGTAAATGATTGGATGCAACTTGAATGAATCACATTGATATAACAATGGTTTTAAGACTAAAACCATAAAGTTGTCTTTTTATTTTTCCTTTGTTAAAATCACAATGTGAATAATGGTTTTGAAATTAAACAAACAATAAATCAACTTGAATATTTTCTTTGGTTCCTTTTTGTCCAAAATATCTTCATACAAAATAAAGCCAAACATTATAGATTGTCATTTTTTTAATGATATTGGAAAATAAATGTTTGCGTTTTCTATTTCATGCTTGTCTATTGACTAGATCAATTCAATTTTTGTTTTCTTAAAAAAAAAATGGTTATTTGTTGATTGTATATATGTAAATTTGTAAATATCTTTAGTAGAATGTCATTCTAAACAATACATTTGCAATAACATAATTCTAAAATTATTCTAATTCTTGGACTTCTAAGTGAATGTTCTAATTTCAAAATAGTAAAAAAATGTTTGAATAACTATTCTCTACTCCAAAATATTAAAAGAAACAAGCTATTTAAATACAAATAATATAAATTGAAATTGAACCTTAAACTTGAAAGATAAGATTATCCCAAATTTGAAGTTAATTTTTATTTTTGACAAGATTTTCCTCACAAACGCAACTTAGTATGTCTCACATCTACTATAGACTCTCCTCTCTAATAGAAGATATTTGAAAAAGACCAAATACAAGAAGCAAAAGGAAGTTGGTGTTGGATACTAGAGAGGTTAGAAGTTGTGTGATATATGCAACTAGTGAATTCTATTTATTAAAAGAGCCTAAAGGTTGTATGGTTATGTTGGACAATGTTAAATATTGTAGAAAATTTATTGGAGCTTGGAATTTCGGTATGACTTCACAAAATAGAGACTATTGTTCCTTTTTATCAATGGTGAAAGGAAAAACTAACTATTTAATTGAAGAATTTACCAAAAGACTATTCTAAAATCTTTTGTAAAATGACGAATAAATTATGATTCATAATCATCTCATACAATTTAGAGTTTTCTTATTTTATGCATAATCAAATATGAATTGAATTGGAGTTTTGGAGCCAAACTTGGTTAAAAAAGACACGGGAAAAAGAATTACAAGAAAAAATAAAATCCAATATCACTAATTTTGTTATTATTACACTAAAAGAGGGGTAAAAATTTATTCAAACTAGAACAAAAAAGTACAAAGAAAAGGCATTACAAACCCCTATCAATCTCCACTAAGTGGTCCAACTTTTGAGACAATTCTAGGGGTAATTGACCCCTATCCACAATGTTCCAATTATTTAGATGATCGAAGGCCCATTTGGCCAAACAATCCACAACTCCATTCCATTCTCTAGGAATGTGGTAGAAGGTGACAGATTCCAAGAAAGCGCACAGATTAAGAATCTATTTTATAATCAAAGCTAAATTCCAACTGACATCTTTGAATTGTTGTCACTTCAACAAAGTCACCACACGTGAGAATCAGATTCACAAATAATCCTTCTCCATCCAAGAGTGCAATCATGCTCCATAGCATATAAAATGGCCAAAGCCTCCATCACATTATTAGTATGCAGACCCTTATAAACAAAAACATAAACTGGATTGTCCCAAAACTATTCCGCCCAACACCCCCAATACTAGCATGACCAGGATTTCCTTGAGAAGAACCATCTGTGTTTATTTTCAACACACCCTGAGGAGGAGGACACCAAAGCCCCTCCCTATTTATCTTCTGAAGAGGATGTCTACATATATTTCTCATTATCTAGCCAACACAACGCACAGCACCACTTTGAAGAGGAAGATTGAGACAATTGCAACAAGCAACATCTCCCGAATCCACATCTTCAGCCAAGTCACACTTAGCCAAAACAATTTCTCCCAAATAATGAAGAATTTTCCACCACAAATGTTGGACAACCAACTTCACATCTTGAAAAATTATGTGATTCCTCTCCAACCAAATATTCCATATAATAAAGGTCGGACCAAGAGCCCAACTAACTTGAAGAAAAGAAGTCTTAACAAGGGCCTTGCCCCACCGAGCAAAGAACTCAGCCAAGAGGAAACATGCTAGCAAGCCTGGTTACACACACCCCACCAAAAGTGCCAAATCTCCCTAGAGAAGGAACATTGGAAGAAGAGATGGGAGACACTCTCCTCATAATTACAACACAAAACACACCTCGAGGGACCCTGGAACCCACACTTGCACAAGTTATCCCAATTAAGACACTGATTCTAAACCACTAGCCACATAAAAAAAATGCACTTGGGCCAAGAAAATTTGTTCCACACTCATTTCCACCAACGAACCTTAGTGTCCCCAAACATCTACCTAACCAACTCTCCATAACCCGCTAAAATAGAGTACTCACCAAACTATTAATATAATCACTAGGGTGATTAAGAATTAACTCACAAGGAGCAATTCAAAATAAAAGTGACAATTATGCGAATAATCAAATAAAAAGCAATTTTTTCAAATATAACAAAGAATGAATGCTTGGAAAATGACTGATAAGAATTAAAAAAAAAAAATGAAAGGAGTCTTATGGGTTGACTTAGGACTTCTCATCAAGTTTGGATTAACTAAGATAAAGTTTTAATATTTAGTCCATGTGGATCATGTTTTGGTCCAATAGGTCATCATCGGTCTTGTCATGTATGCCTATTCATTTTTAGGAACTTGTACGATGAAACCTTGCTTATTAATGATACTAGATGATAAGTGTAGACATCTAAAATGCATTTCTACATTTCTATCATCATCACACACATTCTATCCCACAATTCACTTTCACAATAACTAAATAAATACTACTTCTATAATTAATCTTTTTTATCATTATTTTAATGTAAATTAAATAATTCATTATTTAATTAACCAGTCTCATCATTCTTTTAATATTAATTAAATAAATTACCTCTATTTATTTAATTAATTAATCAATTTAGTATTTTGTATAAAGTTCCTACCTTAATTGAGTAAATTCTATTTATTTAATTACAATTATTCCCTCGACAATTTCCCATAAATTAAATATTTATACACAACATTTATTTAATTCTTCCAAAATCCTCCTTATCCTTAGTTCAATAATTAAATTATGTTTATTCAACTAATTAATCATCTTCAAGTTCCTTTGTTGCTTCATTTAAAATATAATAAAAACTAATCTTGCACATGGTTCTAAATGCACAAAGTTCCAAGTGCACATGGCTCCAAAAAGAAAAAATTTTAATCCTCATCCTCCATCAAAATTGAGAAATTAACTACCTTCCATCCCTCCCCAATCTTTGCCATAACCATATGCATCAATCACAAGATGTCACTTGTAAGAATCTTTTTCTCCCTTGCAAATGGATCAACCTCATTCATTTATTGCACAAGATCATATCTCATTCACCCATCACTCTAATCCAAAATATATAAAGTAACCATTCCACAAGCCACTTTCAATAATAGGAATTGAATGCAAAGTAACGTAATGTTGTATGATTGAGAAACCACTTTCCCTCTCAACCACAACCAACCTTCTTGAGAACATCACCTAGTCAACAAGGTTTTTTTCTTAAATGATTATTTCCCTTTTAATCATTTATTTACTTACATTTGCACAATCGAAGATGTGGCTATGTATAAATAGGAATATTTCTTTATGCATTATTTCATGTTGTTTAGTTCTATATTTTGGTGTACACATTCTGGCACACCCAGTGGGATCATGTCCCGGTCTAATTTTCTTCTTTTGAAATTGTGTTTTGAGTTACTTTTTCCCATTAAGATCCCATCTAGCCCCATAGCCCAAATAGGAAATAATACACTTTAGAATGTGTACACCAAAATATAGAACTAAATAATTTGAATAATGCATAAACAAATATTCATATTCTATACATAGGTACACCTCTGATTGGGAAAAGGTAAGTAAACAAGAAATAGAAAGGGAACAATATTCGTATGAAATAGACATTGTTAACTAGGTGATGTGCTCCAAATGGTTGATTGTGGTTGAGAGGAAATGTGGTTTCTTAATCCAACATTATAACCTGATCTTGTATCCAATTCATGTTATTGAAAGTGGCTTGTGGAATAGTTGATTTACATATTTTGGATGGCAGTCATGGATGAATGAGATTTTATCTTGTGCAATGGAGGGATGGGGTTGATCCATTTGCAAGGGAGAATAAAATACTTACAAGTGGCATCTTGTGATTGGTGCACATGATTAGGGAAAATATTAAAAAGAGATGAAAAGTGGATATTTTCTCAAATTTGATGGAGGGTGAGGATTGCAAAAAAATCATTTTGGATCCTTGTATATTTGGAAGCATGTGCAAGATCAGCTTTGTTATTTTAAACAAAGTGGTGGAGGAATGTACAAATTATTAATTAGTTGACTAAACTTGACTTGTTTATTCAACTAATGATGAGGGAAATGTTAAAGTAATTACATAAATATTATGTATCTATTTAAGGAGAATATTGAGGGAATGGTTGATTTAATTAAATAAATGTGATTTATTTAGTTAAGGTGGGAACTTTGGAAGAAATTTTGAATTGGTTAAATTAATTAAATAAATAGAGGTAAGTTATTTAATTAATGTTAGAAAAATGGTTAAGTTGGTTAATGAAATAATTGGTCCTTATTTAATTAATGCTAGAAGAATGATTCAATAAATAATTAACTAAATGTTATTTATTTAATTAATGTTGAAAATAGATCTACAAGGTAGGCCTAGTGTGATGATGGTAGAAATACAAGAATATATTTTATGTGTCTACATTTTTTCCTCTTTTAGATGGTATTTTGTAATATCATTTCAAAGAAAATAAAATATAGTGATTTTTGAAAGGGATGTCCCAACCACTGGGAAGAGGGTCGACAAATAGGTAAGAGGTAGGGATGCATCCTCAAGAGGGTAGGTAGTTATGAGGCTTGTATGGGCTCTTGTTAGGAGAAATATAGTTTAGGGGATTAAAATTAAGGGTTGGGGAGGAACATTAGATTAAAAGATTGAAAGTTTTGGAGGGAAAACTTAAAAAGGAGATTGGAGGATGTTTATTTTTACTTTGGTAGAGTACAAAAGGTTCTCCAGATTTTGGAGAAGATATCTTAGAAAGCTGAGCATGTGCCACTTTATTAACATTGAAGCAAGCTAGTCTAGGATTACAAGTTATACATGGTGGACCAACTTCAATTGAGTGCAACATTTATAAATTTATTATGATATTTTTGAGGATTTAAGGGGGTATTAGGGCATGTTTTCTCATGTTTTAGGGTGAGATTGGTGTAGGCACATGCACAAATGTGTAAGAGAAAAGCTACAAATTGCATGTGCAAGTTTGGCACATGTAGTGGCATTGGTGGCATAAATATTATTGGCACTTGGAAAAGCACCCTTATTGAACCATTGTTCATCATTCTAGCTAAACATAAGATTGATCTCAAGGTGTGGGACCTTGTAGATGAGATCAAACTTCCAAAGAAGGTTGGCTCCTTTCTAACCTAGATGTAGCAATGTTGGACCAACCCAACACTAAATAACTCTAGAACTAGCATTATTTTATCAATTTGCAAAGGGAAAAGGGGAGAGATAAATGTAGAAAATGAAAGGATGATGATGCACAATTAGAATTTTTTTTTACTACCTATAAATGCATAGAGAATCAACAAGAATTACCAAGAAACTTTACACAGCTCTTTGTTATATCAGCTCCTAAAGGTATGCATTGAGATTAGGGTTTGATAGACACTCAAAGGGAAGAAGATGATCCATAATCAGCACCTTCAAATATATTAATATATCATATAGACATATAAAATATGATAAATTTGCATGCATGTATAGAGGTAATAAGGTTTTATATAGAATGCAAGAAGAAGGGGGAGGTGAAAATGGTAACTTTTACTGATATAGAGGCATAGGCCAATTTATAGTTGCGATGCAAGATACATGTATCTACTAGAGAAACAAGGGAAGAAACCTTTAAAATGAATATAAAAATCTCTTTTATTGCCTAGAAATATGTAGAGGAGAGAGAGAGAGAGAGAGACATTTCATCGAAAAGAGAGAAACCCTAGCCATAGCCTACCCAATTTGGCATGTCTATAGAAGAATATGATCTATAGTCATGGAAAACATTCCCAATATGCCTTCCATATGACACATTAATGATTTTGATGAGGGAAGTGTCAAAACTCCCATAAAATCCATCACAAATTACGACTAGCGATGGCCTTCTATCAAAAAGGGGGTTTGTAAATCATAAATGTAGTATGCACATCATCTTCTCCCCTAGGAACCCATGGAAATAGGTTTAAAACCCCTATGGAGCCCCCTCAGATCAATATTTGGTATTTGAGGGAGTTTTTGCATCATTAGTGGTTCCTCCTAGAAGTTATCCTTGCATTATGGATTTTTGTGGAAACCTTATCTCCAACTAGATATGTGGATTTGGGAGAAAATGTTTAGAGTTGGGCATACAAAAATGGGACTTCCTATTAGAACACAACAATCTACTGAGAGGGGGGTGAATCAGTAGATATTAAAACTCTTAGACCTTAAAAAACTTTTTGTAGATTCAAACTTAAACTCGGATGTGCAGATTGAAGCATGAACATATGTAAAAACCACAAGCACAAAAGAGATCAACACATAACACTAAATATATGTGGAAAACCCAAGATGGGAAAAACCACGGTGAGAAATTCTACTAGGATCTACTATCCTAATCCATCCTCACAAGCAATGAAGTCCAATTACAATTTTAAGAGCTACAACTCTAAGGATATTGCAACACCCTATTTTAGGAGCAACAACTCCAAGGAGACTACAATCACCTAAGTTGAGCTACAACTCAGTACAATGAGGCTACAACCTCTGAATAATTACAAACTCAAGTATGCATAAGATTGGTTCTACATAAAAACTATAATGCATCAATTTAGTATATTACACTTCTCTTATTTATTCACTCTCACACCACTGTAAGAAGCTTCAAATACTCATTCATATTTTGACAAACTAATACAGTAACTCACTTCACTCACTAATTGTTATTCACTTCTTACACTTGGCCAACCAGTTCATATCGTTGAATTGTTCCATTTATAGTACATTCTATCTTCATCAAGAAGCAACACCAATCACCATGTAACCCTAATAATAATTCAAACCTGAACCATTTCATTTTTGGCTGGCTATCTCTAGGGTTTGCATGTCATTTTACCATTTTCCTATGCAGTGAATTTGAATTCAAATTGAGTTTCCAATTTTTCCTTAGATTCGGCATCATCATCCAATAGCTCGTAAGATCCTCACTAGATGTTCTCTTGATAATCTGTGCACCATATTATATTCGATCATCTACTTTTTAGGATCTATCTCGTCCCTTGTTCATTATAAGAATTTGTGTCATACACTTCTCCATTAGATCATTCTCATTTACAGTTATGTCTATTACATATGTAATCGAGCCAGCACCTGTGTCTTCTCGCGCCATGAAATCATGTCCCTACTATGTCATTTTACCCTTCTCATTGTCTAGGGTTAAACAGTAAAACACCATTGTCAATTAATTTGTTTGACCGAATGTTGATTTTGCAACAAGGATGCAAAATCATCAAATAATTGTTTTTCGTGTGTCAACTTTCCATTCACCTTCCATACACATGACATCATTCAACATTTTATTTCATTATCGCACCATTGGGTCCCACTACCATATGTCGATCGACGTGGATACTATCCACCAATCCTCGCAGGCCCCACAGGTTTGATCGGGCCCCACCAAAATTTCAATAGGGCTTGCGGGTTAATGCCACCTGTCATCGTAACATCACCACCAGTGACTTTGTATGTCGCCTTCATAGGTCCCACCTTCTTCGTCAACGGTTATAATATTTCATGGCCAAATCTCCACCACTCCCCATTGACCCCGCAAGTTTTGAGCAAGCCCCACAAAATTCTCAGCGGGGCATGCAAGGACCTTTAGATCTGCCACATTGATAATCACTGTCAATTTTGCAACCATGAGTGTTAGGCAGAGGGGCTAGTCACCCACACAATTTTAACAACATAAGTTGTAACTTATGCAACCGGTTACCAAATATTGACAATCAACGTCAAATTAGAAAAACATGTCGATCACCATGACTGCAACAACCTAGGGTTTAACAGATAAACCATAAAACACCCAAGATTAAAAGTAAATCATTTCTGGATGAATTCACCAACTTCTAGACCGACAAAGCACATCACTAGAATTATCTTGAAAAACCCATATTGAATCCACAACCTGTTTCCTCTACTATTGTATGGAAAAACTCTTTGCAACTTCATGACAATATTTGCAACAAATTGATCAACTTTATATATTTGCAAGATATGCACTTTAACATCATCAACCTACCACACACTTCAAGAACCAGATCCACTGCTCTCACATTCATCCTCTATCATCATTCCAACAAACTCCCTTGCATGGTTTGCACTTTTGACATCAATGACAACTGTATGCCAACAATCTCCCCCTTTTGCATTGATGGCAAAACTTGAAGCGCTCACACAAGATATAGCATTGAAGCTCTACACCAATTTGATTAGTTACACTGTAACATAGCAACTCATCAACTCCCCCTAAGACATGCATCTCTTCTCTTCTTAGCAAGCTTCTATTTTACATCACATTTCTCCCCCTTTGACATCAATGGCAAAGGGTGCATTCCTTCTGAAGGTATTCTCTCCCTTTGACAAACAGTGCAAAGAGAAAGACAATTGTTGAAATCTAGAAATTTGCAATCATCAAGTCATTAGAACTTATACAACAATATTTTACATGACTTGATCACACTATTCTTAACCAAGGTTAAATAAATTATCAATGAAGCTCCCCCTGGAAATATGCCCTATCACTAACGTTTAGTGATATGAGGTGGGAGAAACTACTCCCAACTTCTACCTCAGATACTCAAACTACTCTATGGGAAAAGGCTTAGTAAATATATCTACTACTTGTTCCTTTGTAGGAACATACTCGATACTAACTTCTCCATCTGCAACCTTTTCTCTGATGAAGTGATACTTGATTGATATATGCTTGATTCTAGAGTGCATTAATGGATTCTTTGAGATGTTGATGGCACTTGAATTGTCACAAAGAATCAAGATAGGCTCATTGTACTCTACCTTGATGTCCTTTAATTTCTACTTCATCCAATGGACTTGAGTGCAACATGCAGCTACTACAACATATTCTTCTTTTGCAGTAGAAAGGGTAACAGACTCTTGATTTTTACTCACCCAAGAAAATAAATGGTTTCCTAAAAATAAAGCTCATCCACTAGTACTCTTTCTATCATCCACACTTCCTACCCAATTTTCATCTATGTATGTTGTTAAAGTGAAATATTTGTATTTGAGATACCATAAATCATAGTCAACAATATTTTTGATGTATCTAAAGATTCTCTTTACTGCATTGACATGTGATTCTTTAGGTTTTGTCTAAAACCTAGCTCCCATACAAACTAGTTGCATTATATCAGGCCTAGATGCAGTTAAATATAGCAAACTTCCAATCATAGATTTGTATGTAGTTTGATTTGCATTAGGTGACTCATTAGATTTGCTCAATTTGCAGCCAGTAATCATGGGAGTATTAACTAGTCTACAATCCTCCATGCCAAAAAATTTAAGCATTTCTTTTGCATACTTGGTGTGATATAAATATAGCTTTATCAATTTGTGTAATTTTCAAACCAAGAAAAATTTTGAGTTCTCCTAGCATGGGAATTTCAAACTCATCTTGCATGTTTGTAGCAAATACTTTGCACATTACATCACTACTACCACCGACTATAATATCATCTACATATACTACAACAATGATCATATGCATACCTTCATATTTGAGATACTGATTACTATCAGCACAGCCTATCTTGAAACCTTGTTGTTGTAGATACTAATCCAAACTTGAATATCATGCCCTTGGTGCTTACTTTAGACGATGCAATGCTTTTCTCAATTTGCAAACATAATCATCATTTTCTAACAATTGAAAACCTTCTGGTTGTTCAATATATGCTTCCTCTTCTAGGTTCCCATTCAAGAATGCAGATTTGACATCCATTTGATATACTTTAAATCCTCTGTAGACTGAGAATGCGAGAAACATTCTTATTGCTTCTAACCTAGCAATAGGAGAAAATGTTTCTTCAAAATCAATCCATTCTACTTGTGCATATCCTTTGCACACTAACCTTGCTTTGTTTCTAACCACAGCTCCATCTTCATTCAGCTTATTTCTGAATACCAATTTGGTGCCAGTTACATTCTTGCTTGAAGGTCTAGGAACCAATTCCCATGTTTTTTTATTTTTAATATAATTAAGTTCCTCTTCCATTGCTTGTATCTAGCTCTCATCCTTACTAATTTCATCAAAACTTTTTGGTTTAATCTGATATAAGAGCACAAAATTCACTTGTTCCTTATCCTTATCAAGTCTTCTTCTAGTTTGCACACCTTCATTCTTATCACCAATTATTTGATCTTCCAAATGATCTTTTTCCACATATTTTGCAAGTACTCATTCAATCACTTCTTCACTCTACTCTTCTTGTTCTTCTTCAACTACTGCACCTATTTCATCATCTTCTAATTCAATTTCAAGGTTGTTTCTACTAGACTCACCTTGATGTGCATTTTCATCAACCCTAACATGTACGCTCTCTACAATTTTATGCAATCTCTTGTTGTAACATTTATATGCTTTGCTTTGATTGGAATACCCCAAAAATATCCCTTCATCACATCTTGACTCAAAACTTCCTAAATATCCATCTTCTCTTTTAATATAGCATTTACTTCCAAATACTTTGAAATGCTTGATTGATGCAGGCCTACCAAACCACAATTCATATGGCGCTCTACCACTATTAAATCTAATAAGAGCTATGTTTTGAATGTATACAACAGTTTGTACTACTTCTTTCCAAAATGTATTTGTCAAGTTTGTCTCATTCAACATGGCTCTAGCCATCTCCTTCACAATCCTATTTCTTCTTTCTACCACACCATTTTGTTCTAGTGTTCTTGGAGCTGAATACTGGCGTTTGATTCCATGATCCTCACAATATTCCATGAATTCACTTGACATAAATTCTCCACCTCTTTTTGACCTGAGACATTTGATTCTTCTCCTAGTCTCATTTTCTACCAGCTTCTTATAGATTTTAAACTTTTCAAATGCTTTAGCCTTCTCCTTCAAAAACGTGACCCATGCCATTCTGATATAATCATCAATCAGCGGCATGAAATATCTTTCTCCTTGAAACTCCCTTGTCCTCATTGGACCACATAGGTCAGTATGAATTATCTCCAAGGGGCTTTTAGTTGAATAGTCCTTTGTAGGAAACTTAAACTTTGTTTGCTTCCCTTGCAGGCATCCTTGGCAGATGGTATTTTCAGGCTTTGCAATCTTAGGCATGTTTCTTACTAGACCTTTTGAGCTTATCTTTACCAAGTTTTCAAAGTTGACATGTCCCAGTCTTTTATGCCACAGCCAACTCTCACCTGCTTGACTAATTAAACATGTTTGGCCTTTTAACTCACATAGATTATAGAGATTATTGTATGTCCTTTCTCCTTGAGCAATTATTTTTCCATTCTTCCTTATCTTGCAACCTTGAGAATCAAATACAACTTTGTATCCATTATCACATATCTGATTGACACTAAGAAGATTATGTTTTAGACCTTCAACATAGAGCACATCTTTATTTTTTTTCTCCCCATATATGCTCAGAATTCCTTTACCACAAATCTTAACAACATTATTATCACCTAGGCTTACTGAGCCTCCTTTTCTCATTTCAATTTTAATGAATTTATTTTTATCTCCAGTCATGTGCTTAGAGCAGCCACTATCAATTATCCATAGATCTTGTTCCTTTGCATGCAATGTTGTTTGAGCAATCATAGACTGAGTAGACTTTTTATTTTTCTCTTTATATACCTTCTTAGGTTTATTTTCAACTTTTTCTTCCTTTTTATTGACGACCTCAATTTTCTTTTCAACTTTGGGAGGTGTGTTTTTCTTCTCAAATTGAGCATTTGGTCTTACAGATTTTTCTCTACAATTTCTAGCTATATGACCAAGATTGTTGCAATTATAACATACTACATCATGTTAATCAAAGGACCAAATGATTTTTTTCTTACAAAATTTGTGTTCCTCCTTGGAATGACTTTACATTCTCTAGCCCTATGACCAAAATTGTTACAAGTATAACAATACCCATTAAAGTATGATGAGTTCCTAGTCATGGAGTTTCCTTCTGCTGGATGAGGAGATCTTCTTTGTCTATGTCTCCTTGGATAGTGCACTCTTGTGAAACAATCATTATATGTTCTCTTAGTATTTTGCTTCTTCTCTTGTTGATCAGGAATCGGCCTGTTAACTTTCTTTTATTTAATTGGTTCCTTCTCTGTAATAGATTTCTCAGCTGCAGTTGACTTCTTTTCATCTTCAAAGGCTTCTCCTTTGTCAATTTTTTCTCTGCTGAGTACTGATTTTTCTTCTGCGCTAAATCTTTCATAGAGATTTGTCGAGGCATCAACAAAGGAATTCTTACCTTTCTCAAGTCCTAACCTGATTTCTCCTTGTTGGCTAGCTTTTGCGTACTCAACAATTCATCAAGAATATTAGTACCACTTTTTAATTTCAAACCCTTATTGATCTGCTCATTGGCCTTCTCCAATTCTTTTCTTAAAGCCACAATTTCTACCTCAAGTCTCATGCACCTATCCACCTTAGATTGTATTTTAGATTTCATAATGTCCTCAACTCTTTTGAGCTCTTCTACATGCACTTTCAAACCAACTATCACATTATTGGATTCCTCAAGTTCTTGTGTCAATCTATCAATCTCCTTTTGAGCACTCTTTTTTTGTTTCTTCTTCTCCCTCTTAAGATCATCATATTTTTCTCTTGACTCATCAAGATCTTCAAGAGCACTAATTAGCTCTCCCTCAAGATCAACAAATGCTTCCTCTTCCTCTTCTTTATGTGAGTCCTTAGCTTGTGCATCCTTTTGATCCTTAATGTCTTTAGCCATGAATACATATTCTCTTTCAACTTCTCTCATAACTAGAGCACAATCATGATACTCATCTGAACTATCACTAGCATTAGATGCATCACATTCTTCCTGAATGCATAGGCTCTTCTTCTTTTTGAAATTCTTCCTTTTGGGATAGAAAGTTTTCTTTTTTTACTATCTTCTTCTTGCTTGGAGTTATCCTCTTTATCATATGGGAACTTAGAAGAAAAATTATCTATTCTACCACAATTAAAACACTTGAAGGGAAACTTACCTTTATATTTTCTATATCCTTTCCTAGTCTTCTTATGAAGTTTTCTTCTTCCTCATCGGTTTCTTCATGATCAGACATAATGACAGCAACTTTGTCTTTCTTATCAGCTTCATCTTTTTCTTTCTTAACAACCTTAAATGTAGTTTCTCTCCTAGATGACTCAGCATCTAGCATTCTCATCTCATATGCAATAATTATGCCATGCACCTCATCAAGAGTAAGTTTATCAATTTCTCTTCCTTCTTCAATAGCAGAAATCTTGGAATCATATTTAGTTGTCATAGACCTGAGAACTTTCAACACAACATCTTCTTCTTTTAGATCTACACCATATCCTTTAATAGCATTTACCACATCATCAACTCTTTGAAGATAGTTTGCAATATTCTCTTATTCAGTCATCTTCAAACGTTCAAATTTTTCTCTCAGCACTTGTAACTTTTCTAACTTCACTTTGGTGTCACCTTCATAGATCCTCTATTTTTCCCAACCATCATAAGCAGTTTTACAATGCATAACTTTTTCATCCACTGAATTAGACAAATTGTTCATAATGGCAAACCAAGCTTTCTTATTGCTCTCATAATCCTCCTTTCCTGTAGGATCAATAGGAATGGTAGCAAGAATAGTATATTTGGTCTCGACAAACATCCAAACTGCAGTTCCTAGAGAACCTAAGTATCCTTCCATTAATGAGCTCCACTTAGCATAATTTGTTCCATCAAACTGGGGTGGATTGCATGAACCTTCCTAACTAGCCATTGTGTTTGCTTATCCAAGATCTACCCTGAGCTAATAAAGCTTCTCCTAGAGAACCTAGTGCTCTGATACCAATTGTTAGAAAACAACAATCTACTGAGAGAAGGGGTGAATCAGTAGATATTAAAACTCTTAGACCTTAAAATCTTTCTGTAGATTCAAACTTAAACTTAGATGTGCAGATTGAAGCATGAACATATGTAAAAACCACAAGCACAAAAGAGATCAACACATAATACAAAATATACGTGGAAAACCCAAGATGGGAAAAACCGTAGTGAGAAATACTGCTAGGATCTACTATCCTAATCCAGCCTCACAAGCAATGAAGTCAATTTATAATTTTAAGAGCTACAACTTCAAGGATGTTGCAACACCATATATAAGGAGCAACAACTCCAAGGATACTACAATCACCTAAATTGAGCTATAACTGAATACAATGAGGCTACAACCTTTGAAGAATTACAAACTCAAGTATGAGTAAGATTGGTTCTACAAAACCTATAATGCATCAATTCAATACATTACACTTCTCTTCTTTGTTCATTCTCACAAAATTGTAAGCAACTTCAAATACTTATTCAGATTTTGACAAACTGATATAGTAACTCACTTCACTCACTAACTGTTATTCACTTCTTACACTTGACCAACCAATTCATATCGCTGAACTATTTCATTTATAGCACATTCTGCCCTCATCAAGAAGCAACACCAATCACCCTGTAACCCTAATTAGAATTCAAACCTAAACCATTTCATTTTTGGTGGGCTATCTTTACGGTTTGCATGTTGTTTTACCATTTTCTTGTGTAGTGAATTTGAATTCAAATTGAGTTTCTAGTTTTTCCTTAGATTCGGCATCATCATCTAATAGTTTGTAAGATCCTCACTGGATGTTCTCTTGATAATTCAAGCACCAGATTATATTCAATCATCCACTTCTTAGGATTGATCTTGTCCCTTGTTCATTATGAGAATTTGTGCCATTCACTTCTCCATTGGATCGATCTGGTTTACAATTATGTCTATTACATATGTAATTGATCCAACACTTGTGTCTTCTCGCACCATGAAATCATGTCCCTACTGTGTTGTTTTACCCTTCGCATTGTCTAGAGTTACACAATAAAACACCATTGTCGATTAATTCATTTAAATAAATGTTGATTTTGCAACAAGGATGCAAAATTGTCGAATACTCATTTTTCATGTGTCAACTTTCCATTCGCCTTCCATACACACGACATCAATCAACGTTTTATTTCATTATCACCACCATCGGGCCCATTACCATATGTCGACCGATGTGGATACTATCCACCAATCCTTGCAGACCCCATGTGTTTGATCGGGCCCCACCAACATTTCATCGAGGCTTGCGAGCTAATGCCACCTATCATTGTAACATCACCACCATTGACTTCGTATGTCACCTGCGTAGGTCCCACCTTCTTCATCAACGGTTATAAGTTGTCCATCATGGCCAGATCTTCACTGCTCCCTGCTGACCTCGCAAGTTTTGAGCAGGCCCCACAAACTTCTCAGTAGGGCGTGCAGGCACCGTTAGATCTATCGCATTGATCATCACCATCAATCTCACAACCATGAGCGCTGGGAAGAGGGGCCAATCACCCACACGATTTTAACAACATAAGTTGTAACTTCTACGACCGGTTACTAGATATTGACAGTCAATGTCAAATTAGAAAAACGTGTTGATCACCATTACTACAACAACCTATCCCATTTAACAAATAAACCCTAAAACACCCGAGAGTAAAATTAAATCATTTATGGGCGAATTCACCAACTTCTGGACCTATAGAGCACATCACTGGAATTCTCTTGAAAAACCCATATCGAATCCACAACCTATTTCCTCTTTTGTTGTATGGAAAAACTCTGCAACTTCATGATAATATTTGCAAAAAATTGATCGACTTTATAATATTTGCAAGATATGCACTTTAACATCATCAACCTGCCACACACTTCAAGAACCAGATCCATTGCTCTCACATTCATCTTCTATCATCATGCCAACAAACTCCCTTGCATGATTTGCACTTTTGACATCAATGATAACTATATGCCAACACTTCCACGGGCTCATGTCTATCATCCTCATTCACTTTACTTTTCGTCACTCTTTTTATTTACTTCCCTTTGGCACTTCACCTTGGCATTCTATGAAAATTTGACCATCGTTGGGATCAAAGGTGCAATTCAAATGGAGGTACAAGATCTACATAGTTTTGATGGAGGTAAAATTTTCAATGAAGGTAAAAGGAGCTAAGTCATAAGGATCCAATTGAGGGTCAAGTTTTTGCAAAAGAACAAGGTGAAGGAAAGGAGGGAAATGAAGTGAAAAAGTGAAGGCATGAACCTGATAAATCCCTACCTTTCGCTAGATTTTGACCAAGTCTGATCATGTGTGACATCGTACTTGGTCAAAATCTAGTGAAAGGTAGGGCTTTATCAAGTTCATGCCTTCACTTTTTCACTTTAATACCCTCCTTTCCTTCACCCTGTTCTTTTGCAAAAACTTGACCCTCAATTGGGTCCTATTTGTCCCTATTGGGTTATGACTTAGCTCCTTTTACCTTCATCAAAAAATTTACCTCTATCAAAACTATTCAGATCTTGGACCTCCATTTGAATTGCACCTCTGATCCCATTAAAATGGTTCACTTTTCTTCATTTGCCTTATATTTTACTTCAATATTTAGCTTTTTCAAAACTTGGACCTCCATTAGGTCCAAGTAGAAAATTTATTTCCATTGGGTCAAGCTAGAACATTTTCCTCCTACTTAACCTCACCAGTGGAAATGGCCTTAAATATTGGACCAATTCAATTGGAATTACCCACAATAATCAACCTTAGCAAAAATTTGACATCGGGTCCATGCAAGTCAAGAAGCTCCATCAGGTTCATGCAAGTCGGGGACTGGCATCTAAACTTCACCTTGGAACTCTGAATCAATTTAGTTAGTCTTGTAAAATATGGTAGGAAGCTCAAAACCCACAAGCACATAACTTAGCTTATTTTGACCTAATTTTATTCAAAATTGGATTGAGAATACCTATTTGGGTGCTCTATAGGATGGACTTTCATACTTAGCTACTTTTCTAGATTTTTGAATTTAGGTGGTTGACTAAGGTGGAGGGAAGGGAGAAACACAAATCAAAAGCACAACTTGACACAATAACCCACTATGGTTTTTCAAATCAATTATAACTAGTGGGGGCACAAAGTGTCAACATCTTGGCAACATTTGTGGGATGTGTCTACTAAGCATGGAGGACCAATAGCCTTAAGCATCCATTAGGCACAAAGTTACAAGGTTTAACAAAAACTAAAAAATACTTGTCTCGTGACATAAAAAAACTAAATCATGCATTCTCTTAAGGGAAATGCAAGGTGTGCAACAACACTTCCTAGAAAATAGCAATAATTAAACTAATATTTACATGAATGAAAAATAACCTCAATATTAATTCTTGAGGTGTATCACATTGGTTGGGATAGGTAGATCCTCTCCATCTAGCTTGGATAGTTGAAAGGAATTGTGTTGTTTGCAACCATAAATCATGTATGGCCCACTCCACATAGAGTCAAAATTAGTGTGTCTTCCAAGTTTAGTCCTCACTTCATCCTAATTAAGAACAAGGTATCCTTCATTGAAAGTTCTTGGATTTTCTTTCATATCAAGTGGTATTTTTTGGGGGGCTTTATGAAGCTCCACCATAAGCATTGCTTGGTCTCTAACTTCTTTCATTTTTTTCTAATTCTACAAACTTAATTGCCATCAAATCTTCCTCCATCATTTCTAGCTGATAAATGAGCTCTAAAGCTAGTAATTCAAGTGATATAAGTATCCTCACTTCTCTTCCATAGACAAGCATATTGGGTGAGTTTTCAACATACATCTTAGGAGTAATCACATCATCCCATAAGGTAGTTTATAGCTTTGTATGTAGTGACCTTTGATTTTATTTCATGGTTCTTTAGGTAATCCATATGAGATTTTTATTAATGGATTCTACTAATCCATTCCCTTATGAGTGTTAGCTAGAAGATGTGCTCAAATAGATGTCATGCTCGATTGCCTACTCGCTTATCCCAATGCCCACAAAGTACATTGCATTAATAGAGATGATTGAAGTAGGGACTCCAAACCTAGTGACTATATCTTTATAGAAGTCCAAAACTAAGGTCATATTTGTCTCCTTGAGCACCATTGCTTTAAAGTCCAACTTGTCAAATAGTCAATGGTTGCTAATACCCACTTGTGACTTACACTAGAGGGTGGATTAATAATCCATATGAAATCTAGGTCGTGTTTCATAAAAGGTTTCTCTACCTAAATGGGATGGAGAGGAAGGGCTACTAAATTTTGATTTCCTATGAAGAAAGCACACTTCTTACATTTTTTAACCCATGCATAAGCATCTCTAAACAATTTGGGCCAATAGTACCCTACTCTCATTACTTTTAATGTCGTGGTCTTTGGAGAAAAATGTCTGCATGTTGGTCCATCATTAAACTCTTACAAAACTCATTCAATTTGATTTGTGTTTATGCATCTCAAGATAACACCATTGATGTCCTTTCCAAACAAGATCTTGTCTACAAGAACACAAGGAATACATTGAAGCCTAAAATACCTCCTTTTAGCTTTATCTAAGTCTTGAGGAAACTCACCCATTTGAAGGAAATGGACCATATCTTGATTCCATATAATATGTGTTCAAGATGCAATTGATTGCTGACCATTTTGAAGTACTAGGATAGCATCATTTCCATTTTGTGAGTCTAAAGCTAATTGTACACATAATCCCTTGCCTCTAACTAGGTTTGTGATCTTAATGTCCACATCATATTCCATCACTTTTATGACCCAACTTGCTATTTTTTTATTCAAATATTTGCTCAAGAGAAACTCTTTAACACTTGGATGTGAGACCATTAAGTGATATTTATCGTTGGAAACCAAATGCCTAAACTTATTAAGGCTCCTTATGACTACAAGTACTTATTTTTCCACAAAGGAATACATTTCTCCATACCCTTTCAAAACTTGACTAAAGAAGGCTATTGGATGTTGCATACCTTCATCATTCTATTGTATTAGCATTGATGAGATAGAATATATACTTCCAAAAGCATCTAAAGTGAAATATTTAGCAAAGGTTTTTGAGATTAGGGGCATATGTTATGGCTTGCTTAGTTGCTTCAAAACCATCTTTTCCTTCCTTAGTCTTGCTAAAAGTCATATTCTTCTTCAACATACAAGTTATTGGTTTCATAAGATTAGAAATGTCAGGAATAAACCTCCTAAAAAAATGTATCCTCCCTAAGAACCATTGCAGCCCCTTTTTATGGCTAGGAAAAGCAATGCTAGAATAGCAATTACTCTCTCGAGATCAATTGTAAGCCATTTTTTGAATACATGTCCTAAAAGCTTACCTTCATCAACTACAAAAATGCATTTTTTGGGACTAAGTGAAATTCCATAATTCTTACACCTATCAAAAACTTTCCTAAGATGAGATACATGCTTAGAAAACATTGTAATATTATCAAGATAAAAAAAAGTACAACTTTATTGATCAATCCTTGGAATGCCATATCCATGACTCTTTGAAAAGTTACTCTTGCCATAGTATTGTTGAGTCTATTGTTAAGGCAAGTCACCTTCTCAAACTAGATATGGATAAAAAGTTGTTGAAAGCTATCAACTATTCTTTTTTATGGGATGATTTTATCATCCTTGGTTTGATATTCATCGTTGGCATGTGCGATGACTAGTTTAGAATCTCCATAGATGAGGAGTTATTGAATGTTCCACTACACTATTCTTTTAAGACTTATGAGCAAGGCTTCTATTTTGTGACATTGTTGATGCGTAGGAAATCAAGCATGAAATATTTAGGGATGAGATTCCCTTGTGATGTGATAAATAGGATGCATGATCCTAGTCCATGATTGATGAAAGAGTCATCAAAGCAGAGCTTCCAAGTGGGGGAATAATTGAGAGTCAAGATGGACTCATTAAGAAATTTGAGGATCAAGAATTGAGTGTTAGTTAATGGTACTTTAGCTAGCTAATCAACTAAAATATGCCCTTTAACTAATTTTTGGTCCATGTACTCAATTTCAAATTCACTAAGCATCATGACTCATTTATCCATGCACCTGATTAGGGAAACCATAGATAGAAGATACTTGAGTGAGTTGATTTTAGAAATGAACTAAGTGTGATGGTTAAGAACATAGTGTTAGAGCTTCTATGAAGCAAAGAAAAAAGAAAGCATGCTACTTTTGTAGTTGTGTAATTGAGTTCATAGGTGACCAATGTTTGACTAGTGTAGTAGATTGCTTGTTCATGGACTTGTTCATCATGTTGTATTAGGAGTGCCCCTAAGGCGAGTAGTGTAGCTAAGATGTAGAGGAGCAAAGGTTTGTTTTTTGTGAGTTCCATAAGTGTAGGTGGAGTAGCAAAATATTTTTTGATTTCATCAAACACCTTTTAACAAGACTTATGCTAATGGAAGCTAGTACTTTTCTTGAGGAGATGGGAGAATGGTTGACACTTATCAAGACTAATTGTGCAATGAACCTATGGATAGCCTATAGCTTTCCATAGAAGCTACAAAGTTGCTTAAGCTTTTTCTATGGAAGCATTTATGTGATCACTACAACCTTAGCAAGATCCACAACTATACCAAACTTAGAGACAATGAAGCACAACTTACCAATGTTACTCTAAAGACACACTTTTTGGATTGAGTTGCACTTTTTATTCTCTTAATCATTGAAAGATTCTCTTAAGATATGCAAGTGTTTATCCCTTGTTTTTATTTACCCAAGAGGTTATCTTCATAGTCTTCCATGATGTCATGCAACATGTCATAGAATATCATTGGCATGGTTCACTAATAAGTGGCTCCAACATTTTTAACCCAAATGGTATGACCTAATAGTAGAAGGTGCACCATGGAGTAGTGAAAATTGTTTTGTGTTGATATTCAAGAGCAATATTTATCTTATTGTAGCTAGAGAAACCATCCATGACTATAGCATTTCATAACCTACTGTGAGGTTGATGATCATGTCGATGCTAGATAAAGGAAAGTCGTGTTTAGAACATTCTTTGTTTAGATCTCTAAAGTCAATGCATATGTGGATACCCTTTGGTTTCTTGCTTATATGAACTATATTGGAGATCCAAGTAATTGATGGGTCAAGTGAAGCCAACCTCCAATAGTTTTTATAACTCTTCTTTGACCAAAAGAGTGATCTTTGGATGTATCTTTATAAGATTTTGTTTAAATAGTTTGACATCAAGATGTACCTGTTGTCACCTAGAATTGCACCCTATGCAAAGTTTACAAAAACTAAGCTTTCTAGATCAACATGGGATCATTTCAAGGTTGTGGGTCACCTATAGTTGAAATGAACCTCCGGAGAAGGCCGGCTTCCTTTGGTGTCACCTAAAACTACTGATTCTCTGAAGGGAAAGGGATAAGGAGTACGTAAAATTGAAACTAAACTAAGGTGATGCACCGAAATGACAGGAACAATGAGATACTCAATTTACACTTGGAATACTGACAATGAACATAAGATTACACATCAAATTCTGTAAGCCTTGCACTAACATTTCACAAACAGGTTCGATTCACACACTTTTTCTAGAGAGGAAAGAAAGATTTTCACAGACTAGAATCCATGTGTGACTAAGTGAACACAATTTGTGATTTGTATAATGATACTTTTGCAAAGGAAGGCATGAAACACAAGATAAAGTTATGAAGGAATGAAAGAAATTCACAAAAAAACTTGATCATGAACCTGAAATGCACAACACTTTGCAAGAACAAGATGGAAATCTGAATATCAACAGTGATCAAGGTAAGTTTTATATAACATGCTCCAAGTTGAATTACAGAAGCGTGCTAGTCTAAGAGAGGACTGCAAAAGGGTCATAGACTTCAGAAGAGCATCCTCTAGAGCTCCTTTACAAGAAAGAAAAAATGCCTTATATACAGACCGTGTTGGCCCCTTAGGGCTTACAAAATATCTGTCCTAGAAAAGATCTCCCATAGACCTTTTGATTGTAGTTAATGTAGCACCCCTACGTGTCCATGTCCATGTCTGTCGGTGAAGAGTTACCCTCATAGAAGCCTTCTGATATTTATGTAACTACCA
This sequence comes from Sequoia sempervirens, assembly GCA_007258455.2. Lineage (NCBI taxonomy): Eukaryota > Viridiplantae > Streptophyta > Pinopsida > Cupressales > Cupressaceae > Sequoia > Sequoia sempervirens. Next base: position 15,392,942 of record VDFB02000003.1, read on the forward strand.
CATTCATTCCTCTACCCTTGTGTCTTTGTGAAACTCCTTGGTCGAACGCCTTGAATGCTACTGAGTTCACCATCGATTCGCATTGCATTCGTCCCGTGTTGGAATTCTACGCTCTGACCAGGCTGTCACGGTTCATCTCAACTCATGGTTGGTCGAGCGTATTCCATGCAGGCTTGGCAGGCGTCAAAGCTCTCTTCGAAAAGAATTGCATCTCGGCGAGACACTGAAAGTGTCTCCCCGATGCAATTCTGTTCTCTGCAACCTATCAGCATAACATGGAGCTATCGCTGAGAGCTCATGTCGCAGGAAACATACTATCGGCGAGCCGATTCATTCACCCCGAGCTCACTCTTCTCCTCCAGGCTCGAGCTCCTTTACAGTCGACAAGACATCCGTGTGTTGAGACAAAACGTTACCCCGAACGCTCTTCATCTTCGGCAGGAGTTGCTTGATGTCTCCCCGAACGCGCACCACTCCCGAGCTCTTTTCATCTTCGGCCAGACAACACCAAGTCGGGGAGAAATTTCTCCAACTTAGAATGCTATACCGAGGTTTCCTGTCGTCGGCAAGACATCAGTCTATCGGCTAGTCCCTTTATCGAGCGCTTCCAGTCATACCAACACCTGCTTCAGTCGCCGAGACACATGCCTTATCTTGCCAACGAGTCCATCCATTTTCCATCGCTGTGACATTCCCCTATCGGCAAGACATCATATAGAATGTGCCTGTTATCCCGAAAGACCTCAACCACTCTCGGGTCACTGAGACACCCTCCATTCACCGAGACCTCTCGTCGAGCCCTTTTCCCTCTTGCCGAGCTCTGATTTTGTTTCGGGGAGACCCCCGCCGAACTCCCTGATGAAACACTATCGATGTAACCCTTGCCAGTCACCGAGACATCACTACGAAAGTTTCAAGTCTTGGCGAGGCCTTTCTTTTGTTCTCATTGGTTCCTTCATCCTTCGGTAAGACATATGACGGTCGGCAAGACCTCATGTCGATATCCTCATCTCCTGGCGAAGGCAATCTTTTTCGCTATAGACCCTTCAAAACTAGCGGGGGCGGGGCCAAGACGAAACCGGAACCAGGACCAGGAGAGGAAGGTTGGAAGCAAAAGACAGACGAATCCCGGCAGGACCGAGATCGGGACCAAAATGGGGGAAAACAAAGAAAAGAACAGAACCGAAACCGGAACTAAATCCGAACTCGAAACCTTCTTCAAGGTTCAGGTTCGGACTCGACCCGATCCCGCCCCCAACAACATACGAGGAGGAAAGGAAAGAAGAAAAACATAAGGGGGAACCAAGGGGGAGACATCCCTCGATCAAAAATCAGGAAAAAGAAAGAAGAGCGGAACCAGGACGGAACCGGAACGGAAACAGGAACCTGACCCCTGGAAAAGTTTCAAGTTCAGGTTCCGACCAGGTCCCGGGCCCGCCAGAAAAAGAAAGAAAACACACAAGGAAAAAGAAAGAAAGGCAGGATCGAACTGAGTCTGATCCCGGGTAAAACAAAGCGGGAGCAGGGCGGAAACAAACCGAAACTGAAACTTTCACAAGGTTTCAAGTTCGGATTCCGACCCGAACCCGCCTCTGACGAAGGCAAGGAAGGGAGGAAAAAGAACAAGGAAGAAAAAGAAAGGGAAAAACTACCCTACGGTAAAATGTAAGGCCAAAGAAGAGAACAAGACGCACACGAGCACGGAACCGGAGCCGGACTCAAAATCGGAAACTGGAACCTTGGAAAAGTTCCAAGTTTAGTTTCGGTCTGACTCCGCCCCCGACAAAACAAGGAAAAAGGCAAAAAGAAAGCAAAAGGAAAAAGGGAAAAGACAAGGCAAAACATTAAAAAAATTAAAATTAAAATTAAAAAAAGACCCACCCCCAAACTGAAGACCTGCACGCTGGGCTCAACCCTCTTAGGAGCCACATTTAATCCACGTGCTGAATTAAAACATCATTTCCCCTGCATCTACACAAGAAGCAAATAAGTCAGAGAAAAGTGATCATGATGCAAGTGTTCTTCCATTTGGTCTTCGAGAACCCCTGAAAACATGGGTTACCCTGCCTGATTGAGCCCATAGGTGAAAAATGGGTAACATTTCTGGCAACCTTTGTTGGATGTTTGCCTGCTAAACAAGCAGACCAGTAGCCTAGGCCTATCCATTGGGCATGGAGTCATGGGAAAACAAAGGAACAGACCTGGAGCAGCCCTATGCATGGCTATAACTCATTCGAGACTCATAGGACATAGCAGGCCATCGAAACTTCCTTGAAGATAGCACAAAAAAACTAAAGTGAAACTATTTACCGTGTTGGGACAGCACTTAGGGAATGAAAAACAACCATCTTCTAGAATTTTATCAGTTATGTACAGATTTAGGTCCATACCTCATAAGCAATGTTTGAGGTGAATCCCATTTATTGGGATTGGTTCCACTACACCATCAAGCTTGGATAGCTAGAAAGCATTATGCTGCTTCTCCTCGGTAATAATATATGGGCCAGTCCAAAGTGCATCAAATTTGGAGTGCCTTCTAGGCCTACTTTTAAATTCATCCCACTTTAGCACTATGTCACCTTCTTGGAACACTCGGGGAGATGCCTTTTTGTCGAATAACCTTTTCATTTAAGCCTGATATTGCTCAATTCTTTTCACCGTTTCAGCTCTGATTTCTTCAAGTTCGATCAATTGGGCTAACCTTGCTGTCATAGGCTCCTCCTCAATCATATCAAGTTGGTTTGCCAGATCGAGGACTGGGAGTTCAACTGAAATGGGAAATCTGGCCTCTTTTCCATACACTAACATGTATGGAGAAAGTCTTGTAGATCTTTTTGACGTAATCCTATCAGCCCACAAGGCTGACTTTAACTTGGTGTGCCAGGCCTTTTGATTGTTCTCCATAGTTCTCTTAATGATCCTTAGGAGGTTCTTGTTGGTGGACTCAGCTTGTCCATTGCCCTGTGGATAATAATTAGAGGATGTACTCAAATATATACCATTTTTGGCAGCCCAGTCAGAAATTTTAACACTCACAAAAGCAAGGGCATTGTCCGACACAATAGAATCTGGGACAACAAATCTAGAAACCAGCTCTTCGTAGAAATTCAAGATAGCAGATTCATTAGCTTCCTTGAGGGCCACAGCTTCAGTCCATTTTGAAAAATAATCAGTGGCTGTGAGTATCCATTTGTGGCCTGCACTTGATGGTGGGTTTATAACCCCAATGAAATCCAAACCCCATTTCATAAAGGGCTGATCAACCTGAACTGGTTGTAGCGGGAGGGCTGTCAGTTTCTTTTAACCAGCAACATAGCACACTCTTTGCATCTTCTCACCCATGTATGGGCATCTTTAAATAAGGTAGGCCAGTAATAGCCTCCCTTCATTATTTTAAGAGCGGTGGCTCTCGGAGAAAAGTGTCCGCCAGCTGATCCTTGATGGAATTCATGCAATACTCTATCAATCTGATCAGCTTCAACACATCTCAAAAGGACACCATGGAAATCTCTTCTAAACAGTAAACCATTTAAAAGAACATAAGGTATGGATTGCAGTCGATAATACCTTCTTCTGGATCCAGTTAGATCGGGAGGGCACTCACCAGTCAATAAAAAATGTGACATTTCTGTAACCCAACCAGTGGGAGTGGGTATAGTAGCTTGTTGTCCATCTTGGAGTGTTAAAACTGAACTTTCCTCCTCTTTTACACTGCTGTTGTTGTCCTCAGTAAGCTGTTCGCAAAGACATCTCCCTCTTATTAGTTTGGTAACCTTTATTTCGAGGTCATACTCCATCACTTTAGTGACCCAACCAGCTCTTCTATCACTCAAATCTTTATTTAATAAAAACTCTTTCACACTGGGATGAGCAACCATTAGTATAATCTTGTTATTAGAAAGCATGTGCCTAAATTTCTTTAAACCTCTTATGACAGCAAGAATATGTTTCTCCACAAAAGTATACTTGAGCTCGTAATCTTTGAGTCCTTGACTAAAGAATTCCACGGGCTGTTCAGATCCTTCATCATTTCGCTGTACAAGTATGGCTGAAAGTGAATCAATATTTCCATAGGCATATAAGATGAAATCCTTAGAAAAGTCGGGATTTAGAAGTGTAGGTGCGGTTGCCAATTCTTCTTTTATAAGCTTAAAGCTTCTTTTCCCATCTTCAGTCCATTTGAAAGGTACATTCTTTCTCAGCATGTGAGTTAGTGGACTTAATAAATCAGCAATGTCAGGGATAAACCTCCTAACAAAGTTAATCCTACCAATAAAACTCTGCAAACCCCTTTTATGCGCTGGTAAAGGAAGAGCTAGATAGCACTTATTCTTTCAGGGTCAATAGTAATGCCCTGTTTAGATACCACATAACCAAGCAATCTTCCCTCGTGAACAGCAAACACACATTTTTTGGGATTAAGTGATATCCCAAATTCCCTGCATCTTTCAAAAATCTGCCTCAAATGACTCAGATGATCTTTAGCTTCCTTAGAAAAAACGGTGATATCATCAAGATAGACTAAGACCATCTTATACATTAAACCCTGAAAGGCCATATCCATGGCCTTTTGAAAAGTTGCCCCGGCATTAGACAAACCAAAGGGCATTTTTAGATAGGCCATGGTTCCCCATTTTGTAGTGAAGGTTGTTTTGTACTGATCTTCCCTTTTCACCAATATTTGGTTGTAACCAGAGTAGCCATCTAATAGGGAAAACCTTTCGGACCCTGAAACTACCTGCAGGATCTGCTCCATAGAAGGTAGAAGATGACGGTCCTTTAAGGAAGCCCTATTCAAATCACGGAAGTCTACACAGAGTCTTATCTCACCGTTTTTCTTTCTTACTAGTACTAGGTTTGAAACCCATGAGGTATGCTTGATGGGAAAAATAATGCTGCTTTCGATCAACTTATCTAGCTCTTTTTTCATCAAAGGTTCTAACTTAGGGTTCAAGGGCCTCTATTTTTGCCTGACAGGCTTGGCATTAGGCTTAAGTTCAATGGTATGTTGAGCAAGCTGGGGATTAAACCCCTTTAAATCATTATATTTCCAGGCAAAGATATCATTAAATTCTTGATAAAGTTGAATAAAAACATGCTTCTCTTCAGCTGTACATACCTTGCCTAATTTGAGAAGCTTTTCTTTGAAAACTTCAACTTCTTTATAGTGATCTTGTTGAACTTGAATACTCCCCTTGGGCTTTCTAGCTTCATCATCAGTATTAAAAACATATTCTAGGGTGACCAAGCCTTTTGGCAACTTATTGTTTTTTAGTTGAATGATCTGGCCACTGTACTGGTGTTGTAGTTTTTCCTGATTAACATGTGAGAACTCAGCTTCTTCTCTCAAAAAATTGACAATCTGCTGGTCATTATCAAAAACTTGCCAGTGTATATTGTTATCAGGCATAGCAAGTTTGATTACAATCTTGATATGATGATTAGTTTTATCACTGCAAATCTCCTTTGGAATATCGTGTTCAGCTCCCACAGTAGCTTATCTATCAGCATGTTTATTCTGAGGTCTAGGAATGGAAATCAAATTAAATGCCTCAAATCCCTCTAAGAGGTCCCATACCCTATTCCTGTAAGACTTGAGCATATCATTTTTAACCGTATTGAGCTTTCTTACTTGATTGACCACCAACTCACTGTCGCCATAAACTTTTAAACAGTCGATACCTCTTTGTCTTGCCCACTCCAAACCTTGGACTAAAGCTTCATACTCGGCAGAATTATTAGAACAACTAAAATAGAATCTGAAAGCTCGATAGTATTTTTGTCCTTTTGGTGATACCAGCATACATCCACCACCAGCACCTACTCTACTCCTTGAGCCATCAAAATACAGCTCCCATAAATCATTTTCATGCTGCTCACCATGCTGATCCTTACTCTTTTCAATATTAGGCACAAAAGAGTCAGTCTCGTGCATCACATAAACCCCAATGTCAACCTCCTCCAGTTGCTCACCTGTACCAACTTCATGGGCTTGAGGTGCCCACTCTTCAGGAAGAATATCTAATGTTCTTTTTGTTTGAATCTCAGCCTTTGGAACTGCAGGCTACTCCACTTGTTCACTTGTAACCAAGTTGGCATTGATAGGAGGCGGATTGTAAGGTTCAACATGAACCTTGGCTATGGGTTCTAATTTAATAGTGGCTTTAGTGCCATATCTAGTTCTGAACAGCATGTGAGACCAATTAGAAGATAGGTAACCACCTACCTTGGCCGTAAAATCCCTAGATAAACAAAGGGAAAAGTATGGGGGCAACTCAATAATGTATATGTCCTGTGGTATTGCAAAATTGGGACAGGCATGTAGAGTTAAGCTCAAATTTTTTATGACCCCTACTGTGTTCACAGCAGTACCATCCAATTGTACTACCCCCTTCTCTAGTGGCTCATATTCAATTTCCAACTTATCGGCAATTTGTTTGGGCATAACTGAACTACTAGCCCCTGAGTCAATCATACAATTGTGAACCATATGATCTCCTATGATTAATGACAAATAAAAGGGAGGTGGCTTGGCCCTAGCAGCTTGTTGTTCTTTATCACCAACAATAGTATTAGCTAACGCAACCTTCTCCTTTTCTACACTAGGCTCATCTAAGATACTTATACCGGATAAGGCCGATTGAAGCAAGTCCTTTTGACCTGGGATACTCAGAGAATCCCATATTGACATGGGTACATTAATTTTCTTCTTATGCTCCAATATATTAAAAGATGTAGCAGGCTTACCCTGACCTTTGGGGGGAATAACATTACCTTTATTTCAAGGCACCTGGGCTGATAAATCAGATTGTTGCCTGCCTACCAAAGGTTGGCCCCTTGGTAGCACTCGGATCTGGTCAGCTCTTGACAGGTCAGGAGCACTTTGATTCTGGTCAGCTCTTTGTTTCGACTGGGCCTGAACCGTATCGGGTTGATGTCCTTCATCTATTGCCCTCTTCTTGCTATGTGTATTGTCTGCAATCGAAGAATCAGTGTGGACCACCCCACAAAATTCTTCCCCTTGCCAGTTTAAGAATGTAGACTCATGTGCATGTTGCTCTTGCTGTTGTACTTCAATTGTTACAGGCATACTATTGTTCTGAACCATCAAGGCTTGGTTAAGCATCCCATTTACACAGCTACTCTGATTATGGGGTTGATTACAAGGAAAACACCACTCATAATCTTGAACTAAATTGTTCTGAACAGGTGCAAGCTCTTTGGAAGTGCTTGCAGCATTAGAGTCATAAGCTTGATGTGGCCTTGAGTTAGGAGCAAACTTTTGGCCTTGATTATAAGGCTGATACGGTGGCCTATTGGTCTGATTTTGTTGGTAATTGGATTGAAATGAGGACTGGTAAGGCTTAAAACCTTGATTTTGTTGTTTTTTGAGATTAACCATCTCATTTCCAAACGTTGTCAGAAGGCCTTTAATTTCTTGCAGTTCGTTAGACTGAACTGGAAATGTGTTTATTTGACCATTAGGCTGGGTATCAGGTGCTGACAACGCTGGTGCACTTGGGATAACAGCCAAAGGGGGAACTTGCATAGGGATTGGAGGCTGAAGAGTAGGAAATATTGGCATAGGTGGTCTTGGGGCAATTTTACCAGCCTATATGAGGCTGTTTTCAGCTCTAACAGCTATACTATATGCTGCAGGAAGTGTATCGCCTCCCATCGATTGAATCATCACAGAAATATCACTATTTAAAGCTCTTAAATATATAAAAATGCATGATTGGCAGTAAGTCTTACCGTTTGTGGGATCCTATCCCATGTCCTTTGAAAACGGTGATTGAAATCTGACATATCTTCATGTGGAGCTCTTTTGATTGTAGACAGCTACTCCACTAATGACAAATGGTCTGATTTATCTTCAAAGGACTTGCACAACTGGCTGCCTAACTCGTCCCATGTGGCTATGGAGTTGACAGGCAGGCCTCTAAACCATTGTAAGGCTTTTTCTTTGAAGGATGCCGCCAACAATCTGAGCGCAACATTTTCTTCGGTCACATGGTGAACAGCACACAGATTGGCAACATCTTTTATATGTTTTGTTGGGGTGGTATGATCCTCCCCAAAAAAATATGGTAAACCTCTTAAGGCAGCGACCGGAATGTCATCATGCTGAGTTAGATTCAATGGGCTGCCTTAGTTGAAAGCAACAAATGGTTGATTTCTTACTGTTGGAATCATTGTTACTGGGATATTCTTAGTGATAACAACTAGAATAGCAGTGTGTCCTCTAACAACAGGATTCGACTTGGATCTTCTAAAATAAACAACTGTCTTCTGAACCCTTTGGATTTCTCTCCCCCTTCTTCTAGGCGGGGACAACTGCAAATACTCAAAAACAGATGAATTACTCCTAGTCTGCACTCTTCTCATGAGCAGCAATGCACTGGAACTGTTAAGTCTGAGCTCGAAGTCGCCAAGTATGCTAAATTTCGTCTCTTAAGACTGCAATTTCTGCTGCACATACCAAACAACAGTATGATAATTTTGATTTGAGACTAAAAACAGCTTTTTGTCCCACCGGGCATGCCAGAAACCGTTGTCACCTAGAATTGCACCCTATGCAAAGTTTACAAAAACTAAGCTTTCTAGATCAACATGGGATCATTTCAAGGTTGTGGGTCACCTATAGTTGAAATGAACCTCCGGAGAAGGCCGGCTTCCTTTGGTGTCACCTAAAACTACTGATACTCTGAAGGGAAAGGGATAAGGAGTACATAAAATTGAAACTAAACTAAGGTGATGCACCGAAATGACAGGAACAATGAGATACTGAATTTACACTTGAATACTGATGATGAACATAAGATTACACATCAAATTTTGTAAGCCTTGCACTAACATTTCACAAACAGGTTCGATTCACACACTTTTTTTGGAGAGGAAAGAAAGATTTTCACATACTAGAATCCATGTGTGACTAAGTGAACACAATTTGTGATTTGTATAATGATACTTTTGCAAAGGAAGGCATGAAACACAAGATAAAGTTATGAAGGAATGAAAGAAATTCACAAAAATAACTTGATCATGAACCTAAAATGCACAACACTTTGCAAGAACAAGATGGAAATCTGAATATCAACAGTGATCAAGGTAAGTTTAATATAACATGCTCCAAGTTGAATTACAGAAACGTGCTAGTCTGAGAGAGGACTACAAAAGGGTCACAGACTTTAGAAGAGCATCCTCTAGAACTCCTTTACAAGAAAGAAAAAATTCCTTATATACAAACCGTGTCGGCCCCTTAGGGCTTACAAAATATTTGTCCCAGAAAAGATCTCCCATAGAACTTTTGATTGTAGTTAATGCAGCACCCCTGCGTGTCCATGTCGATGTCTATCGGTGAAGAGTTACCCTCATAGAAGCCTTCTGATATTTCTGTAACTACCGCATTCATTCCTCTACCCTCATGTCTTTGCGAAACTCCTCGGTCGAACGCCTTAAATGCTGTTGAGTTCACTGTCGATTCGCGTTGCATTCGTCCTGTGTTGGCATTCTACGCTTTGACCAAGCTGTCACGGTTCGTCTCAGCTCCTCATGGTTGGTCGAGTGTATTCCACGCAGGCTTGGCATGCGGTCAAAGCTCTCTTCGAAAAGAATTGCATCTCGGCGAGACACTGAAAGTGTCTCACCGATGCAATTTTGTTCTCTGCAACCTATCGGCATAGCATGGAGCTATCGCTGAGAGCTCATGCCGCAAGAAACATACTATCGGAGAGCCGATTCATTCACCCCAAGCTCACTCTTCTCCTTCGGGCTCGAGCTCCTTTACAGTCGACAAGACATCCGTGTGTCGGTGAGACGTTTTACCGAAGGCAAAACGTTACCCCGAACGCTCTTCATCTTCGGCAGGAGTTGCTTGATGTCTCCTCGAACGCGCGCCACTCCCGAGCTCTTTTCATCTTTGGCCAGACAACACCAAGTCGGGGAGAACTTTCTCTGACTTAGAATGTTATACTGAGGCTTCATGTCGTCGGCAAGACATCAATCTATCGGCCAGACCCTTTACCAAGCGCTTCCAATCATACCGACACCTGCTTCAGTCGCCGAGACACATGCCTTATCTTGCCAATGAGTCCATCCATTTTCCATCGCTGTGACATTCCCCTATTGGCAAGACATCATATAGAATGTGCCCTGTTATCCCAAAAGACCTCAACAACTCTCGGGTCGCTAAGACACCCTCCATTCACCGAGACCTCTCATCGAGCCCTTTTCCCTCTTGTCGAGCTTTGATTTTGTTTCGGAGAGACCCCCGCCGAACTCCCCGGTGAAACACTATCGGCGTAACCCTTGCCGGTCGCCGAGACATCACTGCGAAAGTTTCAAGTCTTGGCGAGGCCTTTCTTTTGTTCTCGGTGGTTCCTTCATCCTTCGGCAAGACCTCATGTCGATATCCTCATCTCCTGGCGAAAGCAATCTTTTTCGTTGGAGACCCTTCAAAATTGGCAGGGGCGGGGCCAAGACGAAACCGAAACCGGGACCAAGAAAGGAAGGTCGGAAGCAAAAGACAGATGAATCTCGGCGGGACTGGGATCGGGACCAAAACGAGGGAAAACAAAGAAAAGAGCGGAACCGGAACTGGAACCAAATCTGGACTTGAAACCTTCTTCAAGGTTCAGGTTCGGACTCCGACCCAATCCCGCCCCCGGCAACATACGAGGAGGAAAGGAAAGAAGAAAAACATAAGGGGGAACCAAGGGGGAGACATCCCTCGATCAAAAATCAGGAAAAAGAAAGAAGAGCGGAACTGGGACCAAAACCGAAACGGAAACAGGAACCTCACCCCTAGAAAAGTTCCAAGTTTAGGATCTGACCAGGTCCGGAGCCTGCCAAAAAAATTAAAAAAACGCACAAGGCAAAAGAAAGAAAGGAAGGATCGGAACTGAGTCTGATCCCGGGTAAAACAAAGCGGGTGCGGAGCACAAACAAACCGAAACTGAAACTTTCACAAGGTTTCAAGTTCGGATTCCAACCTGAACCCGCCTCCAATGAAGGCAAGGAAGGGAGGAAAAAGAACAAGGAAGAAAAAGAAAAGGAAAAACTACCCTACGGTAAAACGTAAGGCCAAAGAAGAGAACAAGACACACACGAGCGCGGAACCGGAACCGAAACCGAAGCCGGACTAAAAAACGGAAACTGGAACCTTGGAAAAATTCCAAGTTTAGTTTCAGTCCGACTCCTCCCCCGACAGAACAAGGAAAAAGGCAAAAGGAAAGCAAAAGGAAAAAGGGAAAAGACAAGGCAAAACATAAAATAAAAAAATAAAAAATAAAAAAGACCCACCCCCAAACTGAAGACCTGGACGCTAGGCTCAACCCTCTTGGGAGCCACATTTAATCCACGTGCTGAATTAAAACATCATTTCCCCTGCATCTACACAAGAAGTAAATAAGTCAGAGAAAAGTGATCCTGATGCAAGTGTTCTTCCATTTGGTCTTCGAGAACCCCTGAAAACATGGGTTACCCTACCTTATTGAGCCCATAGGTGAAAAATGGGTAACAGTACCACAAATGATGAACTACCAAAATGGATCCAAGCCAGTCATATCTAGTGTGACCAAGCAATGATGTTGATAGCATTTTTTTGGATTGAAGTGATGGTTTCTTGTTTTGTAGGTTCCAAAATGGATATCTAGATTAGTTTATATCCCGAGACTAACCTCTTATATGTCCTCAACCAAAAATTTTAATTAGTCTTGCCACTATAGAGATTAAAGGGTAGGTCAATGGGTAAAAGTACATAATTGTGTCACACTTTTGGCCAACTTATCAACATACTGAATTTAAACATTTTCAACTCAAATTCAAGTTTGGTTGAACATATGGTCTAGCTAGATTCATTCAATTAGAATTGTCCATTAGATGTATATTTTACACCGCTTTGGAGCTGATTTATCAAAAAAATATAATTATTCAAAAAACTTGGTCTTTAACACTTTCTTATAAATACCCTTTTTGTAAATCTATGTAATTTTCAATATTTATTTGAATATTTTAATTATTTTTTATTTTTTTATTTTTTATAAAAGTAAGTCATCAATACCAAAATATAAGCTTGATTATATTGTCAATAAAAAATAGTTAAGTATATTTTAAAATTTAAAAAAAAAAAATATGGTGCATTAGAGAAAAGATTATAGTCAAAATGATATAATTTTTATTTTATTTTTTGGATAAATAGTTAAAACAAAAGGTGAAATCCCATCGAAATAGTTGTTTTTTTAGTGAACACAAATTTTAAAATTTATTTAAATATTTATATTTATCAAAATAGGGAAAAAATAAATTCATGCGGTAAAATTTCAAATTAAATACACCAAAAAATTGAATGACAAAAATATATTATATAGATAACAGCATCCCATTTAACTTCATTTTTCAATATTTTATGAGTAACTAAATTATAGTGTACTTAAAAAAAAAAAAACTTTATTTAAATAATTTTTAAATCTTTTTTAAATTACAAATATAAAATACACTAAAAATATACATTTCATTAATTTACATCATTTCAAAATTCAAAATTTGTCATTTTTTGCGATTAAATTAAAAAGATGGATCCATGTTGGTCATTTTCCTTTATAAATTTGTGACACAACTTTGTACTTTTACCCCGATTCCTTTGTCTATTGATGCTTCAAAGAGTTTTTCATCCATAAACATCACTATCTCCTTCTCTTTGTTTGATAGTACCCTAGTGACGTTTTCACTAGGGGTCTTTGGTCTTTCTCTTTTTTCAATATTTTAATTTTTTGAATTAAGGAACTCAGCCTACTCCCCAAAATATGTTACAATGTCAAGGTTGATTTCAAATTATTTCTTATAATCAACAAAGATGAATTTGAGGATAACCTCGTCATTTTGAAATGTGTAAAGACACAAGATCTTGTTGATCCCTACTGATGAGTTCAAGAATAGGTGAGCGAGAAGTCAATGATACAAATGGAGGGTTCATGGAAGAGGTTGGTGATGGTGAGGTTATTAAAAGAGTTAGTGATGGATCATACCTTGATGCTTTCAAAACCAAAGGTAACTTCCATAATGACAAAAGTGTCATTCAACGCATTGCTTTCTAAATACGACTTGGATACCTTCTTCCCTATTAAGTCCCAACTAGAAGATGCAATCAGACTTTCTTAACATTGTGAGTGCACTTTAAGACAAATAAGAGATGCAAAATAAACTATTGAGACCTATGTAGTTGTTGCTATCACACTCCTCTTGAAGCAAAGAAATAATATAAATCTAAACTTGGTTGTAAACTAACATACCTATTGTTAAAAAAATCTATATAAAAAACACCTAAAGATATTAATTTTGAAGCACCTATTTTTTAAGGTAACTTATGATATAAATGAAAGACATATTTGTTTTGTTTTATTTTATATATATATATATATATATATATATATATATATATATATATATATAACTTTCCTATTATATAAAAAATAATTGAAGTATAATATGAATATATATATTGTTAACAAAATAAAAGTACATATTTGTTTTATTTTATATTTAATTATGTCAACAATAATTTTAATTTAATTTGTGTTTTTAATGTATGTCAATTGTTTTCTGGTGGTTTTAATTTTGTAGTTTTTCTGTTTGTTTATTTTTAATATATGTCAGTTGTACTCTGGTTTTTATGTACACGATCAGGGCATGGAAATCAGTGCTGCCACTGTAGAATGCCTCGACATATTTTGGCACCCCCAAAATGCATGTGATGACGCCACTTCCTTCTCCCTCATTTGGGCCATGCAACAAAAGGCTCGATTAAGTGCTATTAACACAATTTTCAAATGCAGCAAAATAATATGGCGTACAGCATGACGCATAAGGGCAAAATGGTTTAAGTTACTAACCTTCGCAATGAATATAGAAAATGCCATTTGGCATTGACAAGAATCACAATCACCATGGATAGCCTCATGATTAACCGGTATATAGATAAATCAGAGGTTATCATTCAGGACGACATAGCATACCATCAATCTATCCTTGACCCTAAAAGAATTACACCAGCAACAGTAGTGGAAGATGCCACAGTTGATCGTTTTGAACCATGATGTTGCTTGAGTGGACAACGACATCAGGGCATGGTAACACTTTTGAATACAACTACTTCCTAGTATAAAAATGTCTCAAGGCATAGCACCATTGTTATACATCAGAGCACTTAACGTATAACAATTGGAATTGTGCAACAGGACTTTTTGTAAATAGTTTAAATCTGTTTTTGGCTCCTCCTAGTTTCCCGGTTATCTGGTTTTTGTTTATGATAAGGTTATTATATATTATGGGTGAGAATCCCAATAGAACCCTCAGCTTGCCCATCATATATGTATCATAAACAAATGCACCTCACTCCTACACATCACCTGCTTGTTAATTAATTATGGCCCTATCCTTTTCATGTATTACTCCTAATTTATATTTCTTTGAATATTGCAATCAGATTCTAAGAATTGTGGATGAAATTTGTTCTAAGAGGTTAGCAAACCGTACAATATCTGGCAGGAAGTGGAATGTAAACTTATGCATCAACAGTACAGAAGTTACCAATAAAAGATCCACATGCAGAGGTAATTAAATTTGACCTCATTCTATTAAGTGCTTCAATACAAACCAAAGACAGGGTAACCAGGCTGCTCTAATTAAATAATTATGCATCAATAAGCAATAACTTAAAAGGACCGAAACATTACCAACATCAACCTTGCCATCTCAACTCCCATATAAAATCCCCAGCTCGCTGTAAAGAATGATTTCATAAACTACTGGATCGGGTCCAATTTTAAGGTGCGAAGTTTGAAATGTCCAACAAAACTATGTTTAGAGATGAAATATAGGAGGGCACCAAATTCAGCCAAAATCTAAGAATCTTATTGCAGAAATAAGCATTAAGTAAAGATGTGACAAGAAAATAATCTGCATTTGAATTATGAGGAAAATTGTGTTGGTTCATTTTGACAGAAAAAACTTCTTGACCAACATAGTTCCACCTAGATCAAATGGTCTACACTATTTTTATTGACCAATCCTCGTCAATCTTAACATTTGGTTTCCTCACAATAACTGCACTAGGATATGATTTTGGCCGCAGCTTAAGTGGCCCAGCCTCAATATCAACTCTTCGATTTGATGGTTCAACAAGAGCCGTTCTTCCTCCTGATGAGATCTTTGACTGCAGACCCAATATTATGATTCTCTCCACAATACAGTTTGAAGATAATGTTTTCTTGTATGACTTATCAGATGCAAGGTTCATGGAGGTAAGTCTACCATTTGAAAAAACAATCCGTCGATATATGTATGCCCCCTTCTCATAATCATAACTTCTCCCATCATCCACATAGAGCTCACCTTCAGCCTCCAGTGATCGATTCAATGCTATGACCTGAACAGCAAAGTATAGATTTCAGAGATGAGAGAAAAATAATCAATGGCACCTCCACATGTTTATCATCAGAAGCAATAAGCCATTTAATTTGTACAATATTCTTCTCAAATTAAAGTCCATCAATGTCAGTTGCTTTAAAAAATCTCCTAAGATAGAAGATAATGTACAGGTAAAGATATTATAAAGAAAGAAAAAAGTTGCAACCAGTGTCACTAGCCAGTTTCCTTGACTTGGGATAAAGCCTAAAGGTATTCAAGGGTGTGCAACAAAAATTTTGAAACAAACTCTGAAATGTCATTCTAATTCACATTGAATCTCAAATGCACTTATGACACAATATTACAAGACAATATCAAAAGGTCTGGGAAAGAAACAGCTTGTAGAACTCCCAAATCGGTTGGCTTAATAAATAACCCATTGAACTCTATCTTGTAGCATATCCACAGGCAGCCAAACTTGAATGAATCTCAAGTATGCCAGAAATTGTGGTTGTGTAACTACGAAGTAATTTTGAAATGAAGATCCATCATTCCTTACCATCCTATATTTGAGTCTCTGAAGTCTTATATGGTATTAATGGTATTAATGGTATTAATGATGTCTTTCAATGAGAATGCAATATATATCTAACCATCTCTAGAATTGTATGGTCGATTATAATATTTGTGAATGGAACATTGTTATGCAATATGAGTATGCAATATTTGTGAATGTAAGCCCACTTTGTTATCTATTTACTAGCTTTCTTTTAGCCAAGAGATGCAAAAATGACAAATTTTTCTGCCCCTCAATTTTCCAACTATTAGCAATTCCAAGGCATTAGCAAAAAGTTGAAACTGGAAACGTCTTAAATCCAACTCAAAGGCCTTTATTGAGCCAATCAACAAATATAAATAGTAGGCAATTGGCTCAGTAAAGCACTTTTACTTGGATTCAAGTGATGAATGTCCTGTTACAAGAGTTTGCCAGTGCCTCAGAATTCCCAATGGTTGAAAAAATGTAGGTAGTGCGATTATATTGGCACAATGCCACAATCCTGTTTCTACACAAATTCCCCATTGTTATACATACATATTGTCCATTGTTATACATACATATTGTAGGCAGAGTTGGAATCAAAACATTATATACAAAGATAAATTACTAGTGTAGGTTCAAATATTCAATATTTGATCCAACCAATAAGCTTCCTTCATATGATCACATTTGAAGCTTAATCTCTGCAATGCCATTGCAGGCAAATTAAATTTTGCTGCTGAATCGCTGATATCATAATGAAGCCCAAAAAAAGAAAGGCAAATCAAACAAAGCCATCTTTCCACTTTTCATTCAAATGCTCCCAACAAGTTGGAAATTTAGAGTGATATGAACTATTATAACTAAAGAAGCAACAGAGTGCTCGAAAATTTACAGTCATCCAATAATTAATTGGTAAGTTAGATTACCTTTCATTTTTTCTTACAAATACAGCTGCCTGTCACTGATAAATTAAGCAAATCACACACAAATAACTTGTCCATTAAATATCATCTTGAATCTACGGCTAGAAATGTTCATATGATGAAGCTTGAGGAGCCCATCCAAGCCAAGGAAAACATAGGAAAAAAGAAAACTGAATTGTTAGGATTAAGGTGCATTTCCCTTGCAATCCTATGTATATTTGATGTGTCTCCACCACTCTTGGAAAGAGTTATTGGATGCCTAGGGTGTAATTGAAGAAATAATTTGTAATTTAGAATCCCCCAAAATCTTGGCGTTAGTTGTCATGCATTCATGAAGGAGGTAGAGCACAATGGTGGCCGTTATAGTTGACTTTGAACCCATTTAAGGCACTTTTTCATTCCTAGGTGCTAAAGGAAGAAGTGGAGAATCTTCTTATTACGGATGGAGCCCACATGATTTAGTCGGCTTCAAAATAGAGCACTAGACTTGAGGATGTGAGCCATCAGTCAAAGATATCTTTGCAGTTATGTTTTCTATTTGAGGACTCATTGATTGATCCTCTTTCTTTGATGCAGTTTTTTCCCAAAAGGGTTCTCTGCATAGATCATATATCTATATGATTTGCTGATTTTATTGTTATTGCTGCTTTATGTATCTACATAATAAGCTATTATGATAATCTTGGATAAAGAAACATATTTCAGATTTGCATTTCTCTGTAGAAAATTTTATTGCAATAGTTTCAACTTGTTTCTCAACATGAATGGCCTTAGCTAATACAAAGTTTCCCACATGGTCTCAAATATACATGTAGAAATTGACCTAAATGCGCTGAAATACAGCAACATGATACAGAAATGAGATACTTTCTAAGTGGGTTTTAAATTACTA
Organism: Sequoia sempervirens; assembly: GCA_007258455.2. NCBI lineage: Eukaryota > Viridiplantae > Streptophyta > Pinopsida > Cupressales > Cupressaceae > Sequoia > Sequoia sempervirens. The sequence continues at coordinate 15,410,706 of VDFB02000003.1, forward strand.
GGAGAGACTCTGACATACTACTGCACCTTTTGTATGGTACTATGGAGCACCATCAAATAAAAGGGAATTTACAGATTTGAGGATTGTTTATTGTTTAAAAATAAAACAAAGGATTTATGCTAGCAGATAAGATGTGTACATTACAGGTTGCAACGTAATAACTGTTTGGAAAATTCTACCCTACTCTTGCTTATTTTTACACAATGCTTATGTTATGTTTATGTTATCTTTTAGATGTACCAATCTTACTGAAAAAAGCATTACTTATAAAAATGGATAATACTGTTCATGGCAATGATTGTTTTTATTGATATTGCAAAGAATGCTTGATAATGCAACTATCAGTATAAGCTTAACTGAGTGAAATTTTGTTTATACCATCTGCTGAAGTGATGTTTGTGACCACCATGATGAAAACTATTCCATTTCATCTCTTCAAATATGATTGTTTTCAAAGAAAATCTCTTTGAAGGTAGCATTGGCCACTGCGCTAAAGTTATGCCAGATAGGATCGATAACAAAGTTAGATTCTAGAAGGAAGCCAGTAACAAATTTTATATAGATAGCACCTAAGTTGCTGAATCAGAATCAGTTACAGGTAAAGGTACATGGGAACAGTACACCAGTATGGCAAATATTTTTGGGGGACTGGGTACGTTTGGGTATGCCCATACAAAAAACATATAAAAATCATAAATATGCTAATTAAAAATTAAATATATTGACTATATGTTAAAAATTAAATATGTACATTATAAATTAAAAATTAATTAATTAATATTTAATAATGTTGTATAGCATATACAAATTTTTAACTTTTAATTTTAAAATTTTATTTTATTATTTATAATTTAATAAACAATATACCAATATAATATATACTAATCTAAATTTTTAACTATTTTATAATATTAATTATTACACTATTTTAAATTATAAATTTTTAAAACTATTTAAACATTATGGACGGGTTAAACTTAACATTCACTAATTGTTGGGCCTCTTTATCATGGACTATATTCCAAGTCCCACCCTTATGTTATGGAAACATGGCATAAGAAAATAAATTTCCCTCATAAGCCAAAAAAATTAAGATGTCTCTCTCAGAATGCTGTAAACTAACATGGGAAAGAGATTAAAGTGGAGGAAAATTGCCACATTCAAACAAATGTCTGCAAGCTTTGAAGTGGTTGTTTGTTTGGCCTGTGGACTTTGAACTGAAACAATTATGTGAATGAGAAAAACACACATCCATCACTTATCTCTGCCACCACCCAATGCATACCAATTCGATCTCCCACTCCTCGTGTTACAGACTCCATTAAAAATAAAAAACATAAAAAAATAATAACGTTTTCAATTCATTTTAAATCTGAAACAAATATTCAAAATGAATGCAGTCAAAAATATTCGAGTTTTTCCATCTATTTAGGGTTTTTAATTTTCAGGAATAAAAAAATTTGTATAGGGTTTTTTCAAGTCCAAAACAAAAAAATAGCAAACCTTGCCCAATTCCACACTTATTCCATGCAGACTCCAATTCCAAGATGTTTTGTACCCGGAATCAGCCTATGATTTGAGTGATTCAGTAACATGGGATAGCACCTATCAAGCATTGCCACAGCAGGTTTGATGTCATTCATCACTCCAGTCCGTCAACAAGGATTGAAAGTTATCACTTTCCTTGCAGTGCTTGAGTAGTAGTACAATAGAGGTAAATGGAAACCATAATTACAGACATCTTTCATTTCCATTGTGGATATGCAGGTATAGAGGGGGCAGAATGTAGAAAACAGTATCAGAGCTATTTTAAATGTAGCAAATTTCAAATAAATTTTATAAATTCGTTCTCGTTCGCCCTAATATTTGTGCAAATAAGGGCTTACCATTTCTGTGGACTTTGGTTGGGATTTTCTGGCTTCTGTTGGATTTATTTGAATTTATACAGCAACAGGTAGAAATCTTTTTATAAAAAAAAAAAGTTTTGTTTGAACACAATAAATCAGTATCAAAAGCAGACTCGAAACACCATCTGTTTCAACATGAGTGCTGCGACCCCTCCCTTTGAAACGCTATCTGCAAATAGAAAGGAAGGCAAGTGGATAATCACGATATCCTTCCTATCATTTGAAAAATGCAAGCAGATTGAGGCACTCTTCCCCCTCTCATGACTGCTCCTCTTTTAATATTCAATATTTAGATTTTGATTTTCAAGTTTTGTTTTTATGTTTTTATTTTTAGTTAAATAAAATTCAATATTTTTATATGTTTTTTAAACAATGTCAATTTGTTTTTTAATTTTATTTTTATTAAATATATTAAAATTTAGTATTCTAAAATATTTAAATTAGATTTTACTTATAATATATTTATTATTTTATATATTTGCAATATTTAATTTAAATTTTAAATATATTTATATTATAATATTTTTAAATTTCTTATAATATATTCAAATTTAATATAATATTTATTTATTTTTATGGATTTATTATTTATGTATTTTTAAAATCAAATTTATATAAGGCAAATTTAATCACGATTTTTTTTTTTAGAATTTTATCTTTTTGTCGAATTTCATCTGAATTTTATTGTTGCTGAACACAAACACAAATTTGAACCTTGTGACATAGCAGTACCAACATATAAGCATGTTAAAACTGTAACCCTTAAGGAGAAGCATGTTAAACAAGCCCTTTTTAGCAAACTCTGTAGAACATATGACAGATGCTTACGACAAAGTTTGTTGCAAGCAAACACTTGGTAAAAAGCAGAGATCAAAGCAGCAAGGTTGGTTGTGGATACAGTCAACTAAAATGGACATCATTACATTTGTAACACATCAAGAGAGTGAAGAATATTCTTATCCATAATGAATAAAAGTAATGTTAGATAACACGATGGTGACAAATCAGTATATGAACCTTGGCCATTGCACCATCGATTCAATGTACATTCTGATCATTGTTGTAATGACCCTTCAAGGCCTTAGCTGTCTAAAAAGGAACTAATCTGATGGAAATTAGTATCCAGTTTGGAAAAATGTTAAACTGCCAACATGGAAAAACAATGTGATGGCTAGAATCCAGTATGAATGAAACAACACCCCCTCCTGTTATGTCATTGATATTGCATTGTCTTTTGCATTTTCAAGTCGCCATTTTTACATGTTTCATCCATATTATTGATTGCATCACCAGTTTTTAAATTTCAGTTCTGTTGAGCAGCATGTTAGAATAATATATCTCATATTGTTAATGGTCAATAATATACTGTTTCTACAATAGTTAGTAGTTGAGGTTGTTAGACATCTTAAATGTCTACAGTATTTACTCCCTCTTTATATTGTAATCCTTTTCTTGGTTAATGCAATCTACCAGTTCATTTTCAAAACATGGTATCAGAGTGGGTCTGGGTCTGACTCCCTCACGGGAGGCCCAAGATTTTGGGAGGGTTTTGTTTTCTTCTTTTTGTGGGTCTGTTCAAGAGTTCATGTTTGATTTTCTCCTACCCGTGACTACGATTTGCAATTGAGTGCGAACCTGTGACTAAAGGTCACGTTTTTTCATTTTCATTCCGCATGACAGACCTGTTCTTTCATCTGCGACCTGTCTAGAACTCATGTTTTGTGAAGGCATCATTCTCTAGTGCACGTAAAAATCTCTCTTTCTAGCGACGCAATTTTCTAAACATGACTTCCTCTTGCAAACTTTGTGTCGCGTATCTTCCGTGCATTTTGCGCATTGTTTTCCAACGTTTTTGAAACCCGTTTGTGGCCTATGATTTGTTCTGCGACTAGGTTTCATTGTTTTTTGTAAGGTTTGAAGCCGATTTTCGCAGGATTCTAAGAAGACTTTTTGGCATCGATTGAAAAATCATTTTCTGCTTCCTGCAAACGAGGGTTTTTAACTGTTTTGGGCCGCAATTTTTTTTCTGCTTTTGGGTATGATTTCTCTCCTTCTCTAGCCATGACTCCTCTTGACATTTGGTCACGTTTTTTCCTTCTTGGGGGCGCAACGTCTCTCCATTTTGGGCGCATTTTTTGCATTCTATGAAGCTACGAATTCCATTTCCTGGTGGTCGTGTTTTGGTGTGATTTACTGAGCTCAACCTTCCTGGCTTTTGTCAGTTTTCTAGGCATCTTTTGTTTTCCAGATTTGTGAAGATTTTTGAGGGTCTCTGAGATCGACGGCCCTGCAATGGCCCTATTTTGGAGTTCGAGTTTTAAGAGTCTTTGAAACAGTTCTGGTGGTTTTTTAATAATTTTTTTGTCCTTAAAAAAATTTTCTGTGGGTTTATAATTTTGTCCCATAAAAAATTATTTGTTCGGTTTTCTGATTTTTTGCCTAAAAAATTCATGGGAGGGTTTATAATTTTTTCCTAAAAAATTAAGGATTTGTTCCTGTTTACCCTAGTCAGGGTTTCTGTCGTTTAGGAGGGCTCTCTGATTTCTGAATGGTTTTACCGTTTTTTCCTTAAAAACGATGTTTTGTATGCTAATCCGTGTTTCGGATTTCATGCCATCTACTACTTATTTGGGTTTCTATAATTCACAGAATGCGTGGGATTCCTTTGAGGGTTTTCACTGTTTTCTCTGAAAAAAACAATGTTTTGTAAACTTCAATTTCAAGGTTTTGCGATTTTTTTCCTTAAAAATCGTGGTTTGTTGCAGTCCGTTTTTGTCGCGCCTGCTGGGGCGAGCATCTACACAACTAGCTCCTTGCAGTTTGTTTTAGGGCATCGTGCTCATCTGCAAATGTTTGGAGGGTTTGCCAATTTTTCCTCAAAATCGTGGCAGTTCTTTGTGTGTCTCCGATTTCAGGGAGGGATAGCTTTGTTACCCAATGTCAGGTTGGACGTTTTGTGATGACTTCTGGTCAGCAGTTCTACAGATTCTAGGAGGGTTAGTGGCAGACTCATCTCAGTGGCAGACTCAGTGGCAGGCTCTTGTCTCTTGTTGCAGAGTATTCTAAAGAAGGGGGCAGCCTTCTCTGTTTTTTTTTTGGACGATTTTTGGTTCTCTTGGTCATTAACATTCTGCAGATCCAGGGAGGGTCTCAGCAGCAGCAAAGTGTTCTGGAGAATTTGTGACCAAAAGACCTACAAATTGTTTTTTGTAGGCTAGTTAGACGATTGAACAGTAAGGGAGGGTGTTAGAATAATATATCTCATATTGTTAATGTTCAATGCAACTTGTATCTGAGGGTTTATTTGTAATTTGCTTGTGTTAGTTCATTTGTGCTGTAATTATTGTTGGTAAATGTGCCCTGATAATTTCAACATATCAATATGATCTCAGAAGCAATGTGATCAGATCAATAGTATGTTCCTTCTCAAGTATGTTACACAAAGACGCAACCCGTGCCCCCCTCCACATCCCCTGGCCATCCCCTATCTCTAAGGAAACTGTTAATGATAACATGCAGCGTCGAAATAATATTCCAGCGATCTTTTTTCGATAATAAATTAAATGATAGCATTATGCTATTTAATTTATATGAGTCTCAAGGGGCGCGATTCTTATGGAGACACTTCTATTTGTTAAGCAATAAATATTAAATGAAATGACACGTCTTTTGTGTTAAGGCTGACCTCCTTCTCTTGGCGCGACTTACCTTTGATTGGATGCGTCTATTTGAAAGGAGATATATTATTATTGTTAGCCGACTTGCATTAAATAAGGTGGCGACCTTTCAAAATGTATATATATGAGTTCATCTTCTCATTATGCCCATTCAAGTTTCAAGTCAAGTTCGATTATATTTCATAGCAGTCTAAGTGCGAATTCATTACAAGACAGTTCTATATTCTTTGAAGTCTGAAGTTCTTCATCAGCGAATTGTCTTCCCTTATTGCAGTGCTGCATCAACTATTGGTGCTTGTATTTGGGCCTGAATCTTGGCCTCTTGTAAAGAAGATCACTCTTGTGACAGTTCAATATATAAGTGATATATTGTTGCTGGGTTTTTCTCCCTCAAGAGGAGGGTTTTCCCAGGGTATTTGGTGTGTTATTGTGTCTGATTTGAATTAATTTCTGTGCATACAATCTGATCATTAAATTTAATAGAAACTGGGGACGTGTTCTTGAGACCCTGTCCATGAAGGCAAGACATTTGTACTTCCCATGGACAACCAGGGACATCTGACATGTCCTTTGACCATTCTGGGGACAGTTGGACATCTCTGACATCAAAAATCAAGTTTTAAAAAAACAATTTAAAAAGAGAGTATGGGGCTGACAAGCCCTCCCACACCCCACCTGCAACCCTGAAAGCATAAGTCACTAATCCCACTACCCTGAATCATATCTTGCTACCAATTTCTTTTTTTACAGCTGAGAAAAAGGAAAGAAGAGATGACAAACACAGGTAAAAAGAAAGACAATTTTTGGTCACTTCCAGCATCTAGGATCATTGAAAGATAAGTCACACTCACTGTAGTTTGTTTCCATTGTTTTGTTTTGTCATACATCTTAAACATCTTAATGAGTAGCAATGAGTGACTGTGAATGAAATTGAACCAAGTGTTGGGGGTTCTTCACAAAGTGCAAGCACTGCTGCACGAAATCCGTTTGCATGCCCTTCAACAATTGTTAATATATAAGCAAAAGGCTCATTTGATCCCATGAAACCCTTGCTGTAATATGTAACTATTTTGGGAAAAATTAAATCAAAAATTCAGGACTGTAAGCATTGGCTATGTTAATCATGGAACTTAAAACAGAATTGGGATCCATTTATTAGGTGAGCTTGGACATGCATTTAAAGTTTCTAAGGACATAACTTTAGAAGAGAGGATTGAAATGGTTAGATTGGTTGGGGAGAGTGAAGCCAAAATCAAAAGGATTACCTGTAAAATCTATTCTGAAGTATTCCAATGTGTCACATGTTGCTAGAAGGGATGAGAGGAGAGGATTCTAATAAAGGGAAGAGGAAGGCCACTATTACTGATGAGTGAAATACAGTGGCTGGGTTGTTGAATTTGCATGCGCCAGAGGATGCCAGTAATTTTGTAGCCAAATTCTTTTGTGCCCATGCCATCCATTTCTTGTGACACACTCCATATTTCAAAGACATGTCAATGAAAACAAACACAATTGGATAATCCTATGCCCACTAGAGAACATAGATGCGTACCTCCGTCAACAAATAATATTCCAAGGTGAGCTTATTGAAGGAGGAAAAGAAACAAACATGGATTACAACAGGTTGCTCCATTATCATCAATAGGTGGATTGATATTCAGCATCATCCATTCATTAATATTATTGTTACATATATAGCTTGCTCCTCCTTTTTTAGAGCTATTGATTGCTCTAGGAAATGCAAGGATGTCAATTTTCAATTTCAAATCTTGAAATAGGCCATCAAGGAGGTTGGGCCTCGTTGGTGTCTAATGCCATTGACAGGTCAAAAGACATAGAAGAGGGGGTGCCCTGTTTCACAGGAGTTTATTGCTGTCAAGCAAGGTTACCCCAAGTTTCCGGGACGGGGAAGGCAGGGGACGGCGGGACGAGTCCCCAAGTTTCCGATTTTTGAGGCCAAATTTAGGGACGGCTATATAAAAATATAGGGAAAATTTTAAAAATATACGGAAATTTTAAATATTCAATAGATAACATGGATAAGGCATGCATAATATACATTATAGAACATTCACATATAACATTTGTGTTCAAGTTGATATGGTTTATTGGGTATGCATTGATCTTAATGAATAAGTTAGAATTTATTCAATGGAAAGCTTGATTTTGAACTAAGAAAATAGATACTCTGATGATAATTTTTTTGTTTATTGATAACTAGAACAAGGGAGTGCAGCCTTCTGAGAATGATAGTGAGTTGCATTAGGCAAATAATTTGTACAGTTACCATGTTGTTGTTTTGCATGATCAGATGTCCCAAGGCCCGCTATGTATCATCTTCACAATAGAGTAAGACCTGTGAGACTTATTTATGAGGCACAGTAGCATTGAGAACAAGCACTGAGTGTTGGGTTATTCACTAGAATTCATCTAGGCACCTCAGTACATAAACCAATATTGAATAATTGTATCAGTTACACTTATCCAAAGTTTCAAGACAACAAGCAGTGGCACCAATTTATTTAATGGGTGGACATAATTAAGTTCACACTCCCTTGATATGAAAATGTGTTTTTTGTTTTGTTTTGACCATGCTTTGTTGCGGGGCACGGTTGACCATCCTGGGGACGGCCAGGAGACTTCTAGGATGGCTAATTGTCCCGAGGACAGCCAGGGGACTCCTAGAAGTCCTCTGGCTGTCCCCCGGCCGTCCCCAAGTCCCCTGGCTGTCCCCGAGACTAGTCCGCCATCCCCCATCCGGTCAACGGCGTCCCCCCATTTTGGGGACATTTCCTAAAAAAATTGCAAAAAGGGGGACAGTCCCCTGCCGTCCCCCAGTACCCGTGACGTTCCACGAACCGGGACGGGGGATTTGGGGGGGGGACGCGTCCCAGAGTATCCCTACTGTCAAGTGATAGTGCACAGGCAAGACTGTTGAGAAGAAACAAAGAGGCCAAATGTTGGATGGAACGCACCCGGGAGACCAGACAACCACTGAATGTGCCAACAAGAGAGTCTTGACTACACAAACTAAACAGCTCATATGAGAATTGAGAAAAACACATAAGAGTAAATAAGCCTGGAGAACTAAAGAATGTTTTGTGTGTGATGAAAAAACACAAAAAACCCAACCTAAAGACACCACCATGAAATCAACCGGCCAAACAAAGCCAAGAATTTACAAGGCCTAAAGTCCCAAGGAATTAAATAATTACATGACAAAGGATAGAAATTTGGAGAAATGAAAGCACTATCCAAATCAGCCAACAAAACCCAAAGACAAAGAATTAAGAGACTCTATAGATAAACAAAGAAATCAAAGGATGAAAGTTATTGAACCATTGAATACGTGTGCATCAGATACTTCTGATGGAAGCAAGTAGAGGTAATAAGGGAATCAGAAAAAGGAGTTGTTTAAGGTTTTGATAAGGTTTTAACATGATACTAGCATTTGAAATAAGCCCAAGACCAATGTCTTGTCTAATTGTATTAAAAAAATCAAAGGTGTAGAATTTTTTGAAGGTGAAATTGGGCAAGAATATGTTAAAAAACATGTATTTTAAAAGAGATGTATTTTTAATATTTTATAAAGGGAGGACAAACTAAACATACAATTTTGACAGGAGGAAAATAAATTAATTTGAATGTAAAGGGAAATATTGTACTTTGGAGTGATAAGGTATTGTTTTAGAGCCTTGTAATCTTTCTTTGTTTGAGGTCAAAGCAAAGTGCCGATAAACCACTTTTTTGTCTTTCCAAGCATTCTTGGTGGAACCCAACTCAAGAATTGTACACGATCTCTCCCCTTGAATGTGGCTTTTGTCTCTTTCTTCTCCTGCTCACATTCTTGCTTACAAAAGTTCAATCCGACTTTTTTATAGTTTTGTACTCAACATTCTATCTAGATTGTACAAACAAAGTTACAAACCAATCATTTGCAATTTCAGTAAAAGAAGAGTACATAGATCATACCAAATGATCATATATGTGGGTCTTTCCTAAGCACCTCAACACACCAAAATAATGTGAAATGAACAAAAGATGTTGTGTGCCCATACGATATGTCTCCTAATGCCATACAAAAATGTGTTGTATCCACATCTTCTGTGACACAGTAATCAGATGTTTTGTCACATAAAAAGCATGTTGTGTCAAACTCTATGTCACAAAAGAAGTCACTCATGTTCAAGACAAAGACAGAAAATGTTGTGTCCAAGTCTAAGTATGGCCCTAACACTATATCTCAATTTGTTACTCCTCGGTCAAAGCCCATGTCTCAAGGAGTCTTAGAAAACTAATAGGGAAAGATGTTGTCTGTGATTCAAGGGTCATGTGGGATCTTATGTTTCCTCATGATTCTAAAATCATCCACTTTGTGTCTAGTGGAACCCTTCATCCATGTTTAGTTGAGTCTTTATGTGTGGATTAGTGAAGTCCAACCCCCTAGGTTGTCCACAGATCAACCTACACTATGTTATCATTGTTGTCATCACAAACATGAGTCAGTTCATGTTTTGACCCAAACCTATGTTCATTTTGTAGTCAACATACATATGGTTCTTCGCATTGTTTCCAAAAGAGAGTGTCATCATTGTGATTGCCATAAACATGAGTCAGATTATTGTTCTCAGTTTTGACCTAAACCCATGTTCATTTTGTAGTCAACATACACTTGCTTCTTCTGATTGTTTCCAAAAGAATGTGTTGAGATCTATGTTATGTGTTGCCAATCCCTTGATTATGCTTGTTGGTAGGGATGCTCCTGTTACCATAGATACTTCACATGTGATACCAGTGCAAGAGACTGTGTCAGATGCTGTGGTTGATGCTCTAGATTATGATGCAGATGATCTTCTTGCCTTCTGAGATTGACTCTTAATTTCAGTGCTGGAATCCACTGTGATAGATTCCTACTTGTTCCTGATCCAATTTGACATTGGGAGTCTGGGGATGCAAGTTGCAACACTTGATCCAATTGAAAGCCTACAAGGGCAGCTTAACTAAAAAATTCATTAAGCTGAAAACTCGAAAGAGCAGCTTAGTGGAGACCCATGATGAAAACTCACACTGTCGTAGCTGAGTTAATGTACTCAAGATTACCTCATTTAAGATTAATGTATTTTGGTACTTCCCATTCAAGGAGATCCATATGGTGTTCCCTTTTGTTTCTTCCATCAAGGGGGATGTTGCTGGCTTATCATCTCTCATCTGTAAGGGGGGAATCTTGTGTGTGTGCCAAATTTGAATGGAGACTTTGAAGCAAGACTTCAATTCAAAGTTGATGGTGGAGAGTTGATACTGCATAGATGACTCTAGATGCTTCTTGTGTGCAGAGTTGATTGTGTGTGCCTAAGTTGAATGGTGTGAGTGCCTGAATTGCACCTGATGCTTTGATGCAGATGGCTTGATGATGCCTGATTGATGTATTTGTTGTTGCTTTCTTCCATAGATTGGCAGTTGTTGTCCAAAGATGATTGATGCTATGGTATGGTGTACTGATGTTTTATGACACCTCATGATGGTACTCAAATATTTTTTATTGATTGGAGGACAGATGTTGGTGTACCAGATCCTCCACTTTATTCAAAATGGTGCTGTTTTAATGCTAGTTTTACACTTGACTGCTTTTGATACACCTGATTGTGCCTATTGATGATCAATTTTGTAGTTGGTGGACAATAAATGTGTGCCAGTTCCTTCTGATTTTGCACATGTTTCAGTTGTAACTATGCTTGCACCTGAGAGTGCTTCGTGACTGTGGTTGTGTAGAGTTGGCTTAGATGTCAACTTCTGACTGACAATATTTGCATTTTTTAGATATTTTCAGTAATGTTTCTCAGAATTTGGTTCATGTCAGCATGTGGACTGACGCATTTTTTCAGAAAAGTTGTTGATGATGCACAGTTTTTCCTATAGTGATTAGTTGAAGACTACTCATATTGGTCACTTGTTGATTAGACACATTTTGATGTAAAGCCCACAATTCAAAATTGGCCATTTGTGATAGATTTTTCATGATTGAGTTGCAATTGTCCGAAAGTGATTAGCTGGAAACTACTAGCAGCACGAGGAGTGACCACCATTGATTGGTCACATCAGTTGCAGCTTCTGCAGAGTGATAGCAGCTAAGAGATGGATAAAGATGGTACCTTCATGATTGGTTTCTTAAGTCAGATCAATCAATTGACGATCTTGATGATAAAACATCAGTTAGGTCTCTTGATTCCAAACATTGGATTCCATTGATTCTGGATGTTGTTTCCAATTTTTTTGTGTGGAGATTATCAGTGACAATGCTTGAAACATCATGCTTTTGGAGTGAGCACCATTGATAGTGACTCATAAATGGTTAGTCTTCAAGTTGATCCTCTTTGATTGGAGAGTGACTGCAATAATGATTGCAAGTGTAGATTTATTGTTTTGAGAGATGGCTTTATTAGAGTAATTAATAATATTATATTAATGGTCATCTTTAGTTTATTAGGTAGTTTCTATTTTATACATCAGTTTAGAGTTTAGTATGTTTCTATTTTTGTTCTTTGTTTTTCTCTATATAAGGAGACTATGTCTCCATCTGTAATCATCCAATCTTGAATATCAATAATATTTACATGGTATCAGAGCGGGTGACGAGCCTTTAGAATTTTTTCGTGCCCTAGTTACCTGGAATTATTTCCAGAAAAATTTTTTGAACGATTTTTTATAAAAAATCGTGCTGTTTTTTCGAAGATTTTCTGTGAGTAAAAATTTCAAAAAAAAATTCGGAATTTCTGTGGCTATTCAAAAAAAAAAAAATTCGAAAGGATTTTCTGTTTGTGAATTTTGTGGGTCATTCAGAACCATAATCCGAAATTCTTAAGGGCACGTTTTTAGTTGTCTGGCTGTGTCTCTTCCTGGGCGTATGCAAATCCCGAGTTCTCAAGTGAAGTCCTTCCGTGTTCGCGCCTCTCTATTGCCCACACGACCTCTTCCTCCATGTTTGGCTTCTATCTGTCTAAAGATTTTGGTGGATTTTTTAGGCGCACATTTGGGATCTGAAGGATGCGTTTTGCAACCCGCAATCTGGTCGTGTGTGTTTCTCATGCATTTTTGTTTCCTATTTGGCTGCGTTTTTCGTGTTTTCTGAACGTGATTTGTTCTCCTTCAGCCGCGATTTTTTATTGGAGGAATTTGTCTGCTTGTTTAGCCTGCATTTTTCTTCTCTATTGGGCACGGATTGAAAGTATCTATGCGCGTTTTTGCAGACGTCTTTGGGCCCCTTTTCTGAGCTAAAAGTGGTCGTTTTTGTCTTCACTCCTAGTCGCCCAGGGTTTGGCATCTCTCTTGTCAATTTTTCGTGCAGATTCGAGCTCATTTCTGCAATTTTTTTAAGCTTTCAATGGCAGCCTAGGGTTCCAGCACTTTTGGCTAGGGTTTTGACCCTTCAGATCAAGTCGAAATTTTTTTTTTTGATTCCAGATTCTTGCTGATTATCCAGTGTTCTGCCAGCTGATCACAACATTACCTCGTTTTTTGTGCTTTGGAAAACGAGAGGGGTGGCAACTTTGTCCAATGTTATGTTGGAAAGTTTGCAAAGGTTTAATGGCAAGAATTACAACACGTGGAAGCAGAGGATGCTTACCATCTTTGAGTACCGGTGTCTGGATGCGCTTGTTCTTGGTATAGAAGTTCGTCCCATTGTTGTTGGGAAGGATCAAGACAAGTATGATGGAGGTAATAGGGAGGCAGTCATGTTGCTCAAGTTATCAGTCACCGATGAGATGCTTCCATAGGTGCCATCTGGCAAGACTGCTGCGGAGATATGGAAACATATGAAAGATCTCCATGAAACATCGGATAAAAGCCGAGCTTTCTTTCTAAAGAACATGTTGTTTTCGATGATGATGGATGAGAAGATGTCCCTGCAGGAGCATCTTATGAAGATGAAGGAAATACGCGATCAACTGGAGGCCGTTGGTCGCAAGATGGAAGAGGAGGATATGGTAGTGATTACACTGAAGAGTCTACCACGATCCTACGAACATTTTATTGAGACACTCAACATTACCTCCACTAATGTTGACTTGAAGTTTGATGAGTTGTGCAATAAGTTATTGCAGCAAGCCAAGTGGAGACAGCAATTTGGTAGCAACAGTGATATGGTCAGTGCGGAACAAGCATTTGTTGCCAGGGACAAAGGCAAAGGAGAGTCCACTCAACAGAAAGGACAGCACCCATTTGAGGAGGGTTCCAAGAAGAGTATCACCTGTCACTATTGTGGGAAGCTTGGTCACATCCAAAGGTTCTGCAGAAAGCGATTGGCTGATCAAAAGTCCAACCAAGAAGAGTCTCAGCAGCAGGCTCATGTAGCAGAGCATTCTGAGGAGAAGGCGAAGGAGTCAGCCTTCTATGCATTTTAAATTTTTTCTATGTTTAGTTAAAACGATGACCATTAAGGGAGGGTATTAGAGTAATTAATAATATTATATTAATGGTCATCTTTAGTTTATTAGGTAGTTTCTATTTTATATGTCAGTTTAGAGTTTAGTATGTTTCTATTTTCGTTCTTTGTTTTTCTCTATATAAGGAGACTACGTCTCCATCTGTAATCATCCAATATTGAATATCAATAATATTTACAGGCTTTGCACGACAATAGAAGAGCAATTGCATTATAAAATGACAATATCTGAGAACTAAGTCACAAGGTTCAAGTTCAAGTTCAAATTCGCCGACAATAAAATTTGGTTGAAGTTGGGCAATAGAAAAGTTCAAAAAAAAAAAAATTGTGATTAAATCTAGACTTAATAATATTAGAGTAATTAATAATATTATATTAATGGTCATCTTTAGTTTATTAGGTAGTTTCTATTTTATACGTCAGTTTAGAGTTTAGTATGTTTCTATTTTCGTTCTTTGTTTTTCTCTATATAAGGAGACTACGTCTCCATCTGTAATCATCCAATCTTGAATATCAATAATATTTACAGGCTTTGCACGACAATAGAAGAGCAATTGCATTATAAAATGACAATATCTGAGAACTAAGTCACAAAGTTCAAGTTCAAGTTCAAATTCGCCGACAATAAAATTTGGTTGAAGTTAGGCGAGAGAAAAGTTTGAAAAAAAAAAAATTGTGATTAAATCTAGACTTATTTAAATTTGATTTTTTTAATATAAATAATAAATCCATAAAAATAAAACAATATTATGTTATATTTGAATATATTATAAGAAATTTAAAATCATTATAATATAAATATGTTTAAAAATTTAATTTAAATATTATTAATATATAAATAATATATATATTATAATTAAAAATATAATTTAAATATTTTAAAATATTAAATTTCAATATATTAAAAAAAAAAGAATAACAAATCTACATAGTTTAAAACATAAAATATTAAAATATTAAATTTTATTTAAAATAACTAATAAATGAAAAAAAAACTTAAAATTAAAATCTAAATATTTAATATAAAAATTAAAATAAAAACAAAACTTAAAAACAAGAAATAAAAATCTAAAACTTAAAAACAAAAAAGTAAAATAAAAACAAAAACTTAAAAATTAAAATATAAATATTTAATATTAAAAGAGTCGTTGAACCTTCTCCGACCCCAAAGCATACAATCTATGTGTTGCTTCTCCTCAATACTACCCGTATCCCTAATTTCGTTTCGGCAGGTGATTTTAGCCCAATTGAGTAGGAATTTCCCAGATGAACATATTCGTGGAAGAACACATTCTCAGATAAAAACGTTCGCGAAAGATCACATTTGCACTCAACATGAAAAATCCCCAAAAAAAAAACATTTTTTAAATATGTTTTATTAAAAAAACCTATGCCTTTTACCTATACGAATATAAGACGAATTTCAACGATTTTTCTAATCATGCTTTGAAGTTCGCCGAATTTCAAACTTCATGGTTGAGATTCAGCGAACCGTGTGACCTAGTTTGAGAATCCATCACCTATATTTATGACTGCATCAAATGAGAAATGCAATCATTTGAGCAGTTTATTGATGGCCATGCCAGGAGCTAAGTCATCATGGGGATCAACACATTTTTCTGCCAAAGTTGAAGTCCTTTTTGTTCAAAGGTTTTTGATGATAGGCTCTGACCAGTCCATACATGTATTATTGCACAATTGTGCACAGCATCTGTCTTGCTTTTGAAGGAACTCAATTGATATGTAACTGAGTTATTCAAATTATTGACTCTCTTTCGCACATGATGGTGAGATGGATCCATTGGAGAGATTCGTCCTTTTTGCAACTTAATTTGAAACTTCAGATAATAAGAGGATTGTTCACATGTGTCAATCAATCCTAAGTCTACCTTGACTTTGGGTTATTAAGGGGGTTGTTGGATATGTTCACATTTACTTCTTTGGGTTATCATCGTTTCCTATGTCTTTCTTTGTCTCTTAATTATGATCAACCACACCCAAACCACACCCAATTAATTGAGGGGTGGTTACATAGTGGTTGTGATGATGGCTAGACCACCCCTTGTGCTTTATATGTCCCTCTATTGTGCATTTTGATTGAATAAATGAATAATGATGATATTGCCTTAAATATTCTATGTATGTTTTTCATCTTCATTCTTCTTCATCATCCATTGATCATGCAGATTTAAGAGGTAAGTGCCATGTAATAGCGTTATTATTTTCTTTATACCACCAAAAAAAGATTAGCATATCCTACCTACTATAAGTCTATAGGCACTAAGAAATATCTCAAAATGTAAAGAGTAGCAAGGAACAAAACTTTGTTCTAGTTCTAGCAATGGCTTTTCATCTAAAAGCTCATACTCTAGCATTTGCATTAAATATAATCTATGTTACCAGTTCGTTGCAGCTAAACCCTAGATCCCAGTCCGGTCCAACCTGGGTTCGAGGTTCGGGTCCAATCCCCTATGGGTTTGGATAGGGTCTAGCCCACAGACTGTGGGTTTGGTCCTGCTGAACCCAACCGGACCCGAGGCATCTTTGGACATTTCAACCATTTTTTTTTTTACTTTTTATAACTTTGAAAAGTTCAATTCACCCCCCAATCCTAAAATGATATTTGCCAAGAAGGTTTGTGTGGCTTTAAAGATCTTAATTTGGGTCTTATGTGAATGCAAAATGATGTACGCTGTCAAGGTTTGTGTGGTTTTGGAGGTCTTAAATTGAGCTTGATGGCGGGGGCTTCGCCCCTCAACCCCTGCAAGGGGCGCCGCCCCTTAACCCCATTGGGGGCATTGCCCCGAAAGCTCCAATTGAATTCATTTGATTTACCATGTACTCTCCAAGTCCAAGTTTCCAAGTTTGCCTACAAGTCTTCATCTATAATATCGTCATCCAATTGGACAATCTTCCATGAAGCTTACCTGCAAGGAGAAATGCAGCAATGTAGTTAATTTTAATATATAATATATAACATGACATTCGAGTTTGACTAATTGACATTCTAATGTTTTTTACTTTTTGTAATGCCGAAAATTGCACCCTGTAAAATTTCGCATTCCATAACCTCCCCTTTAGCCTAATTAAAGACAATAATGCAATCCCCCTTTCGCTTAACATTAATTCATCCTTGGCCCCTTTATTTTCAATCTTTAAGAGAATTTTTGTCACAGACACTAGCGCGACGCGCAAACATCTACGCCTAGTGCAAACGTCCCGAAAAGATTCCCGACTCTGTGGCCGTTGGGATGTTACACTTCCGCCTACCCACAAAGTGTAACGCCTCTATGGACTGCAAATGTGCCGAAAACTCCCTCTTGCATGCCTTTTCTTCATTCTTTCACTCATTCTTTCATTCAATTCAATCTATCTTTCATTCTTGCTCATTCTATTCACTCTTCCAATCTTGCCCTCTCATTCTCAAGCATTCTCATTCTCTTCTACACCATTTTCTTGCAAGTTCTCTCACATTTCTGTGTGTGCAAGTTGTTGATTTGGAGCGTTACGAGTGTCTTCATAGCATTGGACCTCTTGTGAGTCCCTTCTCCTCTTTTCCGTCTCGTCATTTTTTTTGTTTCGTTTAATCTTAACATATTAGTTCTTTTATGTTATTCCTATCATTTCCATTATTCTATTAATTTAGCATAACCTTCAGATTTTAGTCTCCGAATAGTTAGTAGACTCTTTGACATTTCTATTAATTTAGCAAGTTCTATTTTCAGACTGTACGAGACTATAGCACGCCACAGGGACGTCTGCACGTCGTGCTGTCTTCCTAGGCCTAAAGCCAGTCAGCTTGCTCAGGAAACCTCTAAAGTCTGCTCTTTCGATCTTTAAAATCCTTATTTCTTAAATCATCATAAAACATAAAACATAATCAAAACTCCTTGTCTTGCTACCTTTGTCACCTGAGCTTTGCCCCTGAGGTAGTTGAGGAACACTTGTCCCTAGGGGAGAGGGAGGGTGTCATTTTTCCTCCACTATATTTTTATGATGGTATTGTTTATTATACAATATATAATACTATGTGTGGTATTTTGAACTTAGTTACTGTTGTAAATATGTATATATTTTTTATTTTTATGTTTTTGTATGGACGAACCCAAAACGAACCCAACCCAAAAAAAAAAAATTGACCAAACTTGCGAACTGAACCCTCGAACCCGAACCCAAACCCAAACCAGTAACTTAGAATATAATGATCCTATAACTTAAAGTCACTATGTAAAACAACCTCACAATTTGACAAGTTTATTCTGCTCCAGAATCGATTCAATTGATGATTGGGCTCAAAACAAGTTCAGCACTCATGATATTTTCACACTATGCAATCATGTCTTCTATTGCCATTTTTAGTACTACTATCACAACAATCCAATTTTTTTGTCTAAATTGTTTTTAAGAAGATTCAGAACATTGCCATGAAGAGGCTTTCCTAGCCCCCAGTCCCATCCGCGTGCTCTTTTCCTGTTCACATATGATTTCTAGAACTTTGGAAGCACTTCTAGGTGTCACCATTTAGCATACCCAAGTCTATTTCAGAAAAAACATATATATGAAATTACAAACAAAGGTCCCAACTACATTTTGACATGCAACTCTGAGATAATGGCAGAATTTTTCATTACAACCCATTGGACATGCAAACATGAGGTCTTTTATATAGTACAATTATTGACAGAACCAACAGTCTGCTAAATTAATTCAGATATTACTATTTTTTATTTGTGTGCAAGTATCACATTCATTGAAATGATTGATGACTGCCGTGAGGGAGGGCAGACAATTAATGGATGTTATGTATATTCAGTTTCATATGGTAATACTACTAATAACTACTGACAGAACCAACAGTTTGCCGAAATATTCCAGATTTTAATATTTTTCATTTGTGTACAAACACCGCATTTGTTGAATTGATGATCGTCACAGAATGAGAAACCTTTGGTGGACATGGTCAAGATTCAAGTGACCATTTTTTAAATCACTAGCTGCCATATTTTGTAAAACTGTAAATACTTTCCTACCTGTTAAGTGATAATGAACTAGATGATATTTTCAATATGTTGTAATAGTGTAAAATGCCACTTGACAGATACCAGACAAACAGATAATAAAATAGAGGTTGGTGTTTATAATACGTTGTGATAGTGCAAAATGCCACTTGACAGATTGTCAGATACCGGACAAACAGATAATAACATAGAGGTTGATGATACATACTAGTGTGTAAGGATCCCCAGTCATTTGAGTGGAGCTGCGGCGAAATCTGTCCTTGCGAGGAATAATAGTCCCACCTCTCTGGAAAGCAGGTATGCTTTCATCAGACACACCCAGCTTATAGTGTTCACCCCCAGTATACACAGCTCCAGTTCTCAAGTCATACCAATACTGTGAACCTGGCAAGTAGACTGTGACGGAAGTAGCTCCCTGTGATCATAAAAACAAAAATACTTGTTATAACAAAGAAGCCAATGCCTCCAAATCATTAATAAGAGCCCTATACACAAAAATTGTACCACCTCATTGTAAATACCCTGAACCAACAAACTGCCTCCAATCATAAATGCCTCATCGTTAGAAAATGTTAATTCATCATTTGGGAACTCCATCCACAGGGGACGCATGACTGGAGCTCCACTAACACTAGCCTCTCTAAATAGTGTGTAATAGTATGGAAGCAATGCATAACGAATGTGAATTGCCTCTCGAATCAGCTCAGTCATTCGATCCCTGCAAGCAAATTGCAACAAAATCTCTTAAGTACTGTTATTGATGTTTTCTGTCAATAATGATTATTTTTCTTTTCCTTGCTTGATATTGACAACATTCAATCATGAACAAATCTTTATAGTTCCATAGTCAAATACTGCTTTCTAGATCACCCCTTGGACTCAAGTTAAAAATGCACAAGATGGATACATGTCAATACTATTTACATTCTGTATACAATATCTGGTGTTAAGGATTCTGGGAAAGAAACTCAGGCCAGTGACTTAATACAAGAGCAGTTTTTATTTTGCACCATTCTACTCATCTAGGTCCTCCATCTACTACACAGAAAACCAAACTATAAGGATATACCTAGCAATGCAATCAAACTCTGCAATTTTCAAAATAAGAGGCATAAAAAAACTCACTTAAGAAGCTCAGTCCCAATCATATTCAGTCCCTTTGACATCTATGAATAGCTCTAAAAATACAAAGATTGGTTAGTTTAACTCTATGTTACCAGATCCACCTGCAGACCGGCCAAATCCAGGTCCAGTTCGAACCAGATCCATCCTGTGCAGTCCACTTGCGGATTTAGACAAGATCCATGGATTTCAAGTTGGGCTTGTCTGGAACGAACCTGAGCAAACCCGTTTTTCACCTACATTGTTTTAATTTTATTTTTTGCTTTGACTTTGACCTGGGCACCCTAAAATAGATTTTAAACTCTAAAAGTCACTTCTAAAACATATCAAACACCAAAACAAGTTCATTTTAGCTCATTTTTATTGCAAAAAACAAATATCATTCCAAAAGGCTGAACATTCATTTTTGTCTATTGAATCAACAAAGAGAGTTAAAAATTGATCTTTGAAGGTTCTACAACAATTGCACTGTCATTCTTACGTATTAACAAATGTCCATTGGCTGCCAAGAAGATCATAGAAGAATATTCTTGCAAAGAGATATGTTTTTTCATTCTTTTTTCCTCCATTTTTGTTTTACAAACATGAAACGAACTCTTTACTTCGTTTTTCTAAGCTTCTTTCGTTCTTCTATGATTGTATCAAAAGAGCTAGGTTTTATATATCTATTTTTTGTTTTTAAAATTGTATATGTTTTAAATGTATTGTTTATAAAATTTCTTGCCATAAGAATCAGATTCTTACCTATCAGTTCCATGTTTGTTATGCACCTGTTGTTCCACAGCATTTTTCAAAGAGATGCATCTGATTGTGCACAGTGAGAAGCACTTTCAATCCAATTTCAAATCCTTTCTCAGCATCCACAGTGCATCTTTTTTGACAAGATGCTTTGCTCTGACAGTCTAATCATTTCAGATATCTTAAACCATATTGAATTTGCAAATTAATTCTCGCTTTGCCCTCTCAAAGTTGTAAATATGCCAATGATGCAACTTTTAAAAAGAAAATAATTTTGTTTTCAGTTATTTTTATTATATGTTACCTTTTATTGGGGAAGCAGTTTTCTTTATTGAGGGTTTCCAGTCAAAGTTGCCCATTGATGGTGCAATTGTTTTCTTTATTGGAAGTTTCAAGGTAAAGGTGAAAGGTGCCCCATTCCTTCCCAAGCATTAACATCCAACCTTCGAATGAGACCATGCTTTTCTGTCCAGGTTACAGGTCCACTTTTCAACTACCAATCTAGTCATGGACATTTCCACCTTGATTAAGACAGCAACACCAGTCGAACTGCAGCAATACAAAAATAACTGCCCCTACTTGTCAGGATCGTGCCTGATGCCATTCCTCTTGGAGAAGTGGTCTGTCACCACTCTCTTGCAGAACAAGAACCATGAGATGGGATGGTGGAGGGAGGATGTGAACCACCTTATCCACCCTCCTGTCCATAGTTAGGACTCACATGGCACATCTTGCCACAAGGCAGCCGTCCTGTTTATACATGGAAGTGTTGCATAAGACAGTGTGGCATAAATGCAGCAGATATAGGTTTCTGACAGGTGATTTGTGCGGACTCCAAACATTTGGTCTCCAAATGTTTTTAATCTTCAAATTTGTGTCCAGAATAAGTGAAAAGTAAATAGTGAAAACTCAGTGGGATAACACTGTCTTCAAGCTAGGGAACTATGGTGCCGTGGTTAGGGCTCCTGGGTGATAGAAAGCAGGACATAGGTTTGAAACTTGCTGCTGCTCTTTTATAGCTAAATTTTGACTAGGTGCCTAATCCTGAGTCATTTTGGCTCGTGTAGGCTAATCTTGGGAGCCTTAAGAGCTTTAAAAGCCCATCTATAGTGTTACTGGAGTTTTCTCCATCATGCAGAGTTTTTTCTCAGCAAGCTTCTTTTCATATGGGCTAAATGGAACAGTTACCAGCCACTATGAAAACTCCCTGAGCTGTCATAACAGTTCGCTATCCCCAGTGTGTGCTTAGGCAACATTTGCACTCACATAAAATTCCACCTCCAGCAATAGAAAATACTCTGTAAATGATGCTTGATTAGGTTGTAGTTTGAATAAGCTTGCCAGCTACTTTGATAGCCTAATTTATCATGTTGTGCAGGAAATACTACATTCATATTAATCTATAGTGGCAAGCAGTCCAAAGTGTCCAAAGAGCACACCTGACAACATCTTTCTGATACATCATACTATAAAAAAAGTTCTTTTGAGATGGTTATAGCAAATCATTATTTATATTTTATTGTGACAGATTTGGTAGCATATAATTCAATGGGATTCTTAAAGTGGGTCTAACTTGAGTCACAAGACTCCCAGTTCTCAACTCAGAAAAGGTGAAATGTAAGAATACAAACAAATGACAAAAATTATGTAAAAATGCGTGCAGACTGTAATATCTGAAGAGCACTTGGCATCATGTTCTTCTAAAGAGAAAGCCAAACATGATTCCATCAAACATTTCATATAGATTTATGTTGAGTTGTTAAAAAAACAATGTTTATTAATGAGATGGCTAAATGGTTATCATGTGTGACAGGTTATCAGAAAAGCATGATAAATTGTAGGGAAGGTTAAATTTTTACCCAAACAGCCAGGGCTCCCTCCTCTTGGTGTCTTGATGTGCATGAGCTCTGAAGAAAGGGTAGTAGGCACCTAATTGATACCAACGAAGTAATAATTCAGGCTCGGGATTTCCAAAGAATCCACCTACATCAGCACCTGCAAGACAGTTGTATCAGGAGTAAGCTTCCCTTTAAGAAAGAGCTGAACAAAAGAATTGAGCATAAAAATTATATGCAACCATATTTACCAGAAAACGCAATTCCAGTAAGACCAAGGGTCAACACCATAGGTACAGAAACTCTCAAATGCTCCCATTCTGCCGCATTATCTCCAGTCCAAACTGCGCCCACCCTCTGTGTTCCCGCAAAAAATGCTCGTGACAATACAAATGGTCTATCATTCCCACCTCCTCGTCTCAGAAGACCATCAACCGAAGCCATGTGAAAATAATAACCATAAGCATTGTGGACATCGCGATGCTCAAAATCTCCATAATGAAGAGCATCTCTAGGCATTGTTAGCTGCACTAGAAAGCGAACTCCAAATGAAAAATTTGGTCAACGTTAAGAAAAACTTATTTCCAACAGATATTCGTGGGGCTCACTTGGAAGAGGGTGGAACAATCAGAAAAGTGGCTAATATTTGCCATCTGGCCACTTTTTTTCTAGATGCCCACAAATATCAATCAATTGAAAATGAAAATTTGCCAACACACTCTTTACTTTTAATTAGGAAGTTATGAAATTTTTGAATAAAACGTATAGAATAATTTAAAATTGGTAATTACACGATTTTTCCAGGCTTGTAAGATCAGGAGCTCAATATTGAAAATGATTAACAAAAACTACTAAACTCACTAAAATGCATAATTCCTCTAAAATTTTGTCGGAAGAAATGTACCTCTGGACCATTAAACACAGAAGGCTCGTTCATATCATTCCATATGTACAGAGAAAGCGTCGAACCAACATAGTTGCTGAGAGAAAATTTCTCAGCCCACCACGATCTGATCTCTGGGTTCAACATATCCAAATAGGATGATGCACCCGGCCAACACCATCCATCATAGTCAGTCCCATGAGCATTCTTAACATAATATCCTTTCCGAGTAGCTTCCTTGTGTAGTGGAAAACCATCATCCCTCTTAATATGAGGATCCACGATGGTCACCATGTGTCGGCCCTTGGCCGCAAGCTTATTCTGCATCTCCACCGGGTGTGGAAAGAGTACCTTGTCCCAGGTAAAATATCGTTTGCCATCAGTGTGCTCAATATCAAGCCAGAGAACATCGTAGGGTATATCAAGCTCATCAAATTTAGCATCTACCTCAGCCACATCTTCCTCGTCCCTGTAATTCCAACGGCACTGATGATACGCAGTAGCGAAATGCTGGGGCATGGTGGAAGTTCCAGTGAGACTAGTGTACTGCCTTACTACATCCTTGGGGTCGGGGCCTAGGAAGAAAAACCCATCCACAATACCACTTTCTGCCATCCAATGCGTATCAATTGCAGCCCCCGAATGATCCTCATCCCAGCCAGAAGCCAGGACATCTATTTGCATCTCTGCGGCATTAAGCCAGAAAAAACCTGTCGTCGACTCCTTGGAATGAGAGATCATAAAGGGAATGGAGCCATAGAGGCCAAAGGGGGAATCCGGAAGGTACTCAAACACATCGAGGTTGAACAAACGGTAGGGCTCAGATTCGACCTCGGGACCTTTGGTTGGTTTCAGAGCCAAACCGGTGGCATGTTCAGGGATTCCATATACAAATTTAGCTCCGTGAAAAGACACATCTAAACTAACAGCCTGGGGGCCGTGGGGCCTCGAATCGGTATGGCTACGAAAGCTTTCCTCCCAATTTTCTTCTTCATTCTTTTGTCTCAACTGTTCAAAATGAAAAAGGCCCTTGCTGTTAAATGAAATCAGACGATCCTTCCCTTTGCGAACATAAACCTGAAAAGGATCGTGTTGCAGTACGCCCTCATAACCGGGTGAAAGATAAAATACAGAGGACAAAACCCCGTCTATTTTCTCTTGTTTTACTCTTTGCAGCCACAGCTTCTTGTTCTCCACATCTTCCACCAGCACATCGGGGACTTGAAAGCGCCTTCTTTTGTCTTCCGCCGCCTCTTCGTCAACCTTAAATCGCAGAATGCCGTCCTGGTACACAGAGATTTCAAGTATCAAGGCCGGAGGAACATTATTTTGGTCTTCAGAGGTCGTGGATTCGAGCCTGGCGGTTAGCGCTCCGTCTTGGAGGGAAACGTCGAGGGCTTTGAGGTTAGCTGTGTGGGGTTTCCTTGCTCGACCTTGCTTGCAGAAAGGGGTTTGCCTGCAGTTTCGAAACTCCTCCTTTTTCCAGCACGATACATTTGCTATTGCTGCGAACACAAGCAGCAATGCTAGTGCCAGTTCGACACGCCGTTTTGAGATCGCCATACCCTCAATCCTTCAACTCAACTGGCTTGCCATTCCATCTCGCGGTCCTCTCAGGTGCATTCCTCAGCCTATGTCGCTCCCTTTAACCCCTGTCAATCGCAAAAATATATAGAGGACTCAACAATGAAAATTTATTTTAATTCTTTGAATAATTCTTTAAATCATTGTAATAACAGTTATAAGATAGCAATCGTTCCGGTTTAGCACGGTCCATTTTTCCACTCTCTGTGGAATAATGTAGGGCTTTTGTTTTGATTTTGCATTTTAGCTCATTTTTTCTTGTAGAGATTGCGGTTATTGATATGGATCTTGTTTTGTCTCCATCAACTTTTGTTGCACATTTGTAAATAAGAGAGTTTGAGAAATTTGTTCTATTTTAACAATTTTAGCAAAGCTTCACTCAAGGTTTCCATTTAGATTGAGCTTTCTTTGTCTTCTATTATATATTTAGTCTTTTTTTTTTAAGCAAATCAATTAGTCTTCAGGTTGGTTCATATGCCATGAGTCAAAAAGGTTTAATCCAATTTGATCTTATCAACAATTTTATATGGAGGTAGACTTCACCTCTAATCTAAAGGAAACTTTAAAGATCTAAGTAGGTGATTTTTGCAAAAGATGACTTACATTAATCTTCTAAAAACTTGTTTCAAGTAACACTACTCTAATCATAAGATCGAGGATTGTCGTCTTATGTCATGTTTAGCTCTTAAGCATTCAATTGAAACCTTGGCACCTCAATCCAAAGATAACAAATAGAATATTGTGGGAGAAAAAACTTTCTACCTTGAAACTCTTTAAGCCTAGCAAGTTGACCCCTTATGGTTAAAATGAGCATTATTGAATTTAGGCAACAATCTTTTGGATTGCGATGATGAAGCATTCTTTAAACCCTACTTGAATCTTATATAGACCCAAGAAATGTGATCATGTTTGGTTGGTATTTTTATTGACATTTTTGCTACAACAAGGATTGTGGATAAATTATGTAGATTATGAGATGATTGAAATGTATAAGCTCAACAATTGTTTTATTGTATTTCCTCAAGAATTTAAAATGTAGTATTGACTAGTGAATATAAATGAGACATCCTACACTAGTGATAATTGTCACAATTCAGCTTTAATAATAGAGTTGTGCTGTGAAGAAACCTTGATAACCCTAAATAGATATGGTATATGACTATGTACTCGTGTTGAAAATATGATGTCTTATGATTTGTGAGTGATTTGTCACAAACATGGGGATTCATTAGATGGGCAATGCTATACCATGTTCATTCATATTTAAACTATTTTAAATAGGAAAAATTAACACCAATATACCCTTAAATAACTAAGGTCGAGGGAGTGGTTTAATTTATTCCAAGTTAATTTGTATTTGGGTATAATGCATATGGTTATTATATAAATATGCATGCATGTATATGTACAAACCAAAAAGTACATGTATAGATAAAAATTCACAACTATAGCACATTTTTATAAAAGATACAACTAACACAAATATAACTTTTCAACTTGAACTACCTAAAAGTGGCATTTATCTTTTGAATTTTAAAATGGTGTAAACTAATGAAACATAGAACTCTTAATTTAGTTTTTGTTTATAATTTTTTAACTTTTAAAAAATAGTTGGATATATTTTTTTGTAAAAGTTAAAGAGAATTTTTTTTAATTACTAATTTTTTGGAAAAAGTGAACCAATGTACATTGAAAAAATATAGCAAATTTAGGTTTTTTTATTTGATTTTTTTCACTTAGATAACATGAAAATCTAGTGCATAGAAAAAAGTGATGAATATTTATTTTTTAATAATTTTTAAAGTCAAAGTTACTCAAAATGTCAATTTGATGGGATGTCAATTTTTGTCAATTTTTTAATGAGTAAAAAGAATAATTAAACCACCTTAGAAAAGATTATTTCCTCTAGTGTACAATATTTTTTTTTTATTTTTTTTATTTCTAATTAGCTTCATGTTTGATTATAATAACCTAATTGCAATAAATTTTAAAAAATCAAAATATCAAAAAAATAGATTCTAAACTTCAAGCTCTAGAAAAGGGTATTTTCATTGGAGAAATCTAGAGTTGAAGTTGATTTTTTGTTGAATTTGTCCCAAAAGAGGGATCAAGCTACCGCATAGACAATTTAAAACAAAAGTGTTTTGATCAAAACTTTCACAAGAAAATGTTTCACTTGACATATTACATATAAATTCAACCTAGTTTGAATTTTAAAATTAAATTGTATCAATTAAATAGTTTCAGCGAAAGGTTTCACCCAAAACTCTTTGTGCCATTAGGTGCCAAGTAGTTTCAAATAAAATAGTTTCGCTAAAAATTATTGAGATTAAAACAATTTTCTCTTGAAAACACTTTGTTGGTTATAAAAGTGACAATTATGAACTTTTACTCGTACACATACATACATATGAGTGTGTGTGTGTATAACATATGCATATATTAATACATGTATATACATATGTTTGTAGACATGAACTAACACCCCAAGGTCACAAAAAGATAGACTATTAGCAATTATATATTTATAACTCCTACACAAGCATGTTGTAACAAAACTTAGGAATTCTACATCACAAACACAAACTCCTCAAGAGATTACAACATGCCAATCATCCAAGCCCCAAAAGTTGGCACACACTAACCCAAGGCCTCATAAAATCCAAAAATCAAATTATTGAATATAACAAAATATTATATCCTAAATTTTGACAAATCATTTCTAAAAATGTTGTCTAGAAAAATCAATGATTTAACATGCATGTTTCAACATCATTGATCTATTTAATTGTCATAATCTAATCACATCGTGAGAATCAATATCAAGCATCTCAACATGCATGTCTATGACTCTTAGAATTTTATGTACTTCACTTAATAAATATTTACATCATTTTTTCAACAACTATTAGTAACACATATCAAGCAATGCATTCTCTTTTAAATTCAACATTTACAACACATGAGAAAACTCCCTACCAAATCAAACTCACAATCATAATCTTACATAACATAATTTCATGTGAGGAATACATCTCATTAATATAATGAGTTGTTGTCCAAGTTACCAACATAAAATAATATTAAATCAACACATGACTACTCCCATGGTTTTCCAATGTTCAAATTATGCTAGTTATTGCCTCCAACAACCAAAAAAGTCAATTTAGGTGTGGCACTAACCACCCTAGATATATTGGGTCATCAAGCCCAAGTGGCTCTCACCATCCTCAAGCCCAAAGATGGCCCAAGTGTTGCACAAGGTATACACAACAAATGGGTAACTACACATAAATTCTACCATTTAGAAATTTACAACATATAACATATATCACTAGTTCGATACAAAGCTCTCAAGTTTAAGGCTAATAAGATTGGGTAAGGAAATAGGATTGTCTTATCTAACCACAACTTGTGCATATTCTTAGTCTTGTATAATCATGCAATCTCTCTGCCACTAAGAAAAGTCACATGCAAGCTCATCTCCACTTAATGAATATTGTAAAGTACATACGCAATTCTATACACCACTATTTCATGCAGCCTTGCACAATAATATTCACCCACATAATGCAACCCTATACATGAGTTTATATGTTTTCAAATAGTTATCCATTAATTCAATGGCATGAGCATCCAACACATGACAACCTTAATGTTGCATGTTCCTACACTCTAATTGGAATACAATTAGAAAATGTATGTTGCAACTTAAATCATACAAGTTCAACACTTAGTGTCATCATATCCACATATAAAGATGCATCAATATATGTGCAATACCTATCACCAAATTATTGAAGGTATGACTAATGCTCCATTTGTATAAGTACTTACACTATATAAGGTACAAGCAAATAAGAACCTACCAACAAGTATCTTTCATTTGTGGTATTGTACATATATTATGTATTACCTGCCTATGTTAACTATTGTCCCATCTCATTTTATAAGTGATTAATTCATGTATTGTTTGTATTACAATGATGTTGTAATTAAATGTTCTTATTGAAATCTAAATTATGATGAATGGTTGATTTTACCATTTGATTCATCTATTTTTATGTATTGAGCAAATTTGTTTAGTGTAATTGAAGAGTTTGAGTATAGGTAAAATTTGAATGGTGGTTAATTGGAAGCATTCAAAAGGTTTTTTTGGTATTACTAACTCATCTTGCTTCATGTGAGGATGATGAGACATGAGATGTATATACCTATGAAATCCTATCTGAATTGTGCATGATTTTGGATCCCCGTTATGCTAGCACAATAAATATTTACATTTATTTTCATGTTTTTATTATTTTCACTTATGCATATTGGTTGCTTTGGAGAAAGAAATTTAAATAGCATTATGAAATATTATAATTTATTTGAAATTATAAGATGGATGTTTGGAATTAAAATGGGAAATTTATAGGTCTTCCAAACTATTTTATTATTATTATTATAAAAATGAAGTGGTTTTCCCATGTGTCTACCCTAGGAAGTTTCCTAACTTATAAAAAAGTCAAACTAACTTTCAAAACATGTTAAAGGGGTCATATTAGATATTTTTGAAAGAAAATAGAACTTTGATAAAAAAATAAATATTATCTTGTATTTGAAAAAGTGAGTATGAAAAGGACCAAAAGGAAAATAGATTTCAAGTAATAGTTTACATGTCAAAGGTGTTAATTCTATCTAGCTTCTTACTTTCCTTATAAGGTTTTAAAGAGAAATGAGAGATTTTTTATTCTCTTCAAACGCTTGGTTGCTTGCATTGAAACTTTAAAATAGGTTTTATGAAATTATGGGAATGAATATTGATCCTTTTTGTTGGAGTGATAAATTATGAATGCAAAATTAAAGAGCTCCCACAAGAGAATACATGCAACAAGAATTAGCCAAAAACTATCACAAAATGTGTGTCAATATACAATGATCTCTTTATACATGTAGAACAAGGAGGAAGTAGGAAGGTGAAATTAAAACATTGACTAACTCTCCATGAGATATGACACATGTGAAACACTTGGTACAAATGTGAGAGCATGTGTCATGTGTCTATGAGGTGAGATAATTAAACCACTAAGTGAACTTAATAAGCTACTATGAATAAGTATACTAGTTCTAAGAACTAGATAAATGTAGACTAGATGTATAATAGTTGTTTACACACTAAAAAATCCTCTTAAGTTGAAAGATCCCTATCTTATTTTGTCCCAAAAACTCAGTTTGAATGGGTTGACATTTTGTCAAACACTTGGCATGAAAAGTGTCTAAGTTTTGGTTCCTTAAGTCTGATATAAATTTATGAGTGTTCTAATGCTAGTTTGAAAGATGTTTCAATGCCAAAACATGGACAATAACATAGAAATGACATATCAATGATTGCATACTCATATATCAAGGAACCCACTTGCAAATATGCCTTTATTGATCATATAACAGGTTTGATATAGGTTATATCAGTATATTACAATCAATAAAATATATCTCCAATTGATCAAATAGCAATGTATGACATATCTATGATCAATCCTTCATGAAGTATACAAGATATTATTGATATGATGACGAAAGATACCTTAAATGGAATACAAAAGTGGCTGCTACAGGACTAATGTTTGATATAGAATGCTAGTGTGAAGTATACAAATTGAAATAACTCCAAACAATCCCACGAACCTCCCTCAAGGGTAGTACACCAATCCTAGAAGGCTGTAATAGCCTTTGGGAATGCACTTAGGGTTTCAACAAACCTCAACAAGCCACAATTTGCGCTTAATATGTAAAACTCGTGTCTAATATGTATTCCACAATGCCTCAAAATGATGTGCCAAACATAATATTCAACACCCACGAAGATATATACCCAAATCATCAAAATGGTGGAATTAAACATGAACCAGCAACATTAAAATTATATCAGCATGTAATCCATCAACATTTCACCATAAAATCAATGCCATAATGCTGCCATGAAACTCTATAGGTGAAATCTGCAATATCTTCTAAAGATATCAATACCCAACTTTGAAATTTGTCATACAAATCATGTCCAAGTTGTTACAAAACCCTAGCAACTGATAAACCTACAAATACCTGCTTTTCCAGCTCTTTAGTCTTGCCAAATTAGGCCAATGAAGTGCAAATGCAAACCCTAGGTGGATTTGTCTGTTTTGTGAACTGGGTTTTCATCCAATTCACTATCCTCCAAGGGATTTCATCCTCAGAAGACCTGTATGCTACTGAAGCTCAAACTTGCAATTTGCTTTTGTCAAAATGAGAATAGAATGCTCAAAAAAGAGCCCAACACTTTACTCTATAACCTCCATGAGCTCTTTTTAATAAAAAGCAATAAAATATCCTCCTCAAGGGTCTTTCCTCATCAAAAGAAATGGCCACCTTTTAAAAAGAACTTGAATTACTAGGATGGGGGCACTTTTCACTATTCATCTTATGATTTTCAATTACTATTCACTTTTTACTATTCCCCATAAGGCAAACTTTAATTTTTCACTTTATCCCTTGATTCACCAACTGAACTCCAAACTGAAGGACTTGTAAGGCTCCCAACTAAACTCCCCAACCCTCGGTTGGGTCCCCTAACCTTTCTGCTAACCGATGGGAACCCTAATAATAGGCCAACCTCTGCTATAGTCTAAGCTTCCCAAGGAAGGGACATTACAGTCCTCCCTTCCCGGGATTGCTTGTCCTCAAGCAATCATCATACAACTTGCTACTCCACTCTGATTGAATTGCTAATATACCATAATCTGTGAAACAACATAATGGAATCCAAGTGCAATGATGCACCCAACCAACCAATACTAGGATCCCAAACCAATCTATCCAACCTACTATAACTAAAATCTCTCATGAAGTCACCAGGAAACATCCATCCATTATGGTAGGCCAATAAGAAGATGTGAAATTGAACTCTCATATGCATATAAACCAATCCATAAGACCACGAAAATTTGTTGTGATAACTCAAACCAACATTAAGATCGATGTCAATGGTGTCATCATACCAATGTATAAGCAAGAAATTCACCTCGTAAGCAACATCCATTAAGAAGACATGTCTCCATGCACTCCCATGCAACTCAATAGCTGTTATAGATCGTGTTAAATCTGAGAGTGCCATGGAGT
Source organism: Sequoia sempervirens (assembly GCA_007258455.2). Lineage (NCBI taxonomy): Eukaryota > Viridiplantae > Streptophyta > Pinopsida > Cupressales > Cupressaceae > Sequoia > Sequoia sempervirens. The sequence continues at coordinate 15,443,050 of VDFB02000003.1, forward strand.
TCCAAGTAGGACAGCTACTAACCCATGATGAATCAATGAAGATGAAGTCACCAATCAACAAATAGAAAGTTGTCATATCATAATAAATTAGTGACATAACCAAAGATGAGTTATGGATGCCTTTAACGCCCATCAAAGACAACTCTTGAGTGGTTGGTCCACTATGGGTGTCAAGAACAAAATCATCAACTACATGAAGGAAATGATCAACATCTGAAATTTTTGAATTACCTCCATCTTCATTGCCACATTCATTCCTATCATTAATGGTTGGCCCATGATGATCAAACAAAGTTTATTGCCTCATTCTTTTTACCGTCTCTAGATGTTGTTTTGCTTGACCAACAATTAGCTTAGCTCTCCTTGCTCTCTGTAGCCAAATGTTACACTTTTCTCGTGTCTTTTCCACGCCTTCAAAGGTCTGATATACCAATCAGATTGTGTAGTGCCTTGTTTTTTAACAAAATGACCATATCCAGCACTCTAGCTTTGTATGTCATCATTAGTAGACCTCAAGTAACTATCATCCAAAGGTGTCACTATGCCTATTTCATGAGAATGCAAAACCATAGGACTGTTGTCCTCAAAAAAATCAGGTATACTATCATGCATGTTAGAGCAAATGAACATACTCTTAGCTGTCCCATCCTTTGTCTCATTCTTTAGTGTCTTAAACACAATACTTTTACCCATGTGAGTAAACTCTAACACCATCTTGTTGAGGTCTTGGACAAACCTTCCAAGAGATTTCAACCATTTAATACCTAACACCACTTCATTCTCCTCAATGTTGATAGCATCAACTACAAACTCAAGATTAGAGAAATCCTACTCCTTATCATGTATGGGGTGGTGTATGTTACAACTTTCTTTGGACTGATTTATTGCTATTGTTCTAAAGTAAACAAATTCAGTCCTCTTGGAAGAAACAACATCAAATAGCCATGCTTAACCAATGTATCAGGCAAGCTATCATTTGGAAGCTCATTATCACCAATTACTCCATGAATAGGGTTTGCAAGTTCATGTAAATGAAAAAGTATAACGTTGTTGTCCCCAACTAGAGATTTAGGACTGATTGTACCTTTTCTTTCATTACCCTGGAAATCTTTAATGCAAGAGTGCACTTGCATACACTTGGTAGCCCAATCTTGGAGCATATCAAGTCTTGAAGCTATGACATCCTTATACTCAAGCAAAGCATCATAAGGGTGAGGTATCAATGTATAAATTGATTCATGTTTTATTCTCACTACTATTATAAATTCAGATTGTTGGCAAGTAGAAGTTCCCACCATCACCTCATGCCTATCTATCTTTTCATGAATGTCTACCATGCTACATTTCTTTTTACAACCATCTATTTTTTATTCATGCTCATGTGATGTCAAAATATTGTTGTCCCATTTTCTAATCCATCCCATCACCTCCATAACTGGTATGCTTCCCTTTACTAGCAAACTCCAAGGCATAGCATGCAAGACAAACCAAACATTATTAAATTGCAAGATCCTCTTGATAAGAAACCTCCTAGTCTCCCTAATCAGCTCTTTAAAACAAAATGCTCCATATGATCTTAGCAATTGTCCTTCCATTGGAGATGATGCATGACTAACTATAATGAAACCAATAATGTTCCATTCCACACGAATGGATATAACACTTGTGGCTGATCCATCAAGTGTGTAACCCATATCATCATTTTTTTTAGCCTTCAAGGGGCTCTCCAAAGGAGGAAGGTTATAAACTTCATGATGCAAACTAGACCAATCTAGATTTCTTAACTCATTCCTCCTTCCTTCTTCACACAAATCCACATGCTCTTCTTGTGGGTTTACCTCAAGAAGCTCTTCCCTTGTATACTCCACATCCACACATTCTTCTTTTGAAAGTAATAAGGATCTAATGTGTGATTCTCTTTGTCTTCTTACATTATCTATTAGATTGCAATCTTCCTTAACAACTTGTAAGTCTTGTCTTGCTTGGGTAGCAAGCATCTTGGCCTTGTTAGCTCTTATAGACCACCCATCACACAATTGTTGTGTCCTTTTAACATCTTCTACAACATGGTGAACAAAATCAGGACCTTTGTGGCTTGAATCCACAACATATATCTCATGTGTAATAGTCTCAACTTGAGTACCAACATAAGAAGACTCAAAAGCATGATTACCTTCATGTGAAATGGATGCTACCTCATGATTATAAATGTAGTTGCAAAAGTCAGAATAGGTGTCACACCTAGGTATCATGTTTACAACATCTCTAATGGGTTGATCCATGACTATAATCTCTCCCACTTTGTGATCACAATGAAGACTCAATGGTGCAATAGGTGATTCCTCGTGATCCAAAGTTTTAACTTCTTTAGGATTCCCACATAATGATTGATTTTTTAATTGAACATGATCACTAGTAGGCTACAGATCACAAGCAAGTGATTCCTCTCTCTTTCCTTGTTCTTTCACCTTTAACTCTCCTTTCCCGATGCTTTCTTTGCTATCTTTTATTTTTTCTTCATGTGTAGGTGATGTGACATTATTGGAATCAACTATTACACTAGAAGATGCTTTATGATCACCCAAAGGGTCCATACCATTGCTATCCAAAGCATTGACATGAACTATGCTAGCCTCTAATGTAGGAGCCTCTTATGAATCCTCTTGCAAGGATGATGTAGACAAATCATTACCCAAGGCTGTCCTAATGCCTTCTTGATTCAAATCAGCATGTCTATCAAATTCATCATATAAATTTTTGCATACTTCATTGGAACTTGAAGACACCCAATCATTCTCATGAAGAGTTGTATCAACCATATGTGAAGATTCTCTAAACAATTCATAAGCTATAGTGTGATATTCCTTCCTTGCATGCTCAGTCTTGTGGCAAAGATTTGGGTGCATGTCCATGTAGTCCTTGAAAGGAAAATTCTCCTTAACATGTTGAGGAAGAATGCTATACTCCTAAAATATGCTAATCACCACTGCTTCCTTGTCTTGTGGTGTTGGGCTTTTGCTAGTAGAAAGTGAGGATGATCCTTTAAAAAGTCCCAACCTTGAAAGTGAATCATCTAAATGCTGCAATTTTCATATGGTCTTGTATTGTGTTTGCTTAATTTCTTTCCATGTTTGTTTATTGCTAAACAATTTTGCCATGATGACCTTTTTCACTGTCCTAACTGAAAACCAAATCCAAACTAATTGGTGCACAACTGATTTCACACCAATTGAATGCAATCATTACCCAACAGGTTGGCAAGAATATGGCTCTAATACCACTGAAAGATCCATGTCTTATTCTATCCCAAAAACTCAGTTTGAATGGATTGACATTTCGTCAAACACTTGGCATGAAAAGTGTCTAAGTTTTGGTTCCTTAAGTCTGATATAAATTTTTGAGTGTTCTAATATTGGTTTGAAAGATGTTTCAATGCCAAAACATAGATAATAACATAGAAATGACAGATAAATGATTGCATACTCATATATCAAGGAACCCACTTGCAAATATGCCTTTATTGATCATACAATAGGTTTGATATAGGTTATATCAATCTATTACAATCAATAAAATATATCTCCAATTGATCAAATAATAATGTATGACATACCCGTGATCAATCCTTCATGAAGTATACAAGATATTGTTGATATGACGACGAAAGATAACTGAAATGGAATACAAAAGTGGTTGCTATAGGACTGATGTTTGATATAGAATGTTGGTGTGAAGTATACAAACTGAAATAGCTCCAAACAATCCCATAAACCTCCCTCAAGGGTAGTACACCAATCCTAGAAGGTTGTAATAGCCTTTGGGAGTGTACTTAGGGTTTCAACAAGCCTCAACAAGCCACAATCTGCCCTTAATATGGAAAACCCACGTTTGATATGTATTCCACAATGCCTCAAAATGATGTGCCAAACATAATATTCAACACCCACGAAGATATATACCCAAATCGCCAAAATGGTGGAATTAAACATGAACCAACGACATTAAAATTACATCAGCATGTAATCCATCAACATTTCACCATAAAATCAATGCCATAATGCTACCATGAAACCCTATAGGTGAAATCTGCAATATCTCCTCAAGATATCAATACCCAACTTCAAAATTTGTCATACAAATCATTTTCAAGTTGTTACAAAACCCTACCAGCTGATAAACCTACAAATACCTACTTTTCCAACTCTTTAGTCTTGTCAAATCAGGCCAATGAAGTGTAAATGCAAACCCTAGGTGGATTTGTCTGTTTTGTGAACTAGGTTTTCGTCCAATTCACTATCCTCCAAAGGATTTCGTCCTCAGAAGACCTGTATGCTATTGAAACCCTCTTTCAAAGATCAAACCTGCAATTTGCTTTTGTCAAAATGAGAATAGAATGCCTAAAAAAGAATCCAACACTTTACTCTATAGCCTCCATGAGCTTTTTTTAATAAAAAGCAATAAAATATCCTCCTCAAGGGTCTTTCCTCATCAAAGGAAATGGCCACCCTTTAAAAACAACTTGAGTTACTAGGATGGGGGCACTTTTCACTATTCATCCATGATTTTCAATTACTATTCACTTTTTACTATTCCCATAAGGAAAACTTTAATTTTTCACTTTATCCCTTAATTCACCAACTGAACTCCAAACTGAAGGACTCATAAGGCTCCCACCTAAACTCCCCAGCCCTCGGTTGGGTCCCCTAACCTTTATGTTGACCAACAAGAACCGTAATAGTAGGCCAACCTCTGCTATAGTTTGAGCTGCCCAAGGAAGGGACATTATAGTGATAATTAGGGATTAAGTCGCTAAAATAAGTCTTGACAACGAGGCTTGATGAGGTACTTGTTGTCACAAAAGTGTGCACCCTTTGCTGAGATGATAAAATCACTCAGCCACCTCGTGAAACATGGGATTATCTCCTTGAGTGTGGGCTCAGATTGTGGAGATCAACCTCCAAAGAGTGTTGGTTCCCTTGGAACTTCACCTAATCTAACCTATGCTATTGTTGCTTGCTAAGAAAAGGGTAAAAAGGAAACATAAAATGAAACCTATGACTTAAAAAGGTGATGCACCAGATTTTTTTTGAGACCTACACAACTATTTTTGCACACATAATTGATCAATAATAGTTAATTCATACACAACTCAAAGGGTTTAATATGCTCATGCATCAATATTTCATAAGAAGGTTATGATTTTCACAATCATAGAAAGAAATTCTACTATCTCTTCACAACTTTGAACTATTTACATCATTTACACAACCTACAACCTAATAATGCATAAATTTTATGCCTAAAGGTGTTGATAATGAGACACAACAACAAGGATTCACATACATCACAAGAAATTGCATCAAAAATTTGATTACACACAATAAAATAGCTTCTAAGAAGGCCAAAATTCTTAAATTTATTGATTGAAAGATGTGTTACATACAGTTGTATATGCCTGCAAAATGAGTAACAAGGTTGTCTTAGCTTGAAAGAACTTGAAAACTAGTTACAATACAACAACTAAGAAAGCAAGAACTAACTAAAAACTACCCTTAGGCTTGCCTTATATGTTGCTCAACAATTGCATAATGATAGGAACATGTGTTGAGAAGATAAAGATAAGTTTTCACTTGAGTTGGTTGAGTCAAACTCCTTGGGTGTCCAAAACAATAACCCCTACTTTGTAGCCCCTTAAACTACTCCAAAATGTTTAAATGAAGAAAAAATAATTATTTTGACCTTGCCCACCAACCAAGCCTCCTTGAATAGCTCCTGGATGCTTGTAGGTTCTCCAAACTAAGTCAAAACTTCCTCCTAGATATGCTCCAACTATTGCACACGTCATTCAACAACCCTAGATGCTTGGAACTGCTCATTACTTCCCTCAAACTATCTTGACTTTATCTCCAAGTTTATATGACATGTGGAAAAGGCCTTGGGAAGGACTATAGGACTAAGGAATGACATGTGTTTCATGTCCTGAAATTCCCTATGTTGATCTTTGTCACTCCTGCAAGCTCTATCTTTACTGTGTTTAGCACGTATTATCTATCCTTTGTCCATTTGTGGTTGAAATTTTACCATTGTCATGGACATTTTATCTCTACTCTTCCATTGCTCTTATTGCTATTGACCTTGATTTTGGAGTGCTTGTTGCCCTTCCTTACTATCTTGATGACAATACCTTTCTATTTGTTGTGACAATCCCTCTACATTTGATCACAACCCTTATAGTTTTCGAATGAACAAGGTTTTGTCCCTTGACTGTGATAGTACCTTAGAAATTGATCACAATCCCCTTTTGTGTTGATGACATATGTTGCATATATCTCTTGAACTAAACTTCATGACATCCCCTACAAGACTATCGCCTTTCATTTATTGATGAAAGTGTTCCTTACTTCATGATTGTGACCCTCTTCAAGCCATTGACAATCCGCACATGAATGTTTGTTGATTTTTGATTTGATGACAGGCTCACGGTGTCTTCAATCTTGAACTTTGTCCTTCATGATAGTGCACCTTCTAGATGACAGTGACAATCTTCATTCCATGTAGTTCTTAGTCATCATTTAGGTAGATTACTGATAGTACCTCTACCTAACCCTTTAAAGGATGCTCAATCCTTTCATTGTTCATTCATAGTATGGTTCACAAAGACAATGCTCCTCATCTTTGGAAACATAGTCCCTTGCACTTGATGGTTATAGTGCCTATACTTGCTTCATAGTTCCTCTTTTTAGACTATTGATAGTCTCCTTATGACATCACAGTTCCTATGACAATTCATAGTGGTCCACTAGGGTTTCACATGACTCTTAGGGTTTCATGATAGTGTTTTCAACTGTGAATGATAGTGGCTTCATAGATTATAGACAAACCTATTACACCCCTAATTGTGTAATTACTATTTACTCTTACTAAATAGGGTAAAATGTGAATGTAATGTGAACTTTGGAGTTGAATAAATTATGCTTGTACCATGTTATCAATGTGAATTTTATCTCATTTGATGTTATTTCATGGGGAAATACTGCATATATGTGAATAGATGGTTATTGAATTATTATTCTAACTTTGGAGATGTTTATGTATACTACATATGTTGTGAAAAACTGACTATCATAGGCATGTGTTAATGGTTGTAGGTAAATGTTCATTCGTCCAGGTGGAGGGGAAGTATCACTCGAGAGAAGATCTTGGTCAAATAATCGGTAACATAAACTATCTAAGCATACACACACCACAATAGTTTGGTTGAGTCTAGACATAGAAGTGGGAAGTTGGTATGTCATCCCTAGTTTCAAATATTTGCATTAGTAAAGGTCTTGTTTACTTCTACATGCATTATTGGGTGATGTTTATCTATTTAAGCTTTTGAGATCTTTCTTGTACTATCATGATTATATTAACAAGTGGGACATACATTGAAGTATGTGTATATATGCACATGTGTTTCAATGGGATCTAACGACATGTATATGCATACGGGACATACGTTGAAGTATATGTATATATGCACATGCATGTCAATGGGATCTAACAACATGTATATGCATATGTATAGATGTACCACATGTAAACACTCATCAATATGATGGTAATCGTGACTGGCTATATGTGAAATGAATGTGAACATATATAAGTGTATAGTATATACACGTATCCATATGTATATGCATATCGATACATGTGTACGTTGGCGAATGGACACGCTCGTACGGATGCATCGATATAGATATACCTACACATACATGTACATAGAGGCATATACATTTATACATATATATATATGCATACATTCAATATAATGTGTTTATTATATACTATCTTGCATGTACTCATATATATTAAATACATTATATATGTTAATTAGAATTGACTATCTCTTATTTATGGAAGTCAATTTATAAGGTTGTTTTTATAGTCAACTAAGACTGTGAAATAGAGGTCGATATTGACTATGTCAATAGAGGCCGATTTAATAGCTTTTGATTGCTAGTGGAAACCGATTATTATAATGAATAGCACGCGAGATATGGCATTGCATTACATTTGATATTGTTGGTTGTAGAATGCTTGACTTGGTCGACGCCTTTAGTGAAGACCATGCTTGACTTTGTGCAACGTAATAAACTACTCAAGTTGATTCATTCACCAGATGGGTCAATGGAAACCTGTTATTAGAAGATGGAAGTTGACTAAGTTCAGCTACGCCAAAGATGAAGGAAATAGAATAGCAAGTGGTGCCACCTTTGAATTTGAATTGTTGTAGATGTCTTCTCATTGTAATAATTTGAATTCTCCATGTGCATCTTGAATAATTCTTGGATTGTTGTCAAGGAAACTAGTCGATCTGTAGGAGGTTTTGCTAAGTCGAAGCTTATTTGATTGCCACCTTATTATTAAGTTTTACTTACTTTGTGAGGGAGAGATATTTGAGAGGAGTAAGCTATCAACTTGAGAGAGAGAGAGAGAGAGAGTTTAGTTGTGACATTCTTGAGAGGCTGGTTTCAAGCTAATTGTTGTTGGGAAAGGGTTTCATTGTTGTCTTTAGTTGGAAAGTGATAGCAGGCATGAGGATATCTTCTTCTTTCTTATTTTACTTGTGAATGATGTGTCTTGCATGCATGGTTGAGATGTCTTTCCTAGTATATGCATTAGAGAAATTAGAAAAGGAAATTGAAGCTATTATGTTTTTTTCCTAATGTATTTTTAAGTACTCCATGATAGGAGAGATTTCTTGACATAAGTATTTAACTCTACTAGATATGTTTGAACATGGGCTGGTCATAGCTAGTTGTTTGATTATAATAGATAGCTAGTGGGTTAGTTATGGATTGAGAGGTTTAGTAAGACCTAGTGAGCTAGAGCTATTGATTGATTAGAGTCGATGCACACTTAAATACGAAGTTATCGTATTGATAAGAGTAGACTCATAGCTTAAACCCTCTTGGTCAAAGAGGTGATACTCTCAAATGGAGTCCTCCATTATTATGATAACTCTTTGATTGAGGACATGCATTATGTTTTTATTTTACTCTATGATAGGAGGTATGTTTTCCACAAGTATTATATACTAGGTATGATTGAACATGATAGGCACATATGGTACACTTAGCTAAGTTGTTGATTTAACTAGGAAAGATTGTGTTTACTCCTAGGATAGATAATCCAGCATGGGAGGGAGTTTGTGCACTTGTGTGTAAGTAGGTTTATTCCAAGTATATAGGCTATCTCTAGGATGATGGAATATCCATTGAAGTAAATACCTAGCATGTGTACTTACTAGTTAAGTAGGTTTATTCTAAGTAGATTATATGGTGATAGGTTATCTAGGATGAAGGACTATCCATTAAAGGATATACCTATATGTAGGTTAAGATAGCCTTAAGTCAAATTGACCCTAAGTAGTGTATGTGATAGATGACATCATTCAAAGTACTGAATGAGAACACTTTGATCAAAGTAGTGTAATGTCTGAGACTCCACTCTAGATTGTGTGACTTCCGAGACTAACATTGTCAATCACCGTGATCCAATATTACATGCTAGGAAAAAATTGTGGGATTACAAGTTCTAGTTATGTAGGACATGACACTATGCTCAGTTGGTTTTCATTATCAGTTACTCTACCAATCTCTTCGTTGAAGGGAAGGGCCATATATCGAATGATAGATGTGCGGGGAACTGCATTATGAGTCTGTGGTTGGCAGAAAATTGCCTAAGTGATGCTTGTCGTCCACAATAGGTGGAAAAATAACCAAGATTTGAAAGGAAGGATCCTGGACCGTCTTACAACTATTTGTTCTAAAGTCGATTGGAGCTATGTATGTAAATGTATGTATTCTTATATTGTTATAACTTGTAAAGTTATTATAATGAGATGGAATATTCATTGTAAGTTGATATGGAATCTTGTTCGTATATTCTCAATAAAAGAAAGAAAAAATTTATTGCAGTGACTTGCTACCTAATTAATTTACTCATATGGTGTAAATTTAGAAATTTTTACTACATTGAAGGGTTGACATGTTACATGTGGTATCAAAGCTACCAGGTTCAAGCATTGAAACCTATGAGCTCATTATGCAACAATGCGTAAACCTTATCAGAAGATAATGGTTGAAAAGTTCTTATGCCACAACGACAAGAGAAAAGAACATAGGGAAGTGAAAAGAAAGATGAGATTTAATGGAAAGTTGTATAAATTATGAACTAGTTAAGATTTGTCCCTAGAGTAGGAACTCCTAAACCAACAACTTATGATATTACATGGGATTGCAAAAGATTATGCAATTAGGTTATGTAGGAAGGTTAGGAAGAATAACTAGTATATACCTTTATGCTACTAGGTAGCTAAGTGACTCTAAGGGAATGAGAAGAAATAAGATAACCCCTTCTATAGTAGAAACCTGTAGTTGTAGAGAGTCAAGAATTCTTGGATTAGTGAAAACACTACAAATCTATATGTATGCAATGTCGACATAAAATTAGATCGAAGTAGAGAGTCAACAAAAGAGGTATCCACAAGGTTGGAGAACTCTTGACATGAATCTAATTCTTATATAAAAATAGGATCTTGCAAGAAAAGAGTTAGTACCTAGAAAAATGGAAAAGACCATAATGGTCAGAATGAAGTAATCAATAAAGTGGACATGGTTCCACCAACCAACATTGATGAGATCATTTTGGAGTTATGATAATGATGAGGAAAAGAGACCAAACAACTTTGGTATCACTAAAGGTTAAAGAGAGAATAAGATTCCAAGCATTGGAATAAAGTCACTTGAAAAAGTGATTGTGAGAAAGAAACCTAAAGTGGTAAATCAGGTTGGTCTGACCAAAGGTTTGGATAGTACATAGATTGGTTGGAGTATAAGATGAACTCACCAACATGTCTGCAAAAAGAAACATTTGTTTAGAAGTCAAAAAGGAAATGGAATACAATAAGGCACTATGTGTCAGATCAATAGAAGTTGTAAGGAAAACAATGTTCTAAGTTGAAAGGTACATCAACAAAAGAGGCTTTTGAGCATGGATATTCCTCCACCAAAAAAAGATATTGGAAAGAAAATGGGAATATTACTGTGTCTCTTAACTTCTAAGTTGTTGATTATTCATTAGATCTTCTATTGGATGATCCAAAATATTGAATCTACAAAATAGAAATCAATGATGAATCTAACTTTAGGAAAAGTATATTCAAAGTATGCCATTAAGGCAAGAAAAGGCAATGGAAAGCCAACAACAAAGAATGAAAAATCCTTTCAAAGAAGCAAGTATTGCTAGGAGTTCAAATTTGAGTAGATCGAAAGTTGTGGAAACACTAAGGGGGGAAGGAAGAGAGTGGATTGACTCAAGTTAAGTACCCCACCCAACGAAAAATGTGGATATGTTTTCGATTTGGAAGAACTAATGACTACCTTGTAAGTCATGATGTCAATTAAGTCATACATTTTATGACCATAAGGAAAATGTATTGGGATTTTTGGAGAAAAATAAATGGAAAGGTCAAGGATTATGACCTATTGTCATCCCATACCTTATATTTATTTGATTGGAAGGTCAAACGATTTTAACATCAATGCCTTAGAAAAGGATAGGCAGATAATTTAATCATGATAGGGAAATATCATTGTCTATGGGATTGGCAAGGGAAGATCTAGGTTACTCATGAATTGGAAGAAAGTGTCTCTACACTCCTATATACTTTATATGGGGAATTTAGATAACAATGTTATTTATGTATGTAAGTAATACTACATATTATGAAATATATCCATGTCATAAAGTGACTTGACACTGTAGTTTACTATGCTAAGAGACCTGGGGATGATAAGGTTTAGCTAATAAGCCATAGAGATGGAGTGAAAGATAAGGTAGGATGTGATGCTATGCAACCACATAAATTATCTTTACTTGATTAATCACTACCTTACTCTTGAATGAAACCCTAGGGTTAGAATAACCTATTTGGGACGAGAAGTTCATTTGATTAAAGAGAGAAACTTAGGTTAAGTTTTACCTATTGGGTTGGAATATGTATTGGACTGCTCATTAAACACTTTTAAGTTGGGAATAACTTACTTGGTTGAGTTGTACATTTGGTATTGATTGGAACATATAGGGGAAGAGTAACCTATAACATCGGACCAGTCATTGATTGAGAACTTTATCCTAAGAATTGGAAGGGAATGTTGAGATTGAGATTCGCCCATGTGAATGAGTAAATCACTTGAGCTTATGAAATTCTATATGAGTGGAAACATAGGTGGGATACCTAGTGAGTTAATTTAGCTACTTGGTTAACTACTTTACACTCTTGAAAGGAAGTCATATTGTTGACAAGACTCTACTTTTATTGGCTCTTATAAAGAGATACACTCTCAAAGGGAAGCATTTATTATTATGTCATGACATCATAGAGTTTTCACTTAGCATGAATTGTTAGAAATTTTACTGAATAGAACACTGGGGTTGTTACTTGAGCTCAAATAGGATATACCGAAGTTGGGACTCACCTATGTGATTAAGTGAATCAAAGGAGATGACAAGGAATGTTCATGCTTGGTAATTAGGCATGCAATTAAATTTGATATCTTTTAGGGACCAACATGATTAAATGAGGATTAATACTCGAAATTAGTACCAATTTTATTGGGAAAATTAGATCAAGTTGAAAGATGGATTGCGTCTTTGAAAATAATCCTAGGACGAAAGAAATCCAAGTTGTGGCTGTCCTAAAATAAAGGAGATTTATTCTGCTAAACTTATAACCATTATTACATGGGAATTAAAGATGGTGTGAGATCGTAAAATAGGTTTTCACTTAGTCAAAGAATAGACTATTATTGGATATAAAAGAACCTATGTACCCAAAATTTTGGAAGATTCAAGAATGAAACAAGGAAATTAATGTCAAGTTAGGACATTGGAATGACAAAGGGAATTGTCAGATGAGAAACCAATATAACATGGGGAAAGATAGAGTAAGAGGTTGCACAAAATGTGGCAAGATAATGTCTAGTATGCCAAGAAATGAAGACCGAATGTCATTGTCGGTAGGACATGTATACTCTCTTGAGATTCCAGAGGGAAAGTGGTAGAACACAAGACAAATCAATTTGTCTATGTCAATAAAACTGACATAATGTTCTAGTGAACAAACTCATCGAAGTAACCAACGCTATTTAGAAACTTGACTTATAGGATTTCGGTCCTAAATAATATATTGTTAGAAGTAGTTGCTAAGTATTCCCGAGAAGGTTATTTCAGTTATGAACGAGCAAATAATTATAGGGTTGTGTAAACCATGATCATACTATGAGACATCCAGTTGAACAAATGCACAATATATTATTATAGCCCAAATAGGCAAAAATGGTAGACTAAATCTTGAATGATTTATAAACTTCTAACATTGAAGTTTGGACCATTATATGGAAGGAAAGGTTGGAAACTCTATTAGGCTGAAAAAGGCTTAGAAATAGGGTAAATCATAGACTTTATAGAATTCCAAAAAGGGAGTAATAGGTCAGAGAGATCGATGAAACTTTGTCGATACAAAGCTTAAGTATGAAGCAGTATCGGAATTTGACAGGTGTCCAAGTGCAATGTTATGCCCAGGATGGATAAGTAGTTAAGAATAATACTTTATGATAAGGAAAAAATGGATGTGTAAGTGATGGAAGAACTCGGTTTATGAGTTGTCTAAAATTGTAAATACCAAAGGGGAAGGATTGGAACCATGGTGTAGTGTACAATGTGCCATAATTCCTTATCTATTTGGATTATACTAAGGATAAATTCATGGGCCAATGATTTCTGATCACTATATTTTAGGTGTCATGTATAACTACTATTGTATTTAGGATGTGTATATATGATAGTGTAATAAAGCTCCTTAGGAGAGTAAGTATGTGTAAGGCATACAAGATTTCCCTATGCGATAGTGAGGGAACTCAAAGCAAGGTCTAGGAAGGGCAAGGTTGCAAGGAGAGATGCTACATAGGATGAATGTTTAATAATCTCACGTATTTTGAGAATAGTAAGTAAAACTATATTTGACTTTAACTATATGTTAAAAGGCTATAGATCATCAGGGACAATGATTCACAAGGGGGGAAGTATGTTACACCCCAAATTGTGTAATTACTATTTACTATTACTAAATAGGGTAAAATGTGAATGTTATCTCATTTGATGTTATTTCATGGGGAAATATTGCATATATGTGAATAGATAGTTATTGAATTATTATTCTAACTTTGGAGATGTTTATGTATACTGCATATGTTGTGAACAACTGATTGTTGTAGGCATGTGTTAATGGTTGCGGGTAAATGTTCATTCCTCCAAGTGGAGGGGAAGTATCACTCAGGAGAAAATCTTGGTCGAATAACTGATAATGTAAAATATTTGAGCATACACACACCACAGTAGTTTGGTTGAGTCTAGACATAGAAGTATCCCTAGTTTGAAATGTCTGCATTAGTAAAAGTCTTGTTTACTTTTGCATGCATTATTGGGTGATGTTTATCTATTTGAGCTTTTCAGATCTTTCTTATACTATTATGATTATATTGACAAGTGGGATGTATGTGGAAGTATGTGTATATATGCACATGTGTGTCAATGGGATATAACGACACATATATGCATATGTATATATGTACCACACATAACACTCATCAATATGATGGTAATCGTGAATGGATATATGTGAAATGAATGTGAACATATATATAGGTGTATACTATATACATGTATCCATATGCATATGTATATCAATACATGTGTACGTTGGTGAATGAACACACTCATACATATGCATCAATATAGATATACCTACACATACGTGTACATAGAGGCATATACATACATACATACATACATTCATACATACATACATATATATATATATATATATATATATATTCAATATAATGTGTTTATTTTATACTATCTTGCCTGTACTCATACATACATATATATATATACATACATACATACATATACATATATATATACACACACACATATGTATATGTATGTATGTATATAATATACATTATATATATATATATATAATATATTTATTAAACATATTATATATGTTAATTAGAATCGACTATCTCTTATTTAATGGAAGCCGATTTATAAGGTTGTTTTATAGTCGATTGAGACTATGAAATAGTGGTCAATATTGACTATGTCAATAAAGGCCGATTTAATAGCTTTTTACTGCTAGTAGAAATCGATTATCATAATGAATGGCATGTGAGATATGGCATTGCATTACATTTGATATTGTTGGCTGTAGAATGCTTGACTTGGTCAATGCCTTTAGTGAAGACCATGCTTGACTTTGTCCAACATAATAAACTGCTTAAGTCAATTCATTCACCAGATGGGTCGATGGAAACCTATTGTCAGAAGATGGAAGTTGATTGAGTTCAACTACACCAAATATGAAGGAAATATAATACCAAGTGGCGCCACCTTTGAGTTTGAATTGTCAATTTGAATTCTCCAAGTGCATCTTGAATAAGTCTTGGATTGTTGTCAAGGAAACTAGTCGATCTGTAGGATGTTTTGCTGAGTCTAAGCTTATTTGATCGCCACCTTATTGTTGAGTTTCATGTGTTGCTTTGCATGAAGCTTGTCATCCTTTTGCATGCCTAAATTGTAGGCCACGAGGTTGCTAGATTGCTCTATAAATAGTTGAGCCAATTCATTAGTGAGGATGCATTCTTTACAAGAGATTATACATCTTTTGCAATTCATAATTTTGTATTTTCCCAACCATACTTTTCTTTACATTGAGAGAGAAAGAGAGAGTTTTACTTACTTTGTGAGGGAGAGATATTTGAGAGGAGTAAGCTATCAACTTGAGAGAGAGAGAGAGAGTTCATTTGTGAAATTCTTGAGATGTTGGTTTCAAGCTAATTGTTGTTGGGAGAGGGTTGCATTGTTGTCTTTAGTTGGGAAGCGATAACAAGCATGAGGATCTCTTCTTCTTTGTTATTTTACTTGTGAATGATGTGTCTTTCATGCATCGTTGAGATGTCTTTCCTAGTATATGCATTAGAGAAATTAGAAAAGGAAATTGAAGCTATTATGTTGTTTTCATGTGTTTTTAAGTACTCCATGATAGGAGAGATTGCTTGACATAGGTATTTAACTATACTAGATATGTTTGAACATGGGTTGGTCATAGCTAGTTATTTGATTATAATAGATAGCTAGTGGGTTACTTATGGATTGAGAGGTTTAGTGAGACCTAGTGAGTTAGAGCTACTTATTGATTAGAGTCAATGCACACTTAAATACGAAGTTATCGTATTGATAATAGTAGACTCATAGCTTAAACCCTCTTGGTCAAAGAGGTGAGACTCTCAAATGGATTCCTCCATTATTATGATAACTCTTTGATTGAGGCCATGCATTATGTTTGTATTTTACTCTATGATAGGAGGTATGTTTTCCATGAGTATTATATACTAGGTATGATTGAACATGAAAGGCACATATAGTACACTTAGCAAATAAGTTGATTTAACTAGAAAAGCTTGTGTTTACTCCTAGGATAGATAATCTAGTATGGGAGGGAGTTTGTGCACTTATGTGTAAGTAGGTTTATTCCAAGTATATAGGTTATCTCTAGGATGATGGACTATCCATTGAAGGAAATACCTATCTTGTGTACTTACTAGTTAAGTAGGTTTATTCCAATTAGATTATATGGTGATAGGTTATCTGGGACGAAGGACTATCCATTGAAGGATATACCTATGCGTAGCTTAAGATAGCCTTAAGTAAAATCGGCCCTAAGTAGTGTATGTGATAGATGACTTCATTCAAAGTACTGAATGAGAACACTTTGATCAAAGTAGTGTAATGTCCAAGACTCCACTCTAGATTGTGTGACTACCGAGACTAACACTGTTAGTTCACTGTGATCCAATATTACATGCTAGGAAGAAATTGTGGGATTAAAAGTTCTAGTTGTGTAGGACATGACACTATTCTCAGTTGGTTGTTGTTATCGGTTACTCTACCAATCTCTTCGTCGAAGGGAAGGGCCATCTATCGAATTATAGATGTGTGGGGGACCGCATTATGAGTCTGTGGTTGACAGAAAAGCACTTGAGTGATGTTTCTCCTCCACAACAGGTGACAAAAGAATCAAGATTTGAAAGGAAGGATCCTAGACCATCTTACAACTATTTGTTCTAAAGATCATTGGAGCTATGCATGCATTGTTTTATTGTTGTAACTTGTAAATTTATTGTAATAAGATGGAATTTTTATTGTAAGTTGATATGGAATCTTGTTTGTATATTCTCAATAAAAAAATTATTGCAATGACTTGTTACCTAATTAATTTACTCGTATGGTGTAAATTTAGAAATTTTTACTACATTGAAGGGTTGGAATATACCCTTGGTGAAGATATATGTGGCTTCAAACTTGGTGATTATCCTCTAATGTTGAATACTGTTATAATCTTGTTCACAAGCCTCACAGTGGTTCATAACTCCTTATTTGCATGCCTCACAGTCACCTTTTTATGTTTCACAGTTCTCTAGTAACAGTGGTTTCCTTAACTGTGACAGTGTTATTCATCCTTCAAAATGGTGATGATAATTATTTAACAATGGTAACATGCCCCTTTCCTTTGATAGGTAATAGTCCCTCCAACTCATTGGTTGACAATCCTTACACTTGTTAGGACAATGTTCATGGTGTGTGCTTGAAACCAATCGATAATGTTTGATATATGTTTATAGTGGCATTCACAATGTGTAGATGACACATTCAATGATAACAACCTTTTACATGTTTGCAACCTAGAATTTTCTTTCAAAGTCCCTTGAGTGCCTTTAAGCTTCATGGAAAATTGTGTCTTCACAGTTGGTAGTCTTAATGGGTTTCACACTCAACCTAGATAATAGTTCACAATCCTTTCAAACAAAATTCTTGCAATGCTTCATAGTACCTATGATGGTCATTTTCCTCTTAGCTTGAAGTAGTTCACAGTGGCTCTAATTTGCTTGTTAACAGGTTCTTGACTCCACAGTCCCTTTGATAGTTTCACAATGGTCCACTAGGGTTTCACATTCCATGCACAATCTTTTATTATTGTTTCCTCGTAAAGGATGCATAGTCTTCACTTATTGTTTCCTCTTAAAGGATGCATAGTATTCAATTACTATTTCCTCTTAAAGGATGCACAACTCCTTGATACTTGTTCACAATCAACCTTACTTTGATTTGTAGTGCTTCTTAATGTTTAACAGACCTCTTAAAGGGATAAATGGAAGCTCCTTCAAGTAGTTTATAGTCTTCTCACATCTAATAAAGTAGTTGATAGATCTACAATCCTCCTAACCTTGACAATGAATTTTCATAGGTTAACAGTGCCTACTTTGATTGCTCACAGTTCTCATAGGGTTCCATAACACTCTTTAACATTCTCAAAGTCTTCTTAGCTATCCCACATTGATGCACAACCTTCCATGGGTAATGGAAGTCTCTTACAAACTGTTAAAAATGCCTTCTTTCTTTATGATAGTCTTGTCATACAATTGTGAGAGTGGCTTCACACTTGGTGATTGTCCTTCACATCATGACAATCCTTTACATGTTTCACTATGCTTTTTTTGCAAAATGACAATAACTATGTTCTTGTGATACTGCCCACATAGATGTACAAAAATAGATGACGACTTGTAGACAATAACAATATTAATTGTTTCACCCAAAATATGATTAAATCATTATGTTATAGGAGGTTCATACAAAATATTCATAGGGTTGTTGTCCAAACTCATGTGAGAACAAATCTACTACTTCATTTTCTTACTTTTGAATGGAGGCAACCCTAGTGGTTATCAAAATCGAGTGATGTATCTAAAACGATACTAGATACCTTCATGTCTCAAATAAAATAAACTATAGGAGGTGCAGATAATAAATCATTTATGATTTCTTTTTCCTACACAAATTGGGAAAAACCAATACCCAAAAGGAACTCGATCCAAATAAGGGTCAAGGCAAGATAAATGGCAAGTGAAACATGCAATCCTTACCATCACAACATAATAGTTTATCTTTGCAAATTTCATGAAAACTATTATGATTATCTTATAGAGTCTTTTCCTGGGAAAATACCTACCTTTCGATTCATGATCTTTGGTGCAAAATTGAGGATGAAAACCAATTTGAGCCTTTTTTATTAGCTTTTAATCAGACTTGGCACTTCTTCTTACTTTCCACTTGCATGGTCCATTATTGAAGAGAAGTAATGAATATAATCAACCTTCTCACTATTTCCATGACTTTGAAGGGTTTTAGGTTTATCTATAAATGTCTTTTCCATCATTATAGCCTTCTCAAATTGCTGTGAAGAACTCAAATTGTTTGAAAACCCTAGAAGAAATCGACTTGTCTTAATGAAACTCATATTTCCTAAAACAAACTCCCCTTTAAACTAATATACACGGGCTTTGACAAAGTTAGTAGATTAACATGATAAAACTTCTTTCTTACTTCCCATTTTCCTTTTGGCATTGGAAACCAAGATGATTTTGGATTTTTCCCTTTTTGCAAACTAGTGCTAAACTAATAGACCAAGGGTGAAAAAATATCAATAGTACTAATGTACAAAATAAAAGTCCCTCACAATAGAGTAAAGACAAAAACCTTGTGGGAAAAAAATCCTCTTCAAAAAGAGAAATATATATAAAGGAGGGCTCAAAAAACCCAAGGACAATTTACTTCACCCCAAAAAAGTGTCAGAACACGGGATAGTGAAACTAGAATATGTGAAGAGTTACTACTGCAATCTAAGTAGTGTTGTAAGAAAGAGACTAAAAAATATCATGTGAATGAGTCATATGATGTGAGGCTCTTGAGTGAATTATCCAACTATCAGTGGATGAATACAATCTTCTAGCTATAAGTATATGTCCCTTACTAGGTTTGGGAATATTAATGCCATGTTTCTTCATGACCTCTTCCAAAGTTGTAATCCTTTGATTAAAAAACATAATGTCATGATTTTGTAATCCACATAAAGTACATGGTCCTCTACTTTTCTTATTGGCTTGGAAATATTCCTACCTAGTTGAGAAGAGGAGGTGACTACTATGTTAGTTTTGTTTTTCTACTTGAATGAATTCTCAATTCCTAAAGAAAATTTGGCCTTAGATTATTTTGAAGACTTATTACCTTTTTTCTTTGATGATTGAGCAACTAGTGCTTGAATTTTTGAAGAGGTGATATAATTCATGGAATGTGACTGAGATTATTCCCATTTGTTCCTATAAACAAAATGTTTAAAGTAGACATTGTAAATGTTGTTCCAAGAGTGTCCATTCTAGAGTATAAGGTAGAAGAAAAGACCTAATTAGGGCCTTGTAGATTTTATAAAAACAAGAAGATGCATTCTTTATCTATTTTTGTTTTACCAAAACCTTGAAGTTGAGAAAGTGGAGACTTAAAGTTGACTAAACAATCTTCAATATAAGGAAACGTATAAGGAGATAATATAGTTAATTTAGCACCCAACTGAAGTATTTTAAATTTATCAATTATATATACCAAAAAATTCTTTAAATTTTTTCCACATTTGCTTTGGAATTGTACAATTGACAAGGTGAAAGTACAAATTATCAGATACATGGAGGCCAATAATTCCCATTGCCCTCATCTAACTTGTATTAATGAACAATATGTTCATATTCCCTTGTGAATTGTATTAGTTATTCATTTAGCATTTGTCATAATTATTTTGACTAAAGAAGTTGTTGTACTTTGACTTTCCATGTGTGGAAATTATGTGGATTTAGAAAATTAATTTTTGGATCCATGCTTTAATCTCACAAATAGGCACCTAAATTGTGCCTTAAAAATCTCCTAAAATTGCATTAGAACTAGAATCAACCCCCTAGATGCCTAAATCATCCATTTATAACTAATTTTTACAATTTTGAGAAAAAAATTTAAAGTTAATTATAAATTTGAAATTCTTGTGAAATTTTGATAATTTTTTTTAAATGTCAAATTTCCATAATCAAGGTGAAAGTTATGCCCCATTGGAAATTGTGCAAAAAATGCTTAACTTCTAAGGCCTAACCAACAACTAAAATAGTATAATTTCAAGAAATTAAGGCCACCAATATGTCAATGTTGGAACCAACTTTTTATTGACTATAAATTGGTAAAAAAATGCCTCCCCATTTGCAAGTAATAAAAAAATTCACCCTCTTTAGGCACTTAGGGATGAACTAGTGGTTAGCTTAACTAGTAGTTGTCAGCATAAAAATGTTACAATTTATGAAATATTAGCACAATTTACACTAAGAAACTATAATAGAAAATGTTACATTTAAGTGTGGCAATCCAAGTCCAATTCTTGTGCCTTGGAGGGTGGTCTAAGCCATTGAAAGTGCCCATAATGGTTGCTAGAGGGTTTCATGGAAGGTTGCAGCAATGTAAGGTGGCTCCTTCTTAGACCATGTGAAGTATGTTGGAGGGTTTTGAAATTCCAATAGTTAAGCATCAAAAATGTTTTTGGTAAAATAGACAAGTGACAAAATTGACTCATTTCCATATAAAACCTTTCACAAAAATAAAAGATTTTGGATTTCATGAGGGCCTCCTCTAGAACCTCATTTCAATAGTAATAATAGTAACAAATGCCTCCAAGTAGTTAATAATCTAGGAGTATTGGGTTGTAATGGGGGAAGATATGCTATCGAACAAGGGATTGGAACTTAAGTGTGAGCTACAACTGGTGGCTAAACAATGGGAACTTAGACTCGACAAAGATGTATCTCATATTGCTACTATAGAATTTGCTACAAAGACCTCCTTTTCTCTTGCATCTTTTGATGTTCATTCCCATGAATCTCCCTCAAAGAGTGAAATATTATGGGAAACTTAGCCTACAATGTAGATAAGGGAAAAATAAACTGAACAACCAAAGAAAATAGTGGTTCATAGAATATCCATTTCAAGTTGGATACTCCTTTGACATGTCATTTGAGAAAGGATAGATGTGATTGTAGAGCATATGCATGAGTATCCAAAATATATTTTGTAAGATTTCAAAGAATATCTCAAACACTTCTATAAAACTTGAAACAAGTGTGGTGGTGGCACCACCCAATAGGGGCGATAAAAAATAACAGTTTGAATCTTTGAAGTAAGAACTCAATGCCCAAATCGATGAATAAATCCTAAGAAACCAAAATCTTCACTAAATAATGATTGAGGATGGTTGAGTAGAGGCCCTCTCTAGAATTTTTTACATATTTTACAAAAAAATATGTACAAGTATGGATTTGT
Organism: Sequoia sempervirens; assembly: GCA_007258455.2. Taxonomy (NCBI): domain Eukaryota; kingdom Viridiplantae; phylum Streptophyta; class Pinopsida; order Cupressales; family Cupressaceae; genus Sequoia; species Sequoia sempervirens. The sequence goes on from VDFB02000003.1 coordinate 15,465,409, forward strand.
ATGATATTGCATTGTATAGGGACAAAAAATTATAAAATTTAAACATTACTAAATTTCACCAAATAAAAGGTTATGCTTCATTTTTCGGGCCTTCTGGACTCAATGGTGACATTTGTTTAGCTTCACAATGCTTTGTTGATAGGTCTTAGTGTCTGAATTTACCAATAAAGGGAAGGAACTTGCAATTCATTCCTTTGATACCATATTGGAGAAGCAAATTATTAATACAAAACTCAAGAAATTCCACAAGAGAATGTATGCAATACGAATTAACTAAACTATCATAGAACATATGTGAATGTAAAATCATCTCCTTGTATATATAAAACAAGGACATAGGAAGGTGAAATTAAAACATTGACTAACCCTCCAAGAGATGTGACACATGTGGAGCACTTGGGACAAGTGTGAGAGCATGTTTCATGTTGTTGTAGGGGAAATATGGGTTAGTTGTAAAAGTTTGAAATTGGGAAATCAATGCAACAAACATCAAAAATCCATCAAGAAATGATCATATTAGCCCATACTCAATGAAATTGGGTTATCAAACATCAAAAAGATTCAATCAAAAACATTAAAACATACAATTCAAAGCAAATTGAATCAAAACAATGTGCAACTCTTTAATCCCATTGGGGTATTATGCTTCAAGTGAATGTGGATTGATCTATTAAGCACTTTCCCATGATTGCAAAGCTTAAAATGATGATTATGACTCACAATTAGCTCGAAACACTAAATTGCTCAAGCTCATAAGGATTTTTTTTTTAAGCAAAATGCTAGAAGCCTATATTTGTCAAGCTCATAAGGATTGTGAATGATTATTGAAGGAAAATTGAGTTGTTTTATAGATGTAGAAATATCAAATCAACAGTCAAGATTGAAGATCAAGATCAATGGATGAGAGGAGATCAAGGAGATGGATGAAGATCAATGGATGAAATTGCTTGAGAGCCCAAAATATCCCTATTTTCATGAAAAAAAAGGTTAAAAATATTTTGGAGGGAAAATATCTATTCAAATTTAAATTTGAATTTTGGGAATATTGTGTACAAGCTTTTGGATTCAACTATGTATGTTTTTTAGTTGATGTTTTAGATCACACTCCGTGATCCATCATTAGGAAGAGGAAAAAATGAAAAGGATTGCAAAGAGATCTTAATAAAGGATGGGTGAAGTGGATTGAGGGAGGAGAGAACTAAAAAATAATAAAGAAATATCTTAAAATAATGGGTTAAAATATATTAATGAAATAAAAAAATGTATAAAAAATGGGGCATCAATTAAAAGTTGTACCATGCTAAAGGCATATGATATACAAATAAAGCAAACACAATATTGTAGTAATGGATATTATGATATATATAAAATTATAAGAAAAAAGTAAAGTGATTATATTTTATAGGGAAATATGAAATGAGAAATTAGAAAACAAAGGGAGTAAAATGGTCAAAAGAATACATACATACATACATACATACATACATACATACATATATATATATATATATATATATATATATATATAGGAATAATCCATATATACAAATAAAAGAGATAAATGAGAAGGAATAAATAATAAGTGTAACAAGGCATTATATATGCAATCTCAAAAGCAAACATCCAATTACACAACCAAAGTGATAAAAAATAGTGAGCTAAAAAATATAAAGGAGAAAAAAAACACAAAATATATAGTGTGATTTGAAACATTGACTGAAAGAGATACACAGTTGAATCCAAAAGCTTGTACACAATTTCATGGATTGTGGAAAACTCATACCATCTTTTAGGAATATTCCTTTTGGAGGGAATATGCTTTTTAGATATTTTGGAAGGAAAAGATATTTTGAAAAGGGAATATCCTTTTTTGAAAAATGAATATTCTTTGTGCAAGTTGGAAGAAATTAGGGAATTAAATAATTATGAAAATTATTTAATTGTGAGGATTAGGAGGAATTAAGATTTATTAATTAAATAATAAAAAATTATTTAATCATGTGGGATAAAGGAAAAATTAGATTTAATTAAATAATGAAAATTATTTAATCATGATGGAAGGAAGAAATTTGATTTTAATTAAATAATTTTGGATTATCCAATTAAAGGGGAAATCAGTAAGAAATGATGAAAAAGGATGAATTAATCAAATAATGTCAATTATTCAATTAATAGAGGAAAAAGATGAATTTAATCAAATAATCAAAAATTATTCAATTAAATTGAAGAATTGGGTGAAAATGAGGAAAATGATGTTAATAGGAAAAATCGGGATATGTAATACGTTCAAGACATTTTTAGGTGTCTACATTTGCCCCTCTTTGAAGTGAGGTACTTGTTGCATTGTAAAAAAGACCTGATGTTGCTTAGATTTTTTTTAAATCCCCGATCCCCCACTATGCCCTAGTGGATGAAGGAATGATAGTATGTTGCCCCCTCGAGAGATCGGCCTGAAAATTAATTTTTGGGTCGAAGTCGCAAAAAGGTTACGTGAGTAGTTCTACTGAAAACAAGATGAAAAATAGGTCCTAAGAATCTGATAAAGTGGTTAGGATTGATTACCAAGATCAAAACGTAGGCTATCAGGTCCATCGAGGGTAAAACCCTAAGATTTGGGGACCATATATAGGCTTTTGGGCTCAAAATACCCTCATTTGCACTCTTTACTTTGTGATATTTTAGAGCTCTAAGCATCCACTTCTTCTAGACATCTCACAATGGTGTTCATTCATCAGGCCCCACATTGTACATACCTAGTTAGCTAGTTCTAAAGGCTAGTAAGAGTGAGCCCGCTGGTACGTACCACCTTAATTTTTACTTGTTAATAGTTTTGGATTGTTAAACTTGTAGCCAAAGGTAGGAAAACAAACACATCGATCTACAAATCGACACATTTGAACCCCAACATGTTGCAATGCATCCATAAAATGTCATGTTTGCAATAAACTAGTGTGTTTGGGATAAACTAGCATGACTAGAGTGACGCGTTTGAAAACATGTTCACATTTGAATTTAGGGGTTTACCACATTTGAAAATAAGCCTATGTTTGACTATTACTCTTTATCACATTTGTGCACAATGACGTGTTTATTCTTTTGATTAGTAGACTTAGGATTTTTATCAAAAAAATGATAATTTGACGTCATGGGTGCTATGCTTGCAGGCGGTGCTTCATCCCACCTCTCAAGAGAATAGGCCTAGGATTTTGGAGTGACTATGTGCTATTGGCAAGGTCGAGGTTGAGTTCCTAGCATTGATTGGTCTCTATCATATTGCATACATTCCTGACATCTAGGCACATAGATCGATGATGATTGCGCTTGTTGAGCGATGGAGGTCTGACACAACAACATTTCACATACCCACAAGAGAGTGCACTGTCACTCTAGAGGATGTCTGGCACATCCTTAAAGTTCTTATTCAGAGAGTTTGAGTTGTATACGATATGGATTGAGGAGCAACATCCATGGTGAGGATCAACTAGAGGTAGTAGATGGACATATTGACCTACATCTTTATGTCAGGGAGGTTGATGACATTACTCTGATTCTAGTTGGGCTGATCATAGGGCCTTTAATGCCCGATAGATGATCATGATAGTTTCTCGTTGGATGGGGATCATTGATCAATGGTATGATTACAAAGGGTATCACTTATGCATGAGGACCTTGCATCCTCACCTATTTATATCATGACATGCACCAGGTTTTCTATAGGGGAGTGACTAGTCTCTCAACAGGTATGACTTTGCTCCATGTATGGGCATGGGAGCTGATTGTGACTCAACCTATGGGAGAGTCAAAGAGAGATGTTGGAGATCCTTTTGCCTATTGGTATGCTTCTACGTTGACCTACAGAGGAGAGGATAATTACACTATTGGAGGGGAGTATTTGATGATGTGACTCAGTTCGATTGATGACCATGGGTTTGATGCGAGGCATGGATGAATGACCAACTCCATATGAATTTTTATAGACAAACCCATTGGTTGATCAGGCACACCTAACACTTTCTTGAGAGATAAATGTCATATAGGATCTGTAGATAGTTTGGAGAGAGGCATATCATATTTTATGGTGACTACCATGCCACATATGCTCACACAGTGTGGAAGATTCCAGTATGGGGTCCTATGGTAATACCACAGACAACCCTTATTGAGTTTGATCATATGGATCCCCTTGCATGTGGATGGGCAGGTGGTCCCAACGATCTAGGGATGACACAAGACTATGATGCTCGGTGGGTCTAGAGGAGACTAGTGAGGTTTATGCTCGCTGTTGGTGTCAATAGGCCTAGAGACATAGGGGCTTGACAAAAGAGAGAGGCAAAACCCAACAGAGAGAGATGACAAAGACAAAGGGTTGTAGCAAAGCAACAACAAATTATATAGGTTATACAACATGATGCCCCTCATCAAGATCCACCTCAACAAGATCAATAGAAAGTACCCCTTTAGCAAATTAGTAGCAACAATAGCATGATCAACAATAGGACGCTAAGGGGGTGATGGAGACCTTGATGTGAGATTAGCACTAGTTTTATCTTAGAGGGACTAGGCTCGTCGTGAGTGAGACAATTATAGGTCAGATTGGGATTAGTTGACCACTTAGCTCATTTAGATGATTGCTTAGAAAGATAAAGCTCTCACTAAGAGGGAATAGGTCAAAGCTAAGAGGGATTCACATATAACAAAGCGAGACACTGAGATCACCCAGTGCTAGCAGACAAAGATGCAGGTGGCTCAACTCATAGTTGAGAGAGATACAACCAAAGCAAAGAGGGATACAAAGAACACTCAGAGGATGCAGCTTGAGATTGCCTAGGGTAGTATGATCACTATGGATCACCATATGTAGGATACGTAGTCCCTTATACAAGAGGCTACATACTACATGATCCTCTATCAGGTTGCGGTCCCTCGAGAGAGACGACAACCTAGATTTTTTTCATAGATCAACACTGAAGTTAGATCTAGTAGATCGAAGGGTAGGTCAATAGGACCTCCTTCTCAGTAGTTTCCACCAAGACATGGTGAGCAGTAGCCACCAGGATATTGGGATCAACAGATCATGGGCCCACCACCTCAACCTCCTCCTAATAGGGAGGACCAATCAGGGTACCCTAATTTTGCACAAATATTCTTTTGATGTATTTTAATCATTGATGTCGACACATTTGTATACATTCATTGGATTTTGAGCCTCATGTATATATGTGTTTTTGATGTATATTATCATATCACATACTTGATGTATTAGATTTTGTATCATGACATATTTATTTTGATGATATATGAGATGAGGTGACCCTTTTTTATGCGGCTATGACATGATCTTATGATGTATATATGCTTTGTGATGTTTCTTATGGTTTGATGATACATGCTATGATATGGATGCTCCATGATATGATGATATATGCTATGAGATATGGATGGATGCATATATGTCATATATTAATGATCTGTGGATGCAAGATGCATGTGATGGATGATGATATGATCATGGTTTTCTTTTTGTAATTTTTTATATGGTCTACGATGATGCTCATGCAGGATGGGGATATGAGATGATGCATATTGCAATTTGTGGATGCAGGATGGATATATATTTTGGTATGTCATGATACTTGGATAGAAATGTTAGTATGATAAAGGAATGAGAATGATTATAATAGAATGATGATGAGATAGAATGATGATGTTGATCTAGATACCGAAAAATCTATGAGACTTTATTGGATATGTGATGAGGTAGGATAGATGGTTTTTCTTTGCTTTTAGGTTGTGCTAAATGATATAGAGAAATCCTTATTTTTATGTAGCAAGTAGACACAATACACCAAGGTATGAAGAACCAGGGTGACTTTGCATCTATTGCATGGAATTTGACTATGCAAACAAATAGGAGTATCCTTGTTCATACTTGACATACAAACACCTTTTTATGATGTGAGAGAATGAAGCCATTGAAGTAAGGAGACCAATAAACAAAAGGTATAAAGAACTTGATATGCATTGGACATTATATTACTCGAGACTATCCTTGCACACACAAGGCAAGTATTCGCCAAGGTCGTATTACAAGAACATCCACAAGCACAACAAATGAAATAAATGATTATGCCCCATTACATACCCCTCTAGACACGCCAAGATATTGAAGATCAAGGTAGTTTTGATTGAGCGATGTAACTGAGATAAAAAGGTAAAACCAAAAGAAAAGATCGAAATGACAAAAACACCAATGCCATCATATCTCTTGCTAGAGAGAATTGTTTTTTGATATTTGAAATGATGTCTATTGTAGGAAAGATATATCTATTAAGACATGCATTGGATGTTAATTTTAAATGTTTAGGCTATTGGTATGAAGGTTTGTTTGACATGTTTGACAATGATCAAGACTTATGATTTTACATAAAATTTTGTGTTTCAATAATTGTACTTGCTTCTCTATGTTTCGCCAAAGGCGAGGGTAACAATAAGTTTATTATGGATGAAAAATCATTGCAGATGAGATGAGATGGGGTGGATGAAATTTGTTTCTTTTGGAAATATTTCAATGTTTCTTTTATACTTTTTGAAATGTTTTGAGGTTGTTTTTAGTATTTTGAAGTTTTTGATTTCTTTTTGAGATTTTTGACATATTTGAATGTTTTTAGAAGTTTTTAAAATGTTTGACCAAGAGAATAGGACCTAAGGGACAAACCTATGCCTTGAGGGCTCATCAAAGATGGCCTTGCCTATGTGAATGCATAAAGGCTTCGTAATTAAATTATTTGGACTTGATAATTTTGGGATTTTGATATTTTCAAGTTTATTTGAATGTTTGTGAGATTTTGATGCTTTTTGATGTTTTTGAGATTTTCAAAATTTTTGGATTTTTTTGGATTTTGATGTTTTAAATGACTTAGGTGACATACAAGAACCCTTTCCAACAACTAAGTGTATGGACATTTCCCCTAGTCATGTGGGACTTCTTCGCTATGAGTGGAATAAGGATGACCTTAGGTAGTACTGATAGATACTCGTTGAACACCAAGCCATGATAGGGATAGAGATGGAAGGATGAAAGATGGATTGATGGAAGATTTTATTATGGAATAGATGAATGATAAGAAATATTGGTAGATGGATATATGGATGCTTATTTACATAAGGTCCATGTTTGCTAGGTTTTCACCAAGGTACTTTCCCAAAGCACCACTGAAGTGGTTTTCACTAGAGGACAATTTTTACTCTTTATTGTTTTATCCTCTCTTTTTTTGGATTTTTCTATTTTATTTTGGCTTTTTTGGAATAAGATACCCTTAATGGGCTAGGCATAGAATCACTTAAGATAGCTCCTATTGATAGGATCTTGCAAGGGATCACCTTCAGGTATCGCTAATTGATAAGCCCCTGATCTATAGCTTACGATGACAATAAAAAGTCCCAACTAGTTAGGTTCAAATTTACCTTTGTTGTCTTGATCTAACTAGTTCTTTAGATTTTCCTTTAGAACAAGGTCTCCTACTCAAAACTATGGACCCTTAATTTTTTTATTGTAGCTTCTTCATATCCAGTTCTAGTATGCTTGTAGGTGATTAAGTGCCTCAAGACAACACTCATCTAGCAATTCAAGTTCATCTAACCTAGATGTCCTATACTCTTCATTGTTGATCAGGTGTTGCAATGAAACTCTTAATGATTGGAACTCGACCTCAATGGGTAAGATATCTTCATTCCCATATACCAAGGAATAGGGAGTAGCACCAGTGGGTGTTCTAATACTTGTTTGATATGCCCAAATGGTGGGATTCAATTGTAAATGCCAATTTTGACCAGTGTCATTAATAGTCTTCTTTAAGATCTTAATGATGGTCTTGTTAGATGCTTCCACTTGACCATTTCCTTGGGGGTAATAAGGGGTAGATAAATAATGTTGAATATGGAGTTGGTTGCAAAGTTCTCAAACATGTTTATTTTTAAAAGGTGTTCCATTGTCTATGACAATAGCCTGTAGAACACCATAGCGACAAATTAGGTAGTTCAAGATAAATTTAGATTTTTTTTGGTAATATATGTCATGGGTATAGCCTCAATCCACTTCGTGAAATACTCAATGGTGATGATTATGAATTTGTGGCTATTAAAGGATGTAGTTGTAATCATCCCAATGAGATCGAGCCCACATTACAAGAAAGGCCATGGTGTTATGATTGGGTGTAGATCTTGCGTTGGAGAATGGATAAGGTCACCATGTTGTTAGCACTATAAACACTTCTTGATAAACTGATTAGCTTCCTGCTCCATGATGGGCCAATAAACCCATTATTAGCAACTTCTTAGCCAAGGTGATGCCACTTGAATATGACCCACAAATCCTTCATGTACCTCTTTTAAGATAGTTGAAGCTTATTCTTGGTCAAGACACCTTAATAGTGTTGTATCAAGAATTCATCAATAAATGATATTGCTAATAATGACAAAATGTGAGGATCTTTGAATAAATGGTTTGTATAGGTTAGGGGTAAGGTCAAATGGAAAGATACCATTGTAAAGGTAAGTGAAGATATCATGGTACCATGGGGAACCAAGACCAACAATTTCACATATGAATTCTGATTCAGGGATGTCATAGACTAGTATTAGAATTTGTTCAACAAGAAATTCACACTTCAAGCTATTGTGCAACGTGTCTAAAAAAGATTCAATAGTTGTCATCGCATCTGTTGCTTTATTGCTAGCTCTTGGAACATGTTCAAAAGTGATGACTATGAAGTACTCCTTAAAACTATCTACCATTATTTTATGTGGAATTAGTTTCTCATCCTTTGTTTGGTAATCATCATTGACCTATTTGACCACTAATTGGGAATCACCAAAGACTTGGAGTTCTTCGATCTACCATTGTATTTCCATTCTAAGTCATGTGATAAGAACTTCATATTCAACTATATTGTTTATACATGAAAATTCCTACCTATAGGATTTTGGTATACAATCACCTTGAGGGGTGATGAATAGGATACTTGCTCTGGATCCATGTTGTGTATGTGATCTATCAAAGTATAACTTCCATTGATTCATTGATGTGATGGTGAATATTGCTCCATCAGGAAACTTAGATACTGGGGGATTTTTTGCATATATTGGTGCTTCAACTAACTGCTTGGCGATGGCCTATCCTTTGATAACATTGTGATCCATGTACTTGTTATCAAAATCACTTAGGATCATTACCCATTTAGCCATGTGACTTGTAAGAGTAGCCTTTGATAACATATACTTAAAGGGACCAACCTTAGAGATGAGCTTGATTTGGTGATTCAACATATAATGTCTCAACTTTTGAGAAGCAAGCACTACCACCAATCAAGCTCTTTCAACAATTGTATAGTTAAGTTCATACCCTATTGGGTTCCTATTGATGTAGTAAATATCTCTCTTTGCATGACTCATCATGTTGTGCTAAAAGAGCTCCTAGTGTTGTTGACGTCACCAAGATGCACAATATTAGTGGTTTGTTTGTCATTGGTGGTATCAAGAGTGAGGGTGATGCTAGATAGTCTTTCAACTGTTGGAAATCTTGTTCGCAATGATGGTCCCATTTGAATGCCACACCCTCCTGGAGAAGATGTGTGAAGGGATGACATTTGTCAACTAATTTTGCAATGAACCTTCTGATAGACTACAATTTTCCTTGAAGACTTTGAAGCTATTTTAATATTTTAGGTGATTGCATGTCGATTATTTCTTTTACTTTGGCAAGGTCTACTTCGATTCCCCTTCATGATACAATATACCCAAAAATTTTATTAGAAGTAACTCCAAAGACACATTTCTTTGGATTCAATCATACTTGATACTTTTCAAGCATGTCAAAAATTTGAGCCAAGACTTCTAGATGTCCTTTCCTTGTGATTGATTTTGCAATTATATCATCCACATAGTCCTCTAAGATCTTGTGAAATGTTATGGAAGATAATTTTCATTTCTTTGATAGATAGCTCTAGCATTTTAAAACTAAATGACATAACATTTCAATAGAAGGTTCCCCATTGGCATGTAAATGTTGTCATGTGTTGATCCTCTTTTGCTATCATTATTTGATTGTATCTTGAGAACCTGTCCATGAGAGATAGCATCTCATGTCCCATAGTAAGATTCATAATGATGTCTATGTTAGGTAGTGGAAAATTGTCCTTAGGACAAGCTTTATTCAGATCCCTAAAATATGTGCATATACAGATGCCCCCAGTGGGTTTTGAGACTGGTACGAGGTTCAAAACCCACCATGGATAGTCAATGGGTCTTATGAAACCCATATCAAGCAACTTCTATAGTTCAACTTTGACTAATAATGTTGTTTGAGGATACATTTTTCTTAGCTTTTGTTTTACTAGTTTCGTATTAGGATGCATTTTTAATCAATGCACTACTAATGAAGTGTCAAGTCCTGGCATATTTGAGTATGACCAGGAAAAGTTGGTCTTTCTTTCTCTAAGGAAAGATGTTAAATTTTGTTGCTATTCATTGTCTAAGGATGTCACATAGAATGTCACCATGATTGCTCAGTTGTTCCAACATTTACTGGTTGTGCTTCCTCCACAAGAACAATTAACATTTCTTGATCCATTGCAATACTAGGGAGATTGAATCCTCCATCCTCAGGTGCCTCATAGAGGTTTTCACCTTTGGATGTATCCTTTATTTTTATTTTTTCTATGATTTTAAAGTGCCACTTTGTGGTTTTTGCAAGGGGATCTTGTTTTGATTTTAAAATTTTCTATTTTGCAACTGGAGGGTTCAATCTAATCAGCATAGTATGCTTAGGTGTCTAGTTTAATGTTGAAACCTACTTTATGATCTCCAAAAGGTACACCATCTTGAAGTCCCACAAATTTTGTGACAACCTCATCATTTTCAAATAAATCTAGAATTAGTGCTTGTTGTTGGTCCTAATCGATGAGTTGAGGATTTATGAGTTTAAGTTTGTTGTCTTAGGTAGGGGATGTAAATGATGTGGTGGTAATGGTGTATATGGAGGCATTCTCGAATAAGTCTATTATGCACATGGGTAAGTCCTCAATGTATTTTATATTAAATGGCCTGTTGTACCAAGAAGAAGCTTCAACTTCCTCAGTTAAGATATCCTCAACAAGAGGAGTCACATTTTTTTCTAAGCTATACCAAAGACCTTTATTCTTTGGTAGCTTTTATGGAATGAGGGGTTCAAACATACCATCTTGTTGCTTTAAGCCAAGTTTTTTGGTACTTGTGTAGCCCATCTTCTTCATTAATTGATATCCTTTGCTTTTCTGGTCATTAGAAAGGGGAGCTTCCTCATGTTCCTCATGATATATCCATTTAGATATGTCTCCTTCATCTATGATCTTTGTGTTTAGTTCTCCCCATTTTTCAAAGGTAGTAGGTTTAAACTTGATTATCTTGGACACTTTCTCAATGTGGTGGGGTTGACCATATGACTTTGGAGAAAGTGGAAGTTGTTGCACATAGAAAGAATCCTTTAGGTTGCAATCACCACAACCGTTGTATTTGATTTGCACTTTGACCATAGAGAGTGTGTTTTGAAGGAAGCAAAATCTAATGTTGTTGGATCAACATAAGAAGATGAGGGTGGAACTTCATCATTCTTAGGCACTTGAAGTAGTCTATAGTATTTCTCTTCCATACTCTTGTAGTAATAAAAGGGTTCAAGATCACCATGAATTATTACTTCCTTGTCATTGTAAGGAAACTTCAGATATTGATGATAAGTGGAAGCCGCGACTTGCATGGAATGGATCTATGGGTATTGGGTGGCCTGAAAGGATGTTATATGGCAAGTCAAGATCTAAGACTTGGCATGTTGTTTGTGTTGTAGTGGGACCAACTTGTATGGGTATCTTTATGGTTCCTTTTGAATCTCGCTCATTATCATCATAAGCTCTAGTGGTTATCCATTTTGATCTTTCAATCACTTCATTTGAGTAGCCCAAATGTTTTACCAATTGAAGGGTACATATGTTTAGACCTATACCTCCATCTATCAAAACTCTCTTGAACTTATGTTTATGGACGTAGACCTCAAGATGTAGAGTGCGATTATGGAATGATTGTGATGGGAGGTCTTTTTTTTAGTGAATACCAATTGATGAGTGGATGCATGTGTCCTACTATAGCTTGTAATTATTTGGTATCTATATTGGTAGGTACATATGATGATAAGAGAGCTTTATTTAAGACCTCTTTGTGTGCGGAGGATATCCTCAAGAATTATAGAATGAAAATTTGTGTTGGTGTCTTCTTGAGATGATCTATAAGGCTATAGTACATAAGATTTACTTTTGTTTGCACTTTAAATTGTGAAGGAGCCCCTTGAATGGTGACCTTATCTCTCTGTGTAGTGACTCCACACTCAAGATTTTACCCAGATATTGTGATGACTGAGATATAATTTCTATCATCATGTATGTGTCATATGACATTGTCATAGGTGTGATTGATGAAATTAAAGGTTTTATACTTTCTTGCATCATTTCCTTTACCATGGTTGGGTATAGGATTCTTGTACATTTCTATGTCATTATTTCCTAATACTCATGCACATTGATTAATGTTTACCTCACCATGATCGATGAGGTCCTGTATAATTTTCTTTAGTTTCATGCAATTGTTGGTTATATGACCTTTCATTTGATGGTACTCACAATAATTATTATCATTGTACCACAAAGGTTTAAATTGTGGTTCCTCATACTGTCTAAATTTAGGAATCTATATTAGTTTTGTTTGTATGAGTTTGTTCAAGATTACCTCGATAGGTTCCCCTAAGGGTGTGTATTTATGTCTTGTTGAATAGTTATTTTGTCTCTATGGTGTTGGTTCTCTTAGAGGATTTGTTTTTGTATGTTTTTTTGCAGATTATGCTATTGAGGTTGCACATTTTGTACAAAATTTTCATCTACCACACCTTCATGGTTTACATTCTTATTTTTGGCCCATATACAGGGTTTTTCACTCAAATTAGATGGTTGGTTATTATTGTTAGAGATTTGTACAAGACCCTTAGTAATAAGAACTCTCTCAATGCTAATTCCTTTTGATATGAGTTCCTCGAATGTGTGCATGCATTGCATACATAGTTGAAAGGCGAGTTCTGAGTTAACATTATTTTCAACAATATCCACTTGTTGCTTTTTGGGGATAGGTGGTCTACATTTGGTTGCTTTATGTCTCCATCTTTGTAGGAAGGAGGCAAAGGTTTCGCCCTTTTTTTTTTTTGACAAGGTATAGATCAGTCATCATGATAACTGCATCAATGTTATATGAAAAGTGGGCAACAAATTGATCAATGATTTCTTGAAACATTTGTATGCCTTGGGGTAAGTGTGAAAACCATTCTATAGCTTGTCCACCTAAGCTACGTGGAAAAAGGCACATAAGATATGAATCATTATAAGGCACCTCCATATAAGCGACATAAAACTTTCATATGTGCTCTTTGGGGTTACCTCGTCCTTTATACTTGCCAAATTTTGGAATTTTGAAGTCTAGGGGAAAAGGTAACATGGTAATGCTATTGTTAAATGGGTATGGACATAAGTCTTGGACAACATAATATTTTTTTATCTTCCCCATTTGTATATCTTGGATTTTTTGTGTCAATTTTTGGATTTGTGAGGATATGTCGGTAGAAGGAACATTCATTAGTGGATTAAGAGAATTATATTGACTTGGGTCTTGATATGTAGGTGGGTTCATGTTATACGAATTATATGCAGTTTGAAGTTGTGTACCCATTTGGTATTGTGGATTGGGTTTGGGTGGAAGAGGTGTGTTGTTTGATCCATAGTGAATTTGGGGGATGATGTTTTATTGTGGGGGTTGTTGCAAGGTTTGTTGTTGTTTTTGTGCAACAAACTAGTGTTAAAAATGTAATTGTTGTTTAGCGTGCAACTATTGTTAAGCATGGAGTTGTTGTTGTGCTTGGATTTTATTTTGGTATGTGATGTTTTTTGGTTGTTGTGGAGTGGGAGTTTGTTGTTGTGGTGTAATGTAATGATGATGTTGTTATTGAGGGTTATGGATGTATTGATGGTGGGGGTTGATGTTTTATGGAATGGTATTTTGTTGAGGAGGTTGTTAGTGGTATTATGGAATGAGATTTTGTTGTTGAGGGGTTGGATTTTGTTGGGGTGTTTTTTGAGAGTGATATTGGAGTTATTTTTGAGGAGGTTGTTATGTGAATTGTTGTTGAGGAGGTTGTTGTGTAAATTGTTGTTGAGGAGGTTATTTTGTGAGTTATTATTGAGGAGGTGGTTGTTGTGTGAATTATTTTTGAAGAGGTTGTTGTGTGAATTGTAGTTGAGAAGGTTGTTGGTGGATATTTATGTTTTGTGATGGTGGTGTTGTAAATGGATTGATCCAATAATTTGTCATGTTTAGGTTTGGTACATTGGTATTTGGTATGTTGGTGTTTGGTATGTTGGTGTTTAGTATGTTGGTGTTTTGTGGTTGATTGTTTGTATTTTTAAGGCATAGGTTGTTTGGAGTCCCTAGACCTTGAGTGTTGTATAGTGGATTGTTATATTGGATTGAAAAGTTAGTTTGATCCACTCCTTGTAAAGTGACCATGGGTTTACTTGGTACATTTGTTGAAGAAGGACTAGATATTTGTTTATTGACATGGTGTATAAAGGGGTAACTTCCTTGTGGATGATTCCTTCTTCCAAAATTTAAAAAGGATGGTTGTTCCCTAGGTTGATTGATATCAAAATTGGGAGGGATTTTAGCACCAACTTGTGCAAGTTTTAGCATGTATAAGTTTGGGTCAAGACTTAACAACATCTACCACTTTAACAAGAGATGGGTCTTGTTACATCTCTAATATTTGTTTAGGAGTGAAGTCATGGAGTGTTTTGAATTCAATTGGGTTAGGTTACATTTTTGTTGGAAAAGGAGGTTTATACCCTTTGGTTTTAGGCATTCCCCATGGTATATCACTAGCGCTTGGGGTAGTGGTTTTTCATAAGTTTATTCAATCGTGCTTGAGGTAGTGGGAGGATTTGAACCACTAGGATTTGTTTCTATTTTATTCTTGTGTTGAGATTGTGTTGTGGCCATAAAAATTGTAGTTGTCCTAGGAGATACAAATTTTGAAAGTGTATGAAGATGTTTTTGACGGGATATTTGAGTTGCCTCAAATCAAGCTAGTAAAGACACCCTAAACTTCTTTGGACCTATGATGAATGACGTTTGGATGAGTGGAGGATGTGGAACCTAAATTTAGACAAAGTTGGTTCTTACTAGATCTTTTGTTTAATTTTTGTTTTGAGGATTATTCCTTGCTTGTCCTAGACAAATGAGTCTAAGCTAAGGAAGATGATAATGAGGTTACCAACTTTAGGAGTAGACTAATGACTCTAAAGCAATTTTTTGATGAGTATTTTAGCACTACACAAAACAAATTAAACACAAGTGTTCTATCTCTCTTGAAAGGTGAATTTCTTCAAACAACTTCAAAAAATAACCTCAAGGTTTTGAATGTTAGGTCTTGACAATGCAAAAAACAACTTAGTAGTGATATGATTTTCTAGTAATCACAAAGGGAATTTATGGTTAACAAGGTTGGAAGCTTGTGGGACTTGTAATGGGGTCTTAAAAATTATGAAGACTAGTTAAAACCCTTGCTGTAATTTCAGAATAACAGTCTTTTATCATCGAATATACTAGTGTAGTGATGTTGGAATCTTATACTAATAGATTTATAAAGAAATATCAAAAGGTTGAGGGTTCAAGAGAAATCCTAAATTTGAAACCTAAGTAGGATTGCAATAATGGTTGATGCTTTAGATAGATAAACTCCCAAAACTTAGCTCTGCTTAACTAAGACTAACCTACAGTATCATAGAACAAGTGCGATCTTCAAAGGTGATCTTCAGATTTTTAGACTATGACATTCATACACAGGGGCATAAACATACATAGTTGAACTTGAGTACATGAAATTAGCTCAGAATAACCTTACAAAGTAACTTATAATCAACAAATTACAAAAGGTATGAGCAAGAATTTCATTAGATATCCTAACACTTTTCCATTAAATGAAACTGAACATAAACTAATAATGTTGAAATGAAAATTGGAAGATAGAATCACACATACATCCAAAGAACACAAGGGAATCGCCAACACTTCAATGCCTTCACTAGTATTTCTTCAAAATATCTTGTTACAACATTTATTCTCTACTCTTCGCAAATGAGAGGAGGTTGCTATTTATAGATTTTATATTACAAATCAATGGCCAGAATTAAATCCTATTCAATGGCCCAGATTTAGTGTCCTTTAGGGTTTTAGATACATTAAATGCATTTACAATATTCTTCAATATAAAATATGTTCACATGTGAACCTAGAAGAATGTAAAATATCTCTATCCTATTTTATATTCAAAAAATATTTTACAAAATCCCCAAAAGCTGGGTGCATGCACTTTGAGATAACAACTTTCATCCTGTAGCTAAAAATTACAAATATTTATCTTCTACTAAAATATTTCTAGCTTTCTTTTCTTTTATAGCATATTTAAAAAAATCAACTAAGGCCTTGGAAAGTTGTTGCTGAGGGGGCAACAAAACTTTGTTGATTTTGAAAGTGATTGATTTGTACTCCTCCATCAACTCTGTGTGCAGGTCTGCACATGAATGTATTCTTTGAATCAATTGTTCTGACCTTGTAAATGCTCGAGCAATGAAATCCAAGAAATCCCTGTCTAAATTATCCGCTGCTCCTTTCTGTATTTTTGTCCTCCATGCCTCCTTGATTTCCCCAACATCTAATTTTGTTGCAAAAATTTGTGTTCTAGCTAGAAGCTCCAAAATTAAATCACATTTTGATAACAAGTTGGTGATCTTTCATCGATTAGCTGCAATTCAGGAAAAACCTTGGTGAGGACTTCTCTTCTGAATTCTATGGTGAATAACCACACCTTAGGCTCATTTAGCTCATCCTTAGTCAAAAACTACTCATGATCCAAAATTTCCACAAATTTTTTTATGATATAATGCAGCTTTGGACAAGTAAGATCATAGTAACCTAGGAAAGCTTTACACTCTTCAATTTCTTTGTCCACTTCTATTCTCAAAATTTGGAAATTATTGTTCATTTCCACCACAACATCTACCACCTTACCCCCAACAATAGTAACATGACCAATCCAATCAGAAGTAGCCTTTTTCCAATTCCTCATATGCTCTACTTTACTTCTTCCTTGGACAAAACTATGGGGGTGGGAGTTTCGACAGGAACTTCCTTACTAGAGGTAACCAATTGTTGAATAAAGGTTGTCAACTCCGCTATGTGTGCCTTTAATTCCTTTTTAGTGGCATGATCATTTTCCATTTGATTTAGAATATTAGATACTAACCCGTGAAACTCATCAATCTTTTGTGCTTTGCTCGTCGGGACATTGTTGATGGATGTAACTTGAAATTCAAAGGGTTGAATGGTGGCAACATCTTTTTCAACCGTTAGAGTGGCAACATGGACCATTCGAGAGCCCAAAGTATCTGTTGTGATCATGTGTGACCATACCTTTTCTTTCTCCCTTTCCTTGGGATTCTGTCCTGCATGGGCCATAATGGCCTCAAAATGTGCCCTTGGATCTCGTATCACTGGTGCTTTATCCTTTAGTTGTTGTTCCAACCAAGAAGGAGCCTGTATTTGCTCTGCTAAAGACACCTTATCTTGTTGTTCCTCTTTTTTCACTTTTCCTCCTTCCCAAGGATCTCTTCTTCTATTGCTTTCTCAATTTTAGCAGAATCAATATCTGCTTCCTTTTCCTTTTCTTCCTTCTTCTTCTTCTTCTTCTTCTTCTTCTTCTTCTTCTTCTTCTTCTCTAGAGATCTCCTCATGTAGTTACTCTTCAAAAACCTTGCTTATTTCACCTCCTCTCAGAGTTCGCTCTTCATCATCAGCAAAGGTCTCCTTATTGGGTTCTACAATCTTAAGTCTATCCTCTGGTTCCTCAAAATATTCTTCATGTTTAGGATCGGTAGGGTCATCACCAGTTTTTATTGCCTTCTCAATCTTTTCCTTTCATTTATGTTGCATCTCCTCCCAAAATTTATCTACATTCTCTAGTTTGGGTGGTTCTAATAGGGGAGGAGTAGGCAAAGTGGCAACAAGATGAGACATGAGAAGTCTCACAGCTGGGGACAATAAGGTCTCCAAAAATCCTTTGGGAAAGTTTTGCATATATGCTATGAAGGATTATGGAAAGTGGTTGGTAAAGGTGGGATAGAGTGAATAGTAGGTGTTAATGTAGAAAAGGTAGGTTGAGAGGGTGGAAGCAAGGAGGAAGATGGAGATGATGACGTAGATGAAGAAGAATCAACCACAATCACCGATGTGGTCAAAGTGGTGGATGAAAGGTGGACATATATGTCCATGGTAGGTGGAAAGGATATGGGTGGTGGAAGTGGAGTAGAAGCTAGTGGAAGTGGTGCAATGGATGGTGGTGGTGAAGGAAGAGTGGGTGATTGTGTTTGAACATTCTCCTCGGGTGGTGACAGTTCCTCCTTGATGGTCTCCATGATAAAGGTTCAACCTTTATTGGCTTTCTTAGGGGGCATCATCCCTCTACATCCTTCTTCTCATACACTCAAGGCTTTTCTTTGGGCTTCCTCTCAGATGCATCTTTCCTCTTCTTAGAGCAAGTAGCAGGAGAAGATACAACATTCTTGCTTGATGAGCCTGCCTCAGCCTCATCTTCTATTTTCTCTCCTTCATCACTCTCTTTGTTATGAAATAACTTGCACCATAGAAGAATATGATATGAAATATGCTGCAAATACTTGATAATAACTGAGAATAACAAGCCACTTCGAGGGGGAAAACCTCCAAATATCTCTAATGAGAACACACTTCACAACTTGATGATGAAATAAAACTCACAACCTCCTATATATACCTATTTATGCCTATGATATCACCTAGGCCGACTTAGACACACATATATAAGTCTTAGGCTGACCTAAACAACTAAATAACAATATACTAATGATAATATGACTTAATAGAGAGTTAAGATAGCCACAAGCTGACTATTCATAACTCGATGTACACTAATATTAAGGGCGTAGCATGCCCCCCTTCTTCAAAGAAGAATTGTCCTCAATGCTAATCAAGTTTGGATTCTTTTGAATGAACTCCTCGTCCACCCATGTGCCATCTTCAACTGGTAAATTCTTCCATTGGATGAGATACTCAGTGAGAGTTCTATTCCTCAGCTTCTTTGTGCATGTTTGACGAATGCACTCTGGTTCCAAAATGATTCTTCCTCCTTCATTGAGATATGGTAGTGTTGTTTGAGTGGGAATATTATGCTCAATTACCTTCTTCAAATAGGAAACATGAAAAACTAGATGTATCTTTGTTGTTGGTGGCAACTCTAGCTTGTAGGCAACACTAGCGATCTTTTGCATGATTTGGTATGGACCATAATACCTTGGAGACAACTTATTATTCTTTTTTTGTTGCTTTAGTGAGATTTGCTTATAAGGTTGCAATCTCAAGAATACCCAATCCCCAACTTCAAAACTTCTTTCACTACGATGTTGGTTTAACTGTTGTTTCATTCGATTTTGTGCCATGGATAAATTCTCCTTCAGTCCTGAAAGTACTTGTTGTTGATGAAGCAAGTGGTCTTCTACTTCCTAAAATCTTGGTGACACCTTTATTGATGATGTGATGGAAGGAGGATGATATCCATAAAGTGTCAAAAATGGAGACATTTTTGACGAGCTATGAAAAGAAGTGTTATACCACCATTCTGCAAGTGGTAGCCAATCTACCCATTGAGACTGTTTCTCTGAAGTGAAACAATGTAGATATCCTTCCAAACACTTATTAACAACCTCGGTTTTCCCATCTGATTGAGGGTGGTATGAAGAGTTATGAGCTAATTGAGTACCCAAACATGAGAATAAATCTTTCCAAAAGTGACTAGTCAAGATAGGATCACGATCACTAACAATAACCTTAGGTGTACCATGTAGCTTTTGGATATTCTCCAAAAAAGCTTTTGCCACTGCACTTGCTATAAAAGGATGTGATAATGCAATGAAATGTGCATATTTAGTGAGGCGATCAACTACTACCATGGTGACATTATGACCTTTATCTGGGAAGCCTTGTGATGAAGTCCATGGATACCTCTTCCCAACGCTGACTAGGAATAGATAAGGGTTGCAAGAGACCTGGTGTCTTAATTGTCTCCCATTTATTCCTTTGACAAACCAAACATGCAGCCACAAATTTTTGAAATCACCTTTTAGCCCTTCCCAAAAAAATCTTGCTTGACTCGATGATATGTCTTCAAAAATCCTGAATGACCACCCACTGGAGACTCATGCAACTCTATGAGAATCTTGTGTTTAAGAGTGGAATTCTTGTAGAGATACAAACGCTCTTTATACCAAAGAGTATCTCCCTTCCAACAAAACTTATCTGAACTACTATGATCACTTTTTAATCACTTTTTAATTGTTCGATGAGATTACTTGTCGCAACATCATTTTTCCACTCTGCTTTGGCTTCCTCAACCCAATTTGCTTGTAATATTGAAAGGGCACACAATAAGGCTTCATCTTTCTCATCCTTCCTTGAAAGTGCATCTGCTACAATATTTTCTTTCCCTTTCTTATATACAATCTCAAAGTCATATCCTAACATCTTAGTGACCCATTTTTGTTGCTCTTCAGAAGATAGTCTTTGTTCCAAAAAATATTTTAGGCTATCATGATCTGTCTTAACCTTGAAGTGTCTACCCAATAGATAAGGCCTCCATTGTTTAATTGCATGGAGGATTGCTAGCATTTCCTTCTCATAAATAGGTTTTAGTTGATTCTTACCCTTTAATTGATGACTCTCAAAAGCAATTGGTTGACCTTCTTGCATGAGCACTGCTCCTATCCCATTTCCAGAAGCATCACATTCCATAATGAATTCCTTGG
Organism: Sequoia sempervirens; assembly: GCA_007258455.2. NCBI lineage: Eukaryota > Viridiplantae > Streptophyta > Pinopsida > Cupressales > Cupressaceae > Sequoia > Sequoia sempervirens. Next base: position 15,486,420 of record VDFB02000003.1, read on the forward strand.
TGAATTCATGAGTGGAAAGCACTGGAGTTGTACACATAGCCTCCTTCAATCTCTCAAATTTTGTATTGGCAGACTCGTTCCAATGAAAAGAATCCTTCTTCAATAGAGTGGTGAGAGGTGCTGCTATATGACCATAATTCTTCACAAATCTTCTATAGTACCCTGTCAATCCCAAGAAACCCCTCAATTTCTTAATGGTTTTTGGAATAGGCCATTCCATGATAGCCTTAATTTTGTTAGGGTCCACCTTTACTCCTTCATGTGAAACTGTGTCCCAAATACTCTACCTCCATAAGACCAAAAGCACAATTGGATGGCTTAGCATAGAGTTTATGATCTTCAAGTATTTTTAATGCTTGATCCACATGTTGCAAATGTTCTTCCCAAGTCTTGCTATAAATCAATATATCATCAAAGAATACTAACACAAACTTTCTCAAGAACTTCTTAAAAATGGAATTTATCAAGCTTTGGAATGTAGATGGTGCATTGGTAAGACCAAATGGCATCACCAAAAATTCATAATGGCCCTCATGAGTTCAAAATGTTGTCTTACAAATATCTTCCTCCTTAATCCAAATTTGGTGATAACCAGATCTAAGATCTAACTTGGTAAAATACATAGCTCCATTCAATTCATCTAGCAAATCATCAATGACTGGAATAGGAAACTTATCTTTAATGGTGTACATGTTGAGCACTCTATAATCTAGACACATGTGCCAAGTATCATCCTTCTTACGTACCATCACCACAAGCGAGGAGTAAGCACTTTGGCTATGCCTGATAATTCCTGCGTCTAGCATCTCCTCAACAATTTTTTCTATCTCACTCTTTTGTATGTGTGGATACCTATAAGGCATGATGTTCGGTGGTTGGCTTCCTGGGACTAAATGTATGGCATGATCATGATCCCTCTTAGGAGGAAGTCCTTTAGACATATCTCCAAGAACAACTGAGTGATGATCAATTATAGCTTGCAAATTTGGATGAGTAGGAGCATTAGATTGAGAGACTTCTAATGAACATAGTTGGGCCACAAATCCATCCACTCCTTTCTTAAGCAACTTTTGCATTTGATGAGAGCTTACCATTTGTGGGGATTTTGACTTCAACCCCCTTAGCTCTACTACCCTTCCTTCTGATTGAAATCTCATGAATATTTCTTGGAAGTTCATCTCAATTATTCCCAATGTAGTAAGCCATTGTACTCCCAAAACAATATCTGCTGCACCCATGGATATCACATACATTGGGGTATCAAGTTGATAATATCCCATGGATAATTTAATGCTATGAAACTTCCCTGAACAACTACCTATACCACCATTTGCAATCAAAACCTGAAACTCTGGAGCTGGATATATAAAACAATTTAGACAAGTAGCTAACTTTTTGTTGATGAAATTATGAGTACTACCTGAGTTGATCAACACTGTTACCTTCTGATTCTTTAAGAACCCCACCACCTTTAGAGTTTGTGGAGCATTGAAACCTGAGAGTGCATGACAAGAAATTATTGGTTGAGAATCATGTGATTCCTCATTTGACTCCCTTTCATCCTCTAGTATGGGTTCCTCCTCTTCTTCCTCACTTGGACCTTCAATATAGAACAATTTCTTTTCACTGCATTTATGTCCTCGACTGTATTTGCTATCACAATTGAAAGAAAACCCTTTTGCTCTTTTCTCCTCAATTTGCTGTGGAGTCAACCTAGTAGGTTGTGTTGAATATCCTTTCTCTCTTGTCACATTAGCCCCTTGCTTCTTAGGAATCAAATACTTCTCCTCTACCCTGCGTGCTAAGATAAAAGACTCATTTATGGAGCTAGGTCTAAACATGCGTACCTCATGTTGAATGTGATCCTTGAGACCTCCCAAGAATAAATCATTCAAGTTTTCCTCTGTAATTGTATCCACTCTTAAGGATAGGTTTTAGAATTGCTGAATATAATCCTTAATTGATCTTGTTTGTTGAAGTTTAGCTAGCTGGCTGAAGAAGTTGTCTGTCACGCTATTGCTATATTGTTCTTGGAGTTCCTCTGTAAAAATTGACCATGAGATGGTGAGCCCCTTTTTCCTTTGATGAGTGCAAAGCCAACGATACTAAATGAATTGATCTGGTTTTAGATATAGAGAAGCCATCGTGACCTTTTGTCCATTTGGGATTTAGTGTACTTCAAAAAAATTCTCCATTTGGTTTATCCATGTTAGAGGATCCTTGCCATCAAAATTGTGCATATCCACCTTTGGAAATAAATTCTTAGGTCCCATAGGAGTACTAAAGCTTGTGTCAATGGTAGCTGACCTAGAATTTTCACCTTGGTCGCTTGAGAACTGCTTTCTTGGTTCAGCCATGTAGGTGCTTAACATGTTTCGTATGTCTAATATATCTCCTCTTAGGTTGCACATATCCATCTTCATTGAGGAAATGTCTTCCTTGACCTTATTGATTTCCTCATTAGGAGTAATGTCCTCTATTGTTACCCCATCCTTATCAGGAGTCTTCCCTGGAGTGACAATATTCTTTTTGCCCCTTGTTGCAGGCCCCGTTATGATGGGAACCACTAATTCTGAAATAAATAACACAAATGAAACTTAAATTCTATAATTTTTTTATTGTAATATCCTTTAGTATGCCTTAAAAAACCCAATAAAAATAAGACTCCAATTCAACAAGATGTGCGAGATATGCAGATTCCAAAAAAATTGTGTAGAAACCCTAATTCGGCAAGAATTCGCTTAATTATGCTCCAATTCTTCTGAAATATGGACTGTAGCTTCTTTAATATGTTCTTCAAAAACCCTTTAAAAATCAGAAAAAAATTGCCAAAATCTAAAATATATGCTCTTCCCAAAATCGCCTCCAAAATTGAGAAAAACCTTGCCTCTATGGCGCCAAGATCATGCTCTGATACCACTTGTTATGAAATAACTTGCACCAAAGAAGAATATGATATGAAATATGCTGAAAATACTTGATAATAACTAAGAATAACAAGCCACTTCAAGGGGGAAAACCTCCAAATATCTCTAATGAGAACACACTTCACAACTTGATGATGAAATAAGACTCACAACCTCCTATATATACCTATTTATGCCTATGATATCACCTAGGCCATCTTAGACACACCTATATAAGTCTTAGGCCAACCTAAACAACTAAATAACAATATTCTAATGATAATATGAATTAATAGAGAGTTAAGATAGCCACAAGCCGACTATTCATAACCCGATGTACACTAATATTAAGGGCGTAGCACTCTTGGGCCTTTTCTCATTCCCATTCACCGAAAGTAAGCTCTACTCCTTGTTGCTCAAATTAAGCAATTTGATCATTGAGCCATTGCTTCATTCTTTTTAATACTGGATGGGTGATCACATCATTGTTAGTCTCTTCTTCCTCAGTCCAATCAATCAGTGGTAGTGGGACTTTGGCTATCTTATTGTAGGCAACTTCATCCAATTTTTTATCATCCTCTTCCACCTGATCAAGAACCGTATATATGTCTAGAGTCCTGACGAGCTCTAAGGACATCCTCATATAGAGTATCTTCCTAACTTCTTGATCATTCTTGCAATTAGCCCATAAGTCTTCCAAATGTGATTTATGTGTGTGTTTCCTTCCAACCTATTTTTCAACTTGCCCTAGCGGTCAACACTTCCCCTTGTAGTGTGGAAAAGGATCCCATACTCCTAAATCTCCTTATCAAAATTTTCCATTGAGATTGTTGTCGGGCATGTGTACATTCCCCTTCCTAGTGTCATAAGATAAGGTACACTGACTCTATGCTTTGATTGTTCAAAGTATAACCATCTTGTGAGTTGGATACCTCGAAAACCTATATAGAGTCCCTGAGAAGCCTTCAATTCTGAAGTATGTGAACTTAGGGAATTAGATGAACCAGTAGCTAAAGTTCTTCACCATAGCCTTAACACAATATGACATCCTATTTCCAAATTAATTTGACAAAGATATGATAATATACATAATGAAAGCATCGTTCACCCTCTTGTAGTTTCTTTTGAAGTTCCTGTATTGGAGTTGAGGGTAGCATTCATAAACGATGGTCTGGTCTGGACCTATTCCCAAATTTCCTCTACATGTTAGACCTCTATATGGGAAGTTAGTTGCCAACACATAAACAACATAGGAGGTCATGCATTACTCTGAGGTCTTCTTTATCGAAATAAACTACACATGGATATTGTCACTGATAAGCTTCGCCTAGTGGAATTTGGTATTTCCCCTCAAAAATTTCCTCAATGAAGTACCACATCCACTCCTCTAATATGTTAGAAATGGGGAGCCCTGCAATCCTACTCAGTAATGTCACCAAGTCATTTGTTTCCTCTAGAAAATCACTTTGGTATAGCTTCTTGGGAAGCTTTCCCACACTAGGATGAGGAGTCTGCATCAATTTCTTATTGATCACCTAAGCATGGCCTAGAGAATTTTTCTTCCGCACATTGAGGTCATACTCCCTTTCACATACCTCCATCTCCAAGAAGGAAGGAATCCCAAATGTATGTGCAATGGACGAAGGTGATAAATCAACCATCACCTGTCCTTCTGAAGTGACGATCCTTTGTGAATCCCTATGGTAGAACTCCTTGCACCCATGAATGGGCTCAAGAATGACTAGAGATGGTGTAAAAATTGTTGCTTGTGCAATGCCACTCCTTCAAATTCTTCATGCCATATGATTCTTTGGATTAATTAGGACACTCTCTGATTTCATCAATGCTGATATGTACTAGGTTGGTGTCTGATATTATGTACCAGTCTGAGGCAATTTTGGAAGTGACCACATCGAGGAACTCATACTTCATATTTTCCTTTTCTTTCTCGATCTTTGTTGTTCTATCGCTCTTCCCTATTTTCTTAGTCTTTTTGATAAAACCTACAAGAACAACGTGTAATGAGTTGAATTGATTAAGAAATAAAGTGAGATGTTAGTCCAATAAAAAATACATCAATAAGGCCCAAAATTATCATAAACATATCAAATACTAGAAAAGAGATATTAAAATTAGCATATAGAGGCAATTTCTAGCATTTTGTGGGTTTTGAAGGTTTGTGAGTCAAGGAGTTGCAGGTGCCATAGGGTTGTGGGGATGTGAATAGTGGGTGCCAAAGGTGACGACGCTAGTGAGATGGTAATCCACAAATGGAAGCCCAAATTTTTTGCAAGAAGTGAAAACTTAGTGATCTTAAGACTTCATGAATTTGGCACGTGGGAAATGACCATTTGAAAAATATTCAATCCATTTAACTTATTAATTTTTACAATTCGGTTCATGTGGAAAAGTATGATGCAAAATCCATTCAAGGGCTTTGTCACATTTTCCCTCCAAGTGGAGTAGCTCAGTAAGACAGGCTTCAAGCCTCTCTCCATCATAATACTCATTAATGAACTATAGTGTGGGGATCTTTAGGTGAATGGGGAAGATAGGATCCTGACCGTAGAATAAATGGTATGGGGAGGTACTTATGGTAACCTTCTGGTGGGTACGATCTGCCCATAGAGAAAACCATAGCTAGGTATGCCAGTCTTTGGGGTTCTTATCTAACAACTTACATATGACAATCAACAGGTTTCTTATTTGTGGCCTCAGCTAACCCGTTCCCTTGTGGATAATAGTTAGAAGCAAATTTTAGTGTAATGCCATAATCAATGCCCATCTTGAAAATTTTAAAAAGCAAATGCTAGACCATTGTCACACACTAATGCAAAAGGACATCCAAAATGAGTAACGATGTATTCCTCTAAAAATTTGATAACCATGTCAGTTTGCATTGCTTACATGAAATGAATTCTATCCATCTAGTGCAATAGTCAGTAGTGGTTAGAATATACCTATGGTTGGTGGAAGATGTGGAGTGATCATACCAATAAAATCAAGCCCCCACTATGTGAAGGGATGTACTTCAACAATAGGTTGTAATGGGACAACAATGCGTTTCTCTTGAATTGCAACAGTTTGACAAGTATGACAAGTCCGTACATGTGCATGGGAATCCTTAAACAATGTAGGACAATAATAGCCTACTCTTAAGATTTGATTTTCAGTGGAAGGGTTAGAACCATGACCAGTCCCAAACTTATCATGAAACTCTTTTAGTATTGCCACTGATTCTTCTTTTCCCAGGTAACAATGGTAGACTCCTTCATGATTCTTCTTGTATGAGATTACACCCTTCATCATGTACCTACCACTCTTGAAACGTAGGGCACATCATTGGACAACATTCAAGCATGGTGGGTAGCTTTGATTGAGTAAGTTGTAGACAATGTGACCATCATACCATCCATTTGGTGATATGTCTTTGAGGTTATATTGTTGGGTTGCTAGTTCATGATGTACCTCAGCCATGGTACATGTTAATTCCCAGCCTCTGACCAACTTCATGGGTTGAATTTCCATATCATATTCTTGAAGCATAGTTACCCATTTAGCTCTTCATTCACCCAACTCGTTGTACATTAAAAGGATCTTTGCTTCTAGGTCTAGAACGATGGAAAACACCTTATTCCTTAGAATATAATGTCTAAATTTCTTGACAGCACGAACCAATGCATAAGCCTGTTTCTCAATGCTTGGATAGTAACTCAACATCCTTAAGTGGAGAACTCATGAAAGCAATGGGGTGTTTTTCTCCTTGCTCTTTCTTTTGTGTTAGCATACCTGTGCATGAGTGTTCTGAAGCAAATGAATAAATGTAGAAAGGATTTGTATAATCAGGACTAACTAAAACTGGGGCCTCAATAATTGCCCATTTTATTTCTCCAAAAGCTTGCTTTGCTTTCGACACCCATTCTACCTTGGTATTTTTCTTCAACATTGGATTTAGAGGCTTTACAATCTCAACAAAACAATTTATGAAATTCCTGATGAGATTGATTTTTCCAAAGAAGGACTTCATTTCCTTCTTACTCGCAGGCGGTTGGATTTTCAATATCACTTGGATTCATTTAGGATCAATTGATATCCATTTCTCCAAAATGGCATGGCCAAGTAATTTTCCTTTAGTCACTCCAAAGATGCACTTTTTTGGATTAAGCAAAATGCCAAACTCCCAACACCTTTGAAATATTTCGAATAAATTTGAAATATGATCACCTCTTATTTTAGAGAATACAGTGAGATCATCCATGTAAATTATGATGCACTTTCCAATTAACTCCATAAAGGCAATATCTATCACACGCTAAAACATGGCTCTAGTGTTGATCAACTTGAATGACATGCGTCTGTAGGAAAACACTCCCCATTTTGTGGTAAATGTTGTTTTATGTCTATCCTCATACTAGACCATAACCTGGTTGTATTATGAATATCCATCTAGGAATGACATCATCTAAGAACCGTTCACAACTTGTAGGACCTCATCCAATGAAGACGCTGTATAATTATCCTTTTTTGATGCACAATTAAGATTATGGAAATCCACACACAAGAGGATCTCACCATTATTTTTTTGGATTGGCACCAAGTTGGAAACCCAAGTAGAATGCCTTATAGGAAATATATAATACATGCTGATAGCAATTTTTACACTTGTTTATAGATAATAGGTTCAAGTAGAACATTGATTGGTCATTTCATTTGGCTAAATGGTTTCATATCAGCTTTAATGGGAATTGTGTGTGTGATAATAGAAGTGTCATATGTCTTAAGATATTCATAACTCCACTCAATGACATCTTGATATACATTCAACACTTCAATTATTCCTTTTCTTTTAGCTAGGGTATAGACTTTACCAATAAAAATGTTCTTCACGTTCTTAGAGGTACCCATGTTGTATGTATCACACTAGTTTTCCAAAGAATCCTTTGCCTATTGGTCTTGGTGTCTTATTTGATCAAAGTCAAATATTCTCTCCAATTGTACCATGCCCCTTAGAATCGTGTTTGTCTTCAAGTTAATTACTCCTATGTCCAACTCTTCCTCTTCGAGTTCTACTTCATCAATAATTTGAGAGGCAAAAACATTAGAGTTGGTAATGAAATCAAGTATATGCTTGTCATCCTCAGAGACCTAAAAATTGGTGACATTGTCTGGTATTGATAGAGTGGAAGTAAGTTCAACTATGAAATTCTTTAATCTTGATAATGAAAGACACTGAAAAGTGCTAATTGCTTGAGCTAACGCATCACCAATTTGGTTTTTGCTACAGGGAATCAACTAGATATTCAAGGCATCAAAACCTTCTATTAGATCCCAAAATCAATGCCTATAGTTAGTCATTATTTTGTCATGACACAAGTATTGTTTTCTAACCCACTTTATCATACTTGCAATGCCTTAGCCTTCTTACATAATGCCATAAAAAAACCATGAACTAGTGCTTCATATTCGGATATGTTACTAGTGTAATAGAATTGTAGTCTATGAGTTGCAAATAAAATTTTACCAGTCGGACTGATTAATTCGAAACCGGCTCTAGCCCCTTGCTTTGACTTAGACCCATCGAAACGTAAAGTCCAAAACTTAGTCGAGTGTATACCTTTTTGATTGTTGGAACATACTTTGTTGTTTGGCATAAGGATTGGCTTAGGATTATCCTACTGCACTGGTAACTTCTCTTAAATTTTTTGGTTTTCTACCACAACACCAGAAGGACTTATCTGTCTCTTGATTTCTTCTACTATGGTCTGGAAAAGACAACACTCAAATTTTGAATGGGATGCATCATTAATTCCACACCAGTAGGACAACAATAAATCCTTGAAGTCTATATTATTCCCTAGACTGATTTGATCTTGCACACATCTCCTCATAAATTCTTGAAATCCCTCAAACAATCTAATATCTCCATTAGTCTAGGAATCATCATCTGATTCTATAGATACTTCAGTGCTAATAGGAATCTAAGTTAAATCTCTGGACACATCATGCAACATTAGCACCTCTTCTTCTTTGTTGTCCTCTTCTATAGCCACAAGAATATAGTTTCCAAAATATGTTTCTGATAATAACACATCATTCATCTTATTATATTAGGTGATCATGTGCTTCATCCTTGGTTCTCTTTCAATGTGAATCTGGTTTGGCATTCCTTTCCAAGGAAGTCACATGTGCAAATGATCAGTGTGGATGTAGCCATTAAGTGTCTTGGTCCAGTCTCTACCCAAAATCAAACCATATGAATCTAGAATGTCAGCTACGCAAATGTTGATTATTTGCTAGACTCTTGGGTCTGAATCTACTTGCAGAGGGATTCTATTCAATTCCCCAACAACGTTCACTTTTGTCTTGTCTAGCTGTATTACCTTTCAACGAGAAGGAGTGGGGGTAATACCTAAATCTTTACATACTGAAAAAGGCATGATATTTGTAGAGGCACCTAAATACAATAGACAATTGTGTAAATTCCTTCCAAATACACGCATAGTTAGCAAGATCACGTTTATCTCAAAATGGGCTTATTAGAGTGTTTGGCTAGGAGACTTGAGCCTTTTCTTTCCCCTTCTCTTTGACCTTATCTTTATATTATTCCTTTCCTTTATCTTTTTCCACGATATGTTTGAGTATTGGATCATTTTTAGTCATGTTGGATGGAACCTTCTTTGTTGCTGCATCTTGGGAAGCTTTTGGTTGAGAAGTACCATTTAGTGATATGAAAAAGGCATTTTTGATTTTTGGTACTCTTAACAATTCAAAGGTTGAAAGTCCAACCTTTACATTCACTTTTGTCTTGTCTAGTCGTGTTGCCTTTCAACGAGGAGTGGGGTTAAGACCTAAAGTTTTACATACTGGAAAAGGCATGATATTTGTAGAGGCACCTAAATACAGTAGAAAATTGTGTAAATTCCTTCCAAATACTATTGGCAACACAAGGGCAGACAACTGAGAGGGGGGGTGAATCAATTGTCCCAAAAATTTAAACTTATCAAAATTATTAGCCTTATTCTCAGATCTGATTAATAACCATGAAAGCATAAATCAGCAACACATTAAAAACACACATAACACCAAGATTTTTTACGTGAAAACCCTGTTAAGGGAAAAACCACGATGGAGGTCAGTCCACAAGATTATACCTTGTTAAAAGTATAAAGAAATGTGAATGGGGAATGCACATGCATTCAGGCGCACTGTCTAGAGCTCACTGCTCAATTACAAAAGGAAGGCTCACTATCTTACATAAAGATTTGGATTACATCCATAGGATTTTGAATTGAGAAAAATAACATCTTCTAATGCCCGATTACGGTTCCAGTTAAGCACAAAAAATCTGCTCACTCTTCCTCACACTCTTCTTCTGCCTTCAAATGATCTGAAAATTATTCACACATAAGATTCACACACTTCTCACATTCAAGCCTTCAAATGATAAAACAACCGCTCATATATATCTGCAACAAGAATTACATCGCTACATGTCGGCCTCAATGAAATAATAAAATGAATACAAACTGTCGGCCCAAAACATTAAATAAATTTCAATGTGAATCAACAAAGGTCAACCGCAACATAGTGGAGACCCAAAATAAAATCTTCAAACATGAACCACCTTAAAAAATTAATCCTTGAACATCCACAACACGCTACCTGTTGGCCAAGAACATGAAAAATATGAACACGCAAGAGAAAATTTCCAATTGTGAGCACAACAATCAATGTGGATGTGCAACATAGATAGAGAATGATCTAGAAACATCCACAAACATCATGAATCACTAGAGAAGCATCTACAACAACTAGACTTACTAAAATCACATCATCTTCATTCAGGAACACCAACTAAAGCAACAAAATGACTGTTCGAACACAACTGCTCATAACTCGATCAAATCTTCACGTGAATCTCTGAAACTTGACGTGGATAAAATAGATATAATCGAAAAGAAACCCTTTAATCCACAATATTTGATCATCAATGTACTAAGCTAGCCACCAAACTGAACTTCACTTCACCATTGACAACTTGTAACTTTATTACAATTTTCTCAATATCCTTGACATATACAACTTTTAAGACATTAATGCAAATAGTGTTGACATCAATGAAAGCCACATATCAACAACACAACCACAACATCCAACAATATCCCCCTTTGGCATTGATGGCAACACATGATGTGAAAAATACCATCAATGCAACTAACTTTAGCACTTACTCCCCCTTAGGTTCTGACTCTTTTCTCCTCAACTCTTTTACACTACTCTTCTCCTCACTTGACTCTTCTCCTCAAATAATTCACAGTTTTTCACATGACTCTTCTCCCCCTTTCACATCAATGACAAAGATCTCTTTTCTCCACACAAGCTCTAAACCACATATCTGAACATCTGACTACTCCCCTGAGTAGCAACCACCACAACATCAATCTGGATCAAGATATGACTATGAAATGCACAGATTAATGCAAGTCAATGCATCTTAGTTCTGATTAGGAGGGGTAATCACCCCTAGCTTCCCTTTGAGAAACTCAAAAGTATCCTTAGGAAAAGGCTTTGTAAAAATGTCTGCAATTTGTTCCTTAGTAGGCACATACTCCACTCTAACTTCCTTTTCACTCACCTTCTCTCTCAAAAAGTGAAACTTGATAGATATATGCTTGGTCTTTGAATGCAGCACTAGATTCTTAGAGATGTTAATTGCACTTGAATTATCACAGAATATAGCAATAGGTTCATCATGCACAACTCTGATATCTTTCAACATCTGCTTCATCCACAATACTTGAGTACAATTATTAGCAACAACAATGTATTCTACCTCTTCAATAGATAAAGAAATGGCATTCTGATTCTTACTTAACCATGAAATTGATTTTTTACCCAATAAAAATGCACCACCACTAGTACTCTTTCTATCATTCACATCACCTGCCCAATCATCTTTAGGATACCACAGCCCAAAATCAACTATCTCCTTCAAATATCTAAAAATCCTCTTCATAGTTGCCACATGAGATTCCTTAGGATTAGCTTGAAATCTTGCAACAATGCATACAATATTCATGATATCTAGTCTAGTTTGAGTCAAATAAAGCAATCCACCAATCATCGATCTGTACCTAGTTTGATTTGCTTTCAGAGAATCATCACCTTGTGTCAACTTGCATTTGATCACCATAGGTGTACCAACTTTCTTTCAATATTCCATACCAAACTTCTTTAGCAATTCTTTCACATACTTGGACTAAGATATGAAGATCCCTTTATCTAACTGAGTAATTTGCAATTCCAAAAAGAATTTCATCTCACCAATCATGGACATCTCAAATTCATTCTGCATCTCATCAGCAAACTTCATGCACAAACTATCATCTCCTCCAAAAATGATATCATCAACAAAGACTTCAACAATCAAATATTTATCATGATCAATCTTGAAATACAGATTACTATCAGCAATACCTTTATTGAATCCAAGCTTCAACAAGTACTTGTCCAATCTGGAATACCATGCTCTTGGGGCTTGCTTAAGTTCATACAATGCTTTCTTCAACCAACAAACCATATCTCCCTGATCAGTCAATTGAAATCCATCAGGTTTCTCAACGTACACTTCTTCTAATTCACCATTTAGAAATGTTGACTTGACATCCATTTGATAAACTTTGTAGTTTTTGTAAGCAACATAAGCAAGAAATAGTCTCATAGCTTCAATCCTAGCAACAGGGGAAAAGGTTTCTTCAAATTCAATTCCTTCCATCTATGAATATCCTTTACACACCAATCTTGCTTTGTTTCTAACAACTTCACCTTGCTCATTCAAATTATTTCTAAAGACCCATTTAGTTCCAATTACATTTTTGTCCTTAGGTCTAGGAACAAGAATCCATGTATTCTTCTTTTCATTTTTCTATAGTTCTTCTTTCATTGCTTCCACCCAATGTCCATCTTTGCATGCTTCATTCACACTATTAGGCTCAATCTTTGAAATTAGACAATATTCTTCTGCAATTTTTCTCCTAGTCTGAACACCTTTGTTTTTATCACCTATAATCTGATCTTCTGAATGATTTAGTCTTACATACCTTGGAGTCTTAGGATGTTCTTGAACTTTTGGCTCTTGTGATCTCTCTTCTGCACTTTCACTAGTTCCTTCCTCTTGATTTTCTTGATTCACCAGAATGATTTGAACTTGATTTAGAGTCTGAACTTTCTTTCATGTGACTGAACTATTATTCTAATTATCTGAATCATATCCACAAGTTTTGGATGGTCTAGCTATGTCTTCATCAACCTTGACATTTGCATTTTCAACTACTTTCCTCAATCTCTTGTTTTAGCACTGGTAGGCCTTACTCTTAGTAGAATAACCAAGAAAGATTCCTTCATCACTCCTAGCATCAAACTTTCCTATATCTTCATCTTTTCTGATAAAGCATTTACTCCCAAAGATTTTAAAATATCTAACAGTAGGCTTATGACCAAACCATAGCTCAAAAGGGGTCTTACCAATATCACCTTTGACTTGTACCTGGTTGAGTATGTAAAAAATAGTACTCATAGCTTCTCTCCAATAGATATGAGGAACATTTTCTTCTAGCATCATAGTCCTAGTAGCATCTTGAACTATCATGTTCTTCCTTTCCACAACTCCATTTTGTTGAGGGGTTCGCGGGGTAGATAATTGTCTCTTTATCCCATGCATTTCACAGAAAGAATTAAACTCATGGGAAGTGAATTCACCACCTCTATTTGATCTCAAACATTTAATCTTCATACCTGTCTCTGTCTCAACCATAGCCTTAAAAATATTGAATTTCTCTAGAGCTTTAGATTTTTCCCTTAAGAAAGTAACCCACATCAATCTAGAGTAATCATCAATAAGTAACATGAAGTACAGGTATCCTTGTAAACTTCTAACTCTAGAAGGAACACACAAATTAGTATGAACAAGCTCCAACACTTCTTTTGAACAATGTTGTTGCTCCAAAATGAAATTCTAGTTTGCTTCCCTAACTGACATTCTTTGCATATAGTATTAGTAGGGTTTACCAACTTAGGAAGATCTCTCACTGCCTGAGTAGAACTTAGCTTATTAATATTGTCAAAGTTTACATGACACATTCTCCTATGCCACAACCAACTTTCATCAACTTGAGCAATTAGAAAACTTTTACCAGTAGCATTCAGGTGAAAGATGTTACCTTTTGTTTTTGTACCTGAAGCAATCACATTTCTGGATCTCCCCAATATTCTACACTTTCCATTCTTGAATTGAAGATTGTGTCCCTTGTCAACCATTTGTCCAACACTTAAGAGATTATGCTTCAAACCTTCCACATAAAGGAAATCATCAGTATTATTCTTACCATCAAGAGAAATGCATCCTTTGCCACAAATTACACCTACTTTTTCATCACCAAATCTTACAATGCCATCATCATACTTTTCTAGTCTCACAAATTTTCTTTTATCGCCTGTCATGTGATGAGAGCATCCACTGTCATCACTAATAGATTTAATAGGGGCTGGATCGTTTTCCTTCATAGCAATAAATACCCATTCATCTTCACTTACATTCCCTTTATCAGATTCATCATCTATCACACCTTCATTAGCAACATAATAGCACTTTCTTAATTAGAATCTAGGCTTGTTAGGTCTTGGCTTAGGGACTCTTTCCAGTCACCTTGATGCAAAATGACCTATCTTATTGAAAGAAAAACATTCAATAGGCAATTTTCCTTTATACTTACCTTCTCCTCTGACTCCCCTTTTGACAATAAGTGCTTCAAGCTCCTCTAGTTTTTTCTCCTCTTCTTCAATCTCTCTCATTTCCTCCTCATACTTGAATACCTTTCTAGAAGAAATTTCTCCCAGATCATATCTCTTCTTATCTCTACTGAAAGTAGTAGCCTTGAATGCAAATTTTATCTTAGGAAGAGCATCACCAAATTCACTCAACTCAAAATTAGTAAGGTTACCAATCAACATATCTCTGGTTACATTTGTTACAATCTAGAGCTCCTCAATAGCAGTAGCTTTGACTTTGTATGCAACAGTCAAGGATCTAAGCACTTTAGCAATAATTTACGATTCTTCCAATTGTCCACCAACACATCTAATACCACACACAAGTTCATTCACTCTTTGCATGAAAGAAGTAATGTTCTCATCATCACCCATTCTCAACATTTCATATTTCCCTTTCAGACTTTGCAACTTAGCAATCTTCACATTAGCATCACCTTCATACAAAGTTTTCAACTTTTTCCAGATCTCATAAGCAATCATCAGATCCATAACATTTGTCATCTCAGAATCAGTCAAAGCACTCAACAATGCTTCCTTAGCCTTGATATTGTACTCGACTTCCTTAATCTCATCTGCAGTAGAAGGACCATTCTGTGGAATGATATACCTATTCTTTGTAATTTTCTAGTAGGGTTCACTAATGCATCTTAGATGACAGTCCATTTGAGCCTTCCACGTAGAATAATTTGTTCCATCAAATCTCAGACTATCCTTCTTGTATGTCACCATCTCAGATCACCTCAAGCTGTTAAAATTCTTCCAAGGAACTTGCTCTGATACCAATTGTTGGCAACACAAGGGAAGACAACTGAGAGGGGGGGTGAATCAGTTGTCCCATAAATTTAAACTTATCAAAATTATTAGCCTTATTCTCATATTTGATTAATAACCATGAAAGCATAAATCAACAACACATTAGAAACACACATAACACCAAGATTTTTTACGTGGAAACCCTGTTAGGGGAAAAGCCATGGTGGAGGTCAGTCCACAAGATTATACCTTGTTAAAAGTATAAAGAAATGTGAATGGGGAATGCACATGCATTTAGGCACACTGCCTAGAGCTCACTGCTCAATTACAAAAGGAAGAATCACTGTCTTATAGAAATATTTGGATTACATTCGTAGGATTTTGAATTGAGAAAAATAACATCTTCTAATGCCTGATTACAGTTCCGGTTAAGCATAGAAAATTTGCTCACTCTTCTTCACACTCTTCTTATACCTTCCAATGATTTGAACATTATTCACACATAAGACTCACACAATTCTCACATTCATGCCTTCAAATGATAAAAAAATCTCTCATATATATCCACAACAAGAATTACATCGCTACATGTCAGCCTCAATGAAATAATAAAATGAATACAAACTGTCGGCCCAAAACATTAAATAAATTTCAATGTGAATCAACCAAGGTCTGCCATAACATAGTGGAGACCCAAAATAAAATCTTCAAACATGAACCACCTTAAAAAATTAATCCTCAAAGATCCATAGCACACTACAACACCCTGTCGACCAAGAACATGAAAAACATGAGCACACAAGAGAAAATTTCCAATCGCGAGCACAACAATCAATGTAGATGTGCAACATAGATAGAACATGATCTAGAAACATCCAAAAACATCATGAATGACCAGAGAAGCATCCGCAATAACTGAACTTACTAAAATCACATCATCTTCATTCAGGAACACCAACTGAAGCAACAAAATGACTGTTCAAACACAACTGCTCATAACTCGATCAAATCTTCATGCAGATCTCGAAAACTTGACGTGGATAAACTAGATATACTAAAAAAGAAACCCTTTAATCCAAAACCTTTGATCATCAACGTACTGAGCTAACCAATAGACTGAACTTCACTTCACCACTGACAACCTACAACTTACTTTATTACATTTTTTTCAATATCCTCGACATATACAACTCTAAGAAATTAATGCCAATAGTGTTGACATCAATGACAACCACAACATCCAACAAATACATTCACAGTCAGCAAGAAAGGAGGAGCCTCACATTTGTCCCAAAATGAGCTTATTAGAGTGTCTACCTGGGAGACTTGAGCCTTTTTCTTTCTCCTTCTATTTGACATTATCTTTATCTTTTTCCTTGCCTTTATCTTTGTCCACAATATTTTTGAGTAATGGATCATTTTCAGTCATGTTGGATGGAACCTTATTTGTTGTTGCATCTTGTGAAGCTTTTGGTTGAGAAGTCTCATTTAGTGATATGAAAAAGGCATTTTTGGTTTCTGGTACTCTTAACAATTCAAAGGTTGAAAGTCCAACCTTTACTTTCTTCAATTCTTCTACCACATACTCTCCCATCTAAGCAACTTCGATCTCGGATTGGTTTCCCTTAACAAAATATTGAGTTGGCACCTTAGGAAATGAAGGATTGTTGCCTGTGTTCAGATCCAGAGGCACATTGAAGTTGTTTGGTGGAGTAGAGGTAGTAAGTGGACCACCAACTTGCCTATTTCATAGGTTAAAAGGTGTTGTTCACTGATGGAACATTTTGACTTATTCCTCCACCCAAGCTTCCTCTTCCTTTGGGTTTTCAACATCTGCATCAAATAGTTGAGAATTTTTTTCTTCATTACATACTTCTTCCGCTTTGGTAGTATCTTCTGCAAGCTCTTCTTTAGGCTCATTATCTCCAACTTTAGGAAATGGGGATTTATTTACCACAATTATTGAATCATATGGGTTTGATGGCACTATCTCACATCCAATTGAGTTGTTAGTGTTTGTAGCATTTTGCACCTCCATCAGAAATATACTGGAAGCAACTTGGAATTTTGGACAATAGAGTTCAAAATGTTTATTAGTGCTACAGATCCTACAACATCTTGATAATGCAGCTTTAGCTAAGTAAAACCCTCCAAATGACTTCTTAGAGTTGTTCGATGGATCAAGTGGGGTAGGGAATCCTCCATTGTTAGGCTGAGTATTCCACATTCTATTTTTCCTTTGATCTTTCCTGTGTTAAAGTTTTTGACCTAAACTTTGGCTTGTATCTCTATTGTAACTAGCTTGAAGGTTCTTTTGTGAAGCTTGCAACTGGTTATTTTGATTTTTGAGGTAAGTCACCTCAGTGGAAAGATTTTTGATTTGTTTAATCATCTCATCAATCTGATCCTTTTTAGTGGAGGTTTTGGTTGGGACAAAATTCTGAAGATATACAGGTTGTGCTACTATAAAATTTTGTGGATAAGGGGGTACTTCAGAGTTCTACAAGTAGGCTGGTATATTAGAATTTTGCAAGTAGGAATTATGGAAGGAGTTTGAATTAATGGAGGGTCTGGGTGAGGGACCATCAATAAGTAAGGAACTTGATTCATCATAGGGGTGTGATTGGCTAATGCCTAGTTCAAACCTTGAATCTTCCCTAGAATTACAGTTGAGCCTAATGAAGGAAATGGGCCTATTAAATGCTGTCCTAAATCAACACTTTCCTTGACTAATTCAACATAGGTTATAACTAAGTCTTGTGGAGTAGAATTTTCTCTCTTTACGAAAGTTGCAATAAGGTTATCTAGGGCCTCACAGTACATTAACTTGGTTGATGCATCATTTACTACATAGAGATCTTGTAGCCTAGTGTAAGCTTAGTGAACCCTATTGTTGAAAGAGCTTATAGGTTCATTTACTTCCCTCTTTATAGATACAAAATATTTATATAACTCAATGGGGTTGATAGGGACTGTATATTTTTGTAGAAAGGTATTTTTCATAGTATCCCAATCCCTTATAGACCGAGTTGGCAAGAGCATATACCAATAAAAGACCTCCCCTAATGAGGATGTAAAAAATTTGCATGCAACATACTGATGTTCGATCAATCTATCCTTAAGGGTAGTCTGGAATATCTTAACATGTTCTTCTATGGCTCTATTGGGATCATGAGGATAGAACTTGGAACAAAAGTTCTCAAGATTCTTTGGAATTTCATGGTAATTATTGAAGGAGAGAGGTGATGGGTTGGTATCTAACCAAGCCATTGGTGGAGGTGGAGGTGGTAATGGATAAGGTACAACAACCAAAATATGTGAAGAGGATGAAGATGAAGTGTGAGAATTGAAAGATGTGGAACTAGAAGATGGAGAAGGTGGAGTAGGTACGAAAGGTGATGTTGATGATGAACTTTCCCCTAATTTGGTCCTCCTAGCCCATCTAGGGGTTCTTAGCTCCTAAAACTCTCATTTATTAGTAGTGGATTTGAGTACTTTGTGGAAACTTTGAGGATAGAATGACCCTATATACTCCAACATTATTTAAGTAGCCCTCCCTCTACCACCAATTTTGTTGATGAGTGTTTTAGCATTGCACAACATAGATAAAACACAAGTGTTCTATCTCTCTTGAAAGGTGACTTTATTTAGAAAAAAATAGAAAATAACCCCAAGTTTTTGAATGTTAGGTCTTGACAATGCATAAAACAACTTAGTAGTGATGTGATTTGTTGGTAATCACAAAGGGAATTTATGATTGATAAGGTCGAAAGCTTGTTGGACTTGTAATGGGGTCTCAAGAATTCTGACGACTAGTTAAAACCCTTGTAATTTTATAATAGTAGTCTAAAAATGGTCTTTTATCATCAAATATACCAGTGTAGTGATGTTGGAATCCTATACTAACAAATTTATAAAGAAATATCAAAAGGTTGAGGGTTCAATAGAAATCCTAAATCTGAAACCTAAGTACAGTTGCAGCAATGGTTGATGCTTTGAAGATAGAAAAACTCTCAAAACTTAGCTTTGCTTAACCAAGACTAACCTACAATATCATAGAACAAGTGCAATCTTCAAAGGCGATCTTCAGATTTTCAGACCGTGACATTCATACACAGGGACATAAACATACATAGTTGAACTTGAGTACATGAAATTAGCTTAGAGTAACCTTACAAAGTAACTTAAAATCAACAAATTACAAAAGGTATGAGCAAGAAGTTCATTAGATATCCTAACACTTTTCCATTAAATGAAACTGAACATAAACTAATAATGTTGAAATGAAAATTAGAAGATCAAATCATGCATACATCCAAAGAACACAAGGGAATCACCAACACTTCAATTCCTTCACTTGTATTTCTTCAAAATGCCTTGCTACAACATTTCTTCTCTAATCTTTACAAATGAGAGGAGGTTGATATTTATAGATTTTACATTACAAATCAATGGCTAGGATTAAATCCTATTCAATGGCCTAGATTTAGTGTCTTTTAGGGTTTTAGATACACTAAATGCATTTACAATATTCTCCAATATAAAATATGTTCACATATGAACCTAGGAGAATGTACAATATCTCTATCCTATTTTATATTTAAGAAATATTCTACAAAATCCCCAAAAGTTGGTGCATGCACTTTGACATAACAACTTTCATCTTGTAGCTAAAAATTAAAAATATTTATCTTCTACTAAAATATTTCCAACATTCTTTTCTTTTATAGCATATTTAACAAAATTAACTAAGGCCTTGGAAAGTTGCTGGTGAGGGGGCAATTGAGCTCTACTGATTTTGATGGTGATTGATTTGTACTCCTCCATCAACTTTATGTGCAGGTCTGCACATGAATGTCTTCTCTAAATCAATTTTTCTAACCTTGTAAATGCTTGGGTAACGAAATAAAAGAAATCCTCATCTAAATTATCTGCAACTCCTTTTTGTATTTTTATCCTCCATGCTTACCTGATTGCTCCAACATCTAATTTTCTTGCAAACATTTGTGTTCTAGCTAGAAGCTCCAAAATTGAATCACATTCTGATAAAAAATTAATGATTCTTTCATCGATTAACTACAATTCAGGCAACACCTTGGCAAGGACTTCTCTTCTGAATTCCATGGTAAATAACCACACCTTAGGCTCATTTAGCTTTTCCTTAGTCAAAATCTACTCCTGCTCCAAAATTTATGCAGAAAAGTTTTTGATACAGTGCATCTTTGGACAAGTAAGATCATAGTATCCTGGGAAAGCTTTACACTCTTTAATTTCTTTGTCCACTTCCATTCTCAAAAATTGGAAATGATTGTGCATTTCCACCCCAATGTCTTCCATCTTATCCCCGACATCAGTAACACGACCAATCCAATTAGAAGTAGCCTTTTTCTAATTCCTCATATGCTCTACTTTACTTACTTCTTCCTTGGAAAAAAATGTGGGGGTGGGAGTTTCAGCAAGAACTCTCAGTGGAGGTAACCAATTGGTGAATAAAGGCCATCAACTCTGCCATGTGTGACTTTAATTCATTTTTAGTGGCCTGATCATTGTCCATTTGATTCAAAATATTGGATACTAACCCATGAAACTTATCAATCTTTTGTGCTCTACTCATCGGGCCAATGTTGATGGACGTAACTTGATATTCAAAGGGCTTAATGGTGGCAACATCTTTGTCAACCATTAGAGTGGCAACATGCACCATTTGAGAGCTCGAAGTATCAGTCATGATGTGTGAACATACCTTTTCTTTCTTCCTTTCCTTTGGCGTCTGTCTCGCATGGGCCATAATGGCCTCAAAATGTGCCCTTGGATCTCACATCACCGTTGCTTTATACTTTAGCTAATGTTCCAACCTAGAAGGAGTCTATGTTTGCTCTGCTAAAGACACCTTATCTTGTTGTTCCTCTTATAACATTTTTCCTTCATCCTTAGGGGCATCCTTTGTTATCTTTTCCTCCTCCCTAAGGCTCTCTTCTTCTATCACTTTCTCGATTTTAGCAGAATCAATATTTGCTTCCTTTTCATTTTCTTCTTCTTCTTCTTTGGAGATCTCCTTGTGCAACTACTACTCTTCATCATCATTAGAGGCCTCTTCATCGGGTTCTACAATCTTAAGTTCATATTCTGGTTCCTCAAAATATTCTTCATGTTCAGGACCAATAGGGTCATCACTAGTGTCGACTTCCTTCTCAAGATTTTCCTTTCCTTTCTATTGTATCTCCTCCCAAACTTTCTCCACATTCTCCATTTTGGGTGGTTTTAACAAGGGAGGAAGAGTAGGTAGAGTGATAGCAAGTTGAGACATGAGGAGTCTCTCATCTAGACAAAATAAGGTCTTTGATAATCCTTTGGGCATGTTCTACAAATATTCTATGAAGGATTGTGGCAAAGTGGTTAGCAAAGGTGGGATAGAAGGAATAGTAGGTGGTAGTGTAGAAAAGGTAGGTTGAGAGGGTGGAAGCGAGGAGGAAGATGGAGATGACAACACATATGAAGAAGACTCAACCATAATCATCAAAGTGGTCGAAGTGGTGGATGAAAGGTGGACAAAGATATCCATGATAGGTGGAGAGGATATGGGTGGCAGAAGTGGAGTGGAAGTTGGTGGAAGTGGTGCAGTGGATGGTGGTGGTGAAGAAGGAAGAGTGGGTGATTGTGTCTAAAATTCTCCTTGGGTGGAAAAAGTTCCTCCTTGATCGTATACATGATGAAGGTTCCACTTTTCTTAGCTTTCTTAGAGGGCCTCTATCCCTCTACAACCTTCCTCTCATACACTTGAGGCTTTTCTGTGGGCTGCCTCTGAAATGTATCTTTCCTCTTCTGAGAGTGAGTAGCAGGATAAGATACCACATTCTTACTTGATGAGATTTCCTCAGCCTGATCTTCTATTTTCCCTCCTTCATCACTCTCTTGAGCTTTTTCTCGTTCCCATTCATCGAAAGTAAGCTCTACTCCTTGTTGCTCCAATCAATCAATTTGATCATCAAGCCATTGATTCGTTCTTTGTAATACTAGATGGGTGATCATGTCAATGTCGGTCTCTTCTTCCTTAGTCCAATAAACAAGTGGTAGTGGGACTTTGGCTATCTTATTGTAGGCAGTTTCATCCAATTTGTTATCATCCTCTTCCACCTGATTGAGAACTGTATATATGTCCAGAGTCTTGATGAGATCTAAGGACATCCTCACTCTTCCTGACTTCTTGACTATTCTTGCAATTAGCCCAAAAGTCTTCCAAATGTGATTTATGTGTGTGTTTCCTTCCAACCTATTTTTTCAACTTACCCCAGGGGTCAACACTTCCCCTCGTAGTGTGGAAAATGATACCATATAACTAAATCTCCTTATCCAAATTTTCTTTTAAGATTGCTACCAGAGATGCATACATTCCCCTTCCTAGTGTCATAGGATAAGGTACACCGACTCTATGCTTTGATTTTATTAATTGGTGTGAAATATGTAGATGTCATGTAAGCTCAAGTAGGACCATCTTGTGATTTGGATACCTCAACAGCCTATATGGAATCCTTGAGAAGCCTTCAATTTTGAATTATGTGAACGTAGGGAATTCGATGAACCAGTAGTCGAATTTCTTCACCATAGCCTTAGCATAGTATGACATCTTATTTTCAAATTCATTTGATAAATATCTAAGAATATACATAATGAAAGCATTGTTCACCCTCTTGTAGTTTCTTTTGAAGTTCATGTATTAGAGTTGAGGGTAGCCGTAAGAGAGGGGGACCAACCAAGGCTCCAGGTCATAGAGAGCCGAGAGCGAAGGGCTGCCCTAACTTACCTCACTCTAAAAGATTCCTTGGGGTAAGGATCGAGAATGATGAGCACTATAACCTACTTCTATCACTCTACAAATCCTAAACTTAGGTTCAGGATAGGTGAGCTAGTTTTTGGAGTCGATACTATGTCTCAGACAACTCTCTATCTAAGAATGATAACACAATTTTGGGATGACAGTGTGACACGTTGACATCTATATGGTTAGAAAATAGTAAACACAATACAAACTACCTAAAAACTAACTGATAGTTGGTTTTGACAGAAAAATAAAAATGATAAAGCATGAGAAATAGAGACGAAGATGATAAAGCAAGTAAATGAGAGCTAGGATCATGAAGATAATCTCACAAAAGCACCTGTTCGCTAGCTAGCTCCATGTACTTTCACCTACACACAAATAAGAGGGAAAAATGTTGGGGCTGTATAGGGGCCTGCCTCAGTCAGACCCTCGTTTTGGTGTTTCTACCTCCACGGACAACCAAAATGCAATAGAGTAGAATATGCAATAAAGGAAAGAAAAGAGAGCAATACACACTACAAAACAATACAATGCTACTCAACCAAATCATAAAGGAGAGGAGTGAAATGTTACCACCTCCACCCAAAAGCTCACTAGCCAATAGAGGAGAATATGGACTTGGAAAAGTCACCAAAGTCACAACTGTGATGAAGGGAGGTTTCGCAAGAGTCCAAGTCCACGCTTCTATGGCTTGCTTCACACTTGCAATGTGGAGTTGATGGAGTGTTGAAATACTGCTTGAGAGTGAAGTGAATGCTTAGAGAGTGAGATTGCATTGCTAGAAGATGTGAAAAGGATGGATTGAGTGAAGAATGAATGAATTTGAAGGAGAATGAAGAAGAATCTTCCATTTTAGAGGTCGGTTGGTCAAAGAGGGACATTAAAAATTGACCCCAATTGGATGTGTAATGCCTCTACCAACTTCATACGTAGGAATCCGTTAGGGATGGTAGCATGCCGCGTGGACGTCTATGAGCAGCGTGTGTGTCCCCTAAAAATATTCTCTCACTGACACAAAGGACATATGCCAAGTGGATGGAAGGCAGTTGGGTGATGTGGAATTTCACCTTTGGATTTGATTTTCTAAGGTGAGGGTGTGCGAAAGGGGAATTTGCATAAGGGGTGAAAATTAACTCCTATACATTTTTCCACCACTTTAGCGAGCACGAGTACTAATGAGTGCTTCGATAAAGTAGATCAAAGAGTTAGTAGGGTTAGAAATTTATACCTAAACTGTTGAGGAAGTAGACTACGATATGGCGAACTCAAAAGCACAGGACAAGCAAAGGACTCCACAGGTACTCTCCCTGAGGAGCTTTGAACAAAAGAATCCATAGCCCTGCAGAACTATGGAGCTGCACAAAGTACATCGAAGGCCCTCAGATAACGATGGAAAAATCTCGCAGGATGAAAGCATCTTATAGGCTTGTAGACCTGCAAGGAGGCAACCCCCAAGATCTCTCACATGAAGGAAGCTCTGAGATATAAGTGCCTTATAGGCTTGCAGCCCTGCAAGGAGGCATCCCCCAAGATCTCTGACATGAGGGAACCCCAAATATGTAAGTGCCTTATAGGCCCATAGACTTGCAAGGAGGCATATCCCAAGATCTCTCACATGAAGGAAGCCCAGAGGTGTAAGCACCTTATAGGCCCACAGACTTACAAGGAGGCATCCCCCAAGATCTCTCACATGGAGGAAACCCAAAGAAGTAGACTCTGCAGAGTCAGATTGGAAAGCAGCTTTACAGGTGCACCTGCAAAGCGACATGTTTACCCGCGGATAGAACATGTCTGAAAACAAAGCGACCACACAGGAAAATAAGCAAATAGTCATGTAGACTGTCAAACAATTGGAAGGCTTTCAAAGGGGTCCCTTGGGAACTCTATTGAAATGATGTATGCACAATGTCCTTGAAGTTGTAGCCTTCAAGAGGACCTTTGCCAAGGAGAAATTCAACCACACAGAAAGTGTTGCAACTAAGGGCATGCAAATAGAGATTGCTATTGATCTAGAATATGAGATGATTACAAATGTACAAATGCCTTGAATATATAGGCATGAATGAGATGCAAGATGTAATATGATGTTGCCATGTGTCATGATCTAACAACATGTGACAACATGTGAACCCTACTTAGGAAATGATAAAAGATTGAGATAAGTTCTAGAAGGACAACTCAACTTCTAGAAGGAATCTTATCCCAACAAACATGGAAGGGGGAATTGCCCCATTATTTATGATTTTCTAATTTATGCAACCTAGGACTAAATCAATGCAAGACCTAAGTTAACTTATGCTAGTGTAATAAATAATTAATTACACTAACAAACTCAACGTGAAGAGGGGTTCACTCAAGGGACGTGTTGTTTGAAAGTGCAACATAGATGTTTTTTCTCAAATCAACTTATCACCAAGGAATCCTTTCGAAAGATGGTCACTTCATCAAAGAATTCAAAAGGAAGAAAATGCCCCCTCATGAGGGGAAGGTAAAAGTTGCTCCCACCTCAAAGGAAAGTTCTCAAGTCCTTTCTTTGCGAACCCATGATGAAGGAACCATGTTTCGTTGGGGTCCAAGTTGTGAATGCGATTTATCAAAAAGTTTGCAAATATTCTCAAGAAAAGATTCATTGGTAACGAATACGTTTTCTAAAAATCAAAGTGTCATTGAAATGGATTTGTCACACATGAGAGGGAAAACTCAAACAAAGAAAAGAGAAAGATAAGAAAAGATCGAAAGAGAAATAATCACAAATAGAGGACATAGGGGGATTTGGTTTCGCGGGGTCAGATCTACTCATGCTTATATAAATAATAGGTAATCAAAGTGCAAGGAAAAAGATCATCAATCCCCACCAGATCAATAAGAATTCACAGAAAACAAAGTAAAAATAAAAAATTGGGTCAACATGGAAGGGGAGCCTAATGCCCCCAACACTTTGCATCATCCCCAATTTGCTGAAAATAAAACACGAACATGGAAGAATGATGATACATATAGAAGAAGGTTCACGACACAAAATCACTCCTATATCCAATCACCAACAAGGGTGACAAGGGTCATCTAGGAAAACATAACACAATCACAGGGGAACACATCACAACACACACACATCTAATCAAAAGATAAAGAACAGGCCTCCCCCTCACACTCATCAACCAAGAGGTCATCTGCTTCCCAATCTAGATCATTATTAGGGGAAGGAGGATGAACCTACAATAGTGGAATAGAGCTTCTGACCCTCCCACAACAAGGGCTAAGGAAGAAGGCCCAACAAAGTCTTCTGCACTAGGCTCTTGTGGAGCTACGATCAATGACTTTGCGAAGATCACTGACAAGGTTGAAACCTCATCCAAAGAGTTAAACATGGACTTCACTGGAGTACCATGTCATACCTCAATGGATGGAGAAGGAAACGCCCAAGATTCACTACCTCGCTCATCGAGTGACTCGGGAGTGGTGACAAACTGAAGGGAAGCCGAGGCTTGTTCCATCACTAAGATAGAACAAGCTAGAGCAAGACCACCTTTCAGAGAAGGTGGGATCCTCTTACACCCTCCATTGCTGGAAGGGCCAACCTATACCTTCTACTTCATCGGGGGATGTGAACTCCCCACATACAAGGCAAGAGGCGTAGAGGAAGATGAGGAGAAAAACGTGGTAGATACCACCAAAGTATTTGGCATATCCACGGGTTTAGGGAATGATAGGATGTTCGGGAGGGACATCAACAAGGCTGATTCAACTGAAGGAGTGATAAACACTTGCACCTTTTTTGGGTTAGGCGCATTCACACTCACAACGGGAGCTGGAAGTGAGATCGAGCTAGATTGAATGAAAGCAGAGGGGAGGAGAGATGAGGACACAATAGGCAGCCCTGATACAGGGGTGGTCATCTCCTCTTCCTTCTTCTGCAAAGCAGCCTGCTTAGCTGCCAGAGCCTTTCACCGATGATTTCTCTCATGGGGACCTTTTCTTCTGCCATATTGAATGGGCCTAGGCTTCATGGGTAGAACGAGAAGCTTGAACGCGGGATGCTTGGGCTTTCACGAAGTGGGCACCAGAGGATTCTCTTGCAACCATGAAATAAAATTTGATGGTGTGACAACAGGATGAGAGGAAGCGTCAGGTTGGAAAGTGGAAGGGGAAGAAGAGGGACCCTGACAGGGCTTCTCTTCTTCTCTTCTATAGGCCTTGGTGACATCACTTTCAGCTTTCAAACAAGCCCTACGTGAAACAACATAAGGTGATGGAGGGTACCTCACTCTAGGTGTTAAGAACCCTTTCTTGTACTTCTGATATGTCTAGTCTAAGGAATAACTATCGCTTGCAACCGATGGTTTATAACCGGTGTCATGGACTACATGTACATAACCCTCATGAATGAATTTCAAACATTTATGCACAACCAAGGGAATTGCATTCATAGCCACTAGCCAAGGGATACCCAGCTTCACTCTAAAGAGTTTGGACCCCAAGATTATGCCAAACAACAAGTTTATGAATTTAGGTCCAACAAGGACTGACAAAATGATGCTACCAAGGGGTGGTACAAAAAGTCTGTTATGTGTATGAATGGTGCTCATAGGTGCATCGTACCCATCTTTTTGCAAGAAGTTAATTAACATGATCCCCTTAGTTAATATTCATCTGAGATGTCAAGTCAGCAAGAACACTAGCTAAAGTGTTCCTGTTGATTCACGTAGGGATATAAAGAGGAGATGGTTCTCCATTAAATCCCATTGGCAGGTCTTGTGAGGTGAAAGTTATACTTGTACTACTGCTCACAGGTTGCATAAAGGGGATAGGCAGATGTAGAAAAGAGGCCATTATGCACACTAAACGATACTCCCACAAAGCACCCCAAAGGTTTGAAATAGGATAGTGACCCAGTTAAGGCTTCATTCTGCAACACCTACGAAACCTTCCAACTACACCTACTAGGGGTTGCAGGTTGGGATGTAAGTCGAAACGCCTCACAACACTCGCACCTACAACACTCCTAGAACATGAGGAAATGACTCTTCATTACTTCTAAATGGAACCAAAATGGTTCATGTTGGGTTCACCAAAAATGTAAGAGTGGGTGACCAACCACATCAAGGCTCTAGGTCATGGAGAGCTGAGAGAAAAGGGCTGGCCTAAATTACCTCACTCTAAAAGATTCCTTGGGGTAAGGATTGAGAATGATGAGCACTATACCATACTTTTATCACTCTATAGATCCTAAAATTAGGTTTGGGCTAGGTGAGCTGCTTTTTGGAGTCGGTATTGTGTCTCAGACAACTCTTTGTTCGAGGACGGTGGCACAGTTTTGCGACAACAACACGACACACTGGCGTCTCTCGAGCACGTTGGCATCCATATGATAAAAAAATAGTAAACACAATACAAATTTCCTAAAAACTAACTAACAACCTAGCTAGTTGGTTTTGACAAAAAAAACAGAATGATAAAGTATGAAAAATAGAGACGAAGATGATAAAGCAAGTAAATGAAAGCTAGGGTGATGAAGATAATCTCACAAAAGCGCCTATTTTCCAGCTAGCTCCACATGTAATTTCACCTACACACAAGCGAGAGGAAAAATTGTTGGGGATATATAGGGGCTTGCCTTAGTCCAACCCCATTTTGGTGTTTCCACCTTCACAGATAGCCATAATGCAACAGAGTAGAATATACGATAAAGCAAAGAAAAGAGAGCAATACACACTACAAAAAAATACAATGCTACTCAACCAAATCACATAGAGGAGTGAAATGTTACCACCTCCACCCAAAATATCACTAGCCAATGGAGGAGAATATGGAATTGGAAAAGTCACCACAACTGCAATTGTGATGAAGGGAGGTCTCGCAAAACTCCAAGCCTACGCTTTTATGGCTTGCTTCACACTTGCAATGTGGAGTTGGAGTGTTGAAATGCTGATTGAGAGTGAAGTGAATTCTTAGAGAGAGATTGTATTGCTAGGAGATGTGAAAATGATGGATTGAGTGAAGAATGAATTAATTTGAAGGAGAATGAACAAGAATCTACCATTTTTGGGGTCGGTTGGTCGAAGAGGGATGTTAGAAATCAAACCCAATCAAATTTAAAATGCCTCTGCCAACTTCAGATGTAGGAATCCATCAGGGATGGTAGCATGCCTCATGGACGTATGTGTGCTATGTGTGTGTGCCCGACAAATATTCTCTGATTGACACAAAGCAAAGATGCCAAGTGGACGAAAGGAAGTTGGGTGATGTGGAATTTTTCCTTTGGATTTGATTTTCTAAGGTGAGGGTGTGTGAAAGGGGAATTTATGTAAGGGGTGCAAATTTTCTCCTATACAGTAGAATTCGTAAATGATGGTTTGGTATGGACCTATTCCTATATTTCCTCTGCATGTTAGACCTTTATATGGGAAGTTAGTTGCTAGTACATAGACAACATAGGAGGTCATGTAGAACTCTGAGGTCTTCTTTACCAAAACAAACTGCGCATGGATATTTTCATTGATAAGATTCATCCAATGGAACTTAGTATTTCCACTCAAAATTTCCTCAATGAAGTACCACATCCACTCCTTGAATATGTTAGAAATGGGCAGCCCTTTAATCTTGCTCAACAATGTCACCAAGTTATTTGTTTCCTCTACGAAATCACTCCGGTATAGCTTCTTGGAAAGCTTTCCCATGCTAGGACGAGGAGTCTACATCCATTTCTTATTGATCACCTAAGCACAACCTAGAGGATTTGTCTTCCACACATTAAGGGCATACTCCATTTCACATACCTCCATCTTCGAGAAGGAAGGAATCCCAAAAGTATGTGTAATGGATGAATGCGATAAATTGGCCACCACCCATCCTAAAAGATGACAATCCTTTGTGAATCCCTATGGTAGAAATCCTTACACCCATGAATGAGCTTGGGGTTGACTAGAGATGGTGGAAAACCTACTTCTTGTGCAATGCCACTTCTTCAAATTCTTCATGCCATATCATTCTTTGGATTAATCAGGACACACTCTCTGAATTCATCAATGTTGATATGTCCTAGGTTGGTGTCTGATATTATGTCCCAGTCTGAGGCAATTTTGGAGGTGACCTCTATGTCACGGAACTCGTACTTCATCTATGGCTTTTCTTTCTCGATCTTTGTTGTTCTACCACTCTTCCCTACCTTCTTAGTATTTTCCATAAAACCTGCAAGAACAACACGTAATAAGTTGAATTGATTAAGTGAGAAAGTGAGATGTTAGTCTGATCTAAAATACATCAATAAGGACCAAAATTATCATAAACATATCAAATACTAGAAAAGATATATTAAAATTAGCATATAGAAGCAATTTCTAGCATTTTGTGGGTTTTGAAGGTTTGCGAGCTGGGGAGTTGCGAGTGCGACAAGGTTGCGGGGATGTGACATGCAGGTGTCGAAGGTGACAACACCAATGAGATGGCAATTTGCAAACAGAAGCCTGTACTAATTTTTTTGCAACAAGTGAAAACTTAGTAATATCAAGACTTCATGAATTTGACACATGGGAAATGACCATTTGAAAACTATTCAAGCCATATAACTTAGCAATTTTGACAATTCGGCTCATGTGGAAAAACATGATGTGGAAGCCATTCAACTAAAAGCTAGTAATGAATATGTATAAAAATGCATGAGTGGAATGACATTTTGCAAAAGGCTTCCTACAACCAATCTTCTGCAATGCATAAAGACTTAGTAGTTTTCAAGCTAACTTCCTTTTAAGCACGTGGGGGAATTCAGAGGTCAAAGGTTTACATTTTAGCCCTCATTTTATACCCTATATCACTTATGTGGGAACCTTCAGTGTGGGAGCCAGAGAGACAAAAACCATGTTGTAAAATGACATGAGACTAATAGCTTCCCACCTTCGGCCTTTCGCATGAACTTTGCTGCAATCGTGAAGGACTTAGCAAATTTATGTTTGTTCAATTCAACACATGGGAATAACTATGACATTCTAAGCTTGATCATTTATAAACTTGTGGGAAACACCAAGGAAAAAACCTTGACTGGTTGCATCGATACTTTGGCATGACCCTGAATGAATTCCGCATCGGACCCTCTGCATGGTACAAGTTTGAGTGATGCAGAAGCCATTGCCTCCCGAGCCAAAGTTTGGCACAACAAGAATGGATTTATGCAAGGGAACTTCCGCATAAGGTTTCAATTTTAAGTTTAAATTTTTAACAATTTAATTGATATAAAACCCTCACTGAATGAAATTAATAGTAAATTTAATCATGCAAAGTGAAGTAGGAATCATACCTGATGGATGCATGAATAGAAGGAAATTACCCACGAAGAATCCAACTTTGAAATCTTCAAAAGATCACAGAAGATTTTAGAGCAGCCCTAACAAATTTTCCAATTTGCAAAGGTTAAAATGAGGGGCAAAACCCTCGTATTTATAGGCATAGGGGCATAAATTGTGGTAGATTTCTTGAACTTTGTGCAAAACCCTAGAATCAGAAAATTGAGATGCAGGTGCCTGATTGATACAAAGAAGTGGAATGCAGGTGTCGGCATGAGCGATGATGAAGGATTTTGGTGTTGAAGACAATGGCGCCATTGTCATAGAATCTGGAAAATGGATTCCCGTAGAGAAAATGGCCCGAAAGACTCTAACATCTGCCTTATGGCATCCCGCCTATGGAAACCTGCATGGAAACTTCCGCAAAAGGACACAACCAATTTTCAATATTTTCAAGGGGCCTCAAAATTTTGAAGACAACATAGACCAAAGGACAAAAAGCAAAGGAAAAAGAAAAACCAAATGAATGCGACCAAGTCTAGTGTAAAAGTAGAAGGAAAGAAGGGGATCCACATTTCACAGGGTGTGTGTGCAAAATGCACAAGTTAAATCACAAAGATGATACTAATTAAATTATATACTTGAAAGAAGAAAGTTTTTCAAGTAAGGAGATAAACTAGGGGGTGTGATAAAGATCTAACCAAAATTAGCAATGTTTAATCTAGGTTGTTATTTTGAATTAGATTATGTTTTGCTGATGGGGGTTGATTTGATCCAAGATAAATAGGAAGTGTCTAGACAAGTCTAAAGTGAAGTAATGATTATGGGATGAAAACGAAAAGCGTATGTTTGTTGTTTTGGGGTGATTAAGACTACTATAGGTATAATTTACACAGGTCTCTGATTTGACACAAAATGTTGATGAAAAGCTAGAAATTGATATTTTGCAAGGTTCTATTATTTTAATCGACATTTAAATGCAGCTTTCCACAAACACGCCGAAAGACAGTAAAAAACAATTTTTTTTTCAAAAGAATAGGTCTACAGACAAAGGTGACACAGTGTGCGTCAAATGCGATACAATGATTTTTTGACTATAAATGAATTTGAGACAAACACACCAAGGTGTGCAAACATTTCAATATGCAAACAAACGTGTTGATATAAAAAATTAGATACGATAATATGCATACAACAATGACACAAGATGATAGTTAGATGTGTTGTGTAATTTTTTATTGGAAATGACTCTAAGAAAAAAGTGCCAAAGTGTGTAAAGGGGTCGATGTGCAAACAAATGCATCGATATGAAAATCAAACGTGCTAAGATACATACAAAAGTGGCACAAAGTGACAGTTAGATGCAGTAATTTGAATCAAAGACATGTTTTTTATTTTGATCCTAGGTACATCTATTGTTTTATAAATTTTGAGGATTAATTATGTTTGATTAATATAAAAAGTGAAAATAAACAAAGAATCACACATAGGACTGAATTAATTGTATGTTTAGAAGATTTTTGTGTCTTCTTCAATAAGACCATGCTAATTGGTATCACAAGTAGATTTACAATAAAAATGCCATAGATACACATCCTAATTTAGTAGTAGATCAGGTTACTGGATTATATCAGGCTCGCTCTAGAATACCATACAATGAATAGGAAACTAGAGTATGCCAAGGTCATGTACCAACTTTATATCTCTCACCTTGAAAGGAAAATATCCTAACAAGGAATAACAGTCAACTCAACAAAGGTTTGTACATAGCGAGTAACTTCATGCATTGATACTTGTATGTTGCACCAATATAAGCTAACAATTTATAAATAGCTCTTAAGCTTCTAGATTTTACAAGGTTCATAATAGGGGTTTGTTGTGAATAGAGAGCTTGTTTGATATGCTCGAGTTGAGAGGGGTCTCCTCTCTACTCATCACCTCCCTATCTCAGCAGACCAAGGGTCATGGGGCTTGGCTTGAAGGGCGCGAGCCACTCCTTGGGGTATAATTTTTTTTCTCCCCCCTTTATATAGTTCATTGAGAAACATGCTTGAGATTAGAACTTGGTGTGATGATGCCCCCGAGAAAGTCTCCTACTTAGAAATAAACGAAAATAGTGTTGCTTTTGGTCTTGAAGATCATTCTTAGGAGTCACGAGAGGAGAGCATATGCAACACTAGAGTTGGCCTTCTAGGTAATGCATAAACAACATTTTACTTCCCTTATAAATGTTCAATGTCAAATTCATAATCCTAATGTTTTCTTACCCAATTTTTTTCACTTTTTCATATTATGTTGACTAAAAAATACCTCAATCTATTGTGGTTAGTCTTAACCATAAATCAACCACCCATCAGACATTGGTTGGATTTGGTTAATGTGTCCATAATAGCTATCATTTTATTATCATATATGGATAATTTATTTTCCATCTCTATGGTTTTTTAACTCTTGAATGCAATTGGGTGCTTATTCTACACAAACACTACTCCATTCCTTCTCCCAATACATCATATTCTAATTTAAAGGGAAGAGAGAAACCAAGAATATCTAACATGGGACACAAGCTTATTACCTCCTTATATTTATCAAATGTTGACTGTACAACCTCTTTCCACACAAAAGATCTTGTCTTTGTTAGATCAATTAAGGGGGTGACCAATTGAGATAACCCCTTAATGAATCTTCTATTGTAGCTAAAAAGGATAAAGAATCCTCATATTCATTTCAAATTATTCGGGGAAGGCCAATCCATAATCATTTTAATCTTCTCCACATCCATCTGTATTCCATTTACAATGATGTTGTGCCCCATAGATAAAATATTTGTCATGAAAAACTAAAATTTTGACTCTTTTTCACAAAGAGTATGTGATTCTAGAATTCCTAATACCTCATCAAAATATCGGAAGTGCTCCTCCCATGTCTTGCTATAGATGATGATGTTGCCAAAGAATACAAGGAAATACTTTCTTATTTACTTGAAGAAAATTTGGTTCATGTATGACTAGAAGGTTGTTGGAACATTTTTCAAACTAAATGGTATGACCAAAATTTCATATTGTCCATAGTGGTATCAAAATTTTATCTTGTGAATATCCACCCCTCAAACTCTAATATTCTTGTAGCTTGATTTGAGATCTTTCTTCAAGAAATAAACTGTTTGTTGGTATATAGATTTGGACTATAATAAATATTTTGAAATTTAACTTTGTTATACCCAAAAAGATAGTGAAAATTGTGCCAACAATTGGTAAGGTTGCAATGATTAAACAAAATACCTCTACGTTAAGAGGGGTAGCTTCCTCGTATGATAAATATTTGACTTTTAGTGGTATTTTTTACCCAAAATACTAAAAGGTCTCAAAAGAAACAACAAAGAATATAACCTTTGGGAGAAACCTAGTCAATAAACCTATGAATATTAACCTAGGTTTCTTACATGTAATTTTAAAACAATGATAACTAATTTCACTACTACAAAAATATATACTTCTCAGAATCTCACAACTAATACCACAAATATTTTAACATGTAATAGAAAATAATGAATTCTAAAAATATTTTAAACTTTTTAATATTGCATTTTATGAATAGTTTCATAAGTAAGATTGACTGATTCCACAATTTGATTAAATGGAGATACAAAGAAAATTATTTATTCAACACATGAAGAACAACTAACCTAGAAAATACATGAACAATACCATTTAAATTCATTCTATCTTTGAGTTATTTTGTAAAGAGCTATATAACTCCAACCCTTACAATCCAAAAATATGAAAGCAAAAAATTAACTTGAAAAAAAAAAGCCTCGTATATATAATTTTTTTTTTCTTCTGACTAGCTTATAACTAGCTTTAATTTGTAACTTATTATGAAATAATAAAATTCATCTTTAAATATCCAATTTAAATTCATAAAAAAGTCACAGTTAAGTCATATGAATATGAATTAATTACAAATTATGAAATTGAATTTTATTAAAGAGTCTTCAAGATTCTTTGACCAACATATCTTCCTTGCAACTTTTGTTTACAATTGTCAAGGATTTTGTTTTTGGAACCAAAGTGTTGAATAGATGTTGCTTCCAACCTGATAGAGAATCCTCAATTATCTTCATCTTCATTTCTATTATTAATAATTCTATGTGGAAACTACATGCTATGTTTGACACTATAGAGAATTTCATCATTGTGTTGGCACTGGGGTTTTCTTGATTAAACAATTATTTAGAGATAAAGTCTTTGAACTCTATTTTGTCACTTGAGTTTCTTCCAAATTCAAATAATTCTCCTTAAATATATTTACTTCCATAGTTGAACAACTTAATACTATTTCAAACATGATATTATCAACTTCTTTGAGGAGTTTCTTCATTTAATTTATAGCCTATCTAATAACTATAAGTTTCCAATCAATGCTTATCCATGTTGTAATATTGTATTTCTCAGTTTTAGCCAAAACCTTCTCAATAAATAATGTATTTATTTTATTTTTGAAATTTCCTTGATATATTTTACTACCAAAATTCTAGATAGTTTCTTATTTTCTAATTAGTTGAAGCTCATTTTTAAGTTCTTTATTTTTCTCAATTTGTTTGTAGAACATTATTTATTTGTCAATAAAAAAGAGCCCATCTAGTGTTACTTATTCAACCCAATCCATAGAGGCCTTCCCAAATTTTTGATATCTACTGAATCTTTCTATTGCATCTTTATCAACACCTCGAATAATTGTATCACCCATAACTAAGGGCCCATCTATTATTTGTGTTGAAATATTTAGAATATATTTAATATAAGATGTCAGTATTTGAACTTGTTCTTCAATTTTCTCTCTAGTAGCTTTCTCTTTCTCCATTCTATTGACATGTTTAGCAATTGAAATTTGAAACTTATGAATATCCCCCTCATGGGTTGAAGGGCCAATATCAACTCTAGACTCTTGATAATCATATTTTATAATAAATTTATTCTTATCATCAATAGGTTTGACTATTTCTAAATATTGATTACCTAATGGATCAATCATCAATCTTGAAGCAATATATACCTTTTTGGGTTTGGGAGTTGTCCCACATAAAAACTTATCCACAACATCATATTTATATACATGCTTGAAAGAGGATGCACCTCTTCACTATCTCCAAGTCAACCTTCACAAGTAATATAATATTTACTAATTAAGAAGTCGGCCACCAATGAAGTGAAGTCTTCTTCATAAATAATCGTGCCTAGAGGAGAGAGAGGTCGGCCTCAAAACATGTAACTCTTCACTAATAAAATCGTGCCTTTAGATGTTTATAAATTAAATAGCCTCATTTGCTATTATTTAATTTATTAAGGAACAATCGATAGGCTGGAAGAATACAACTGAAGCTGTAATATAAATATCAATAGTCCCTCTCAGCTAGGAGGATACTTCCAGCTGCACAAGACAAATCACCTCATCGTGATGTCTATCACTATGGATACAACCATAAGTGAAGAAAAAATATCACCTCATCGTGATATTAGATATCGCCTCAACACGATATCAACCATAATGGCTACAACCATACTATGGTGTGTACAAGTGTTCATCAATTGCATGATGTTGTCACCTCAACATGACTTTCACCATGGCTCTCCGAGAGGGTGAAACACAAGTACAAGATGTTGTCATAGATTCACACACATGACATCCACCATGACTCTCTTAGAGGGTGGAAACAAGGGCTTTCACCTCAAATCTCAAAGAGAAATACATTAACAAGGGCTTGCACCTCAAATCTCTCTCAAAGAGAAATACATTAACAAGGGATTTCACCTCGAACTTCTCTCATAGAGAAGAACTCATTAATACGCTCACTGATGCTGAGACTCTTTCTCAGTTAAGGCTGGATTCTCCACCATACCAAGCTTATCTCGAAAGTACACAAACTTGATTCTGGAGAGAGGCTTGGTGAGAATGTCTGTTGTCTACTCATCAGTGCTGATATACCTCAACTGTATAGCCTTCCACAATACCATATCTCTAATATAGTGGTACTTGATCTCAACATGCTTGGTTCTGTCATGGAACACAAGATTGATAGATAGCTTCATGCAACTCTAATTATCACAATGAATGATATTAGGCTCCATTGATTTCCCAAATAATCCTACAAGGAGCTTATGAAGCCACACTGCTTCCCGAGCTGCCATACAAGTTGCAATATACTCCGCCTCAGCTGTACTCAATGCTACAGATGACTGCTTCTTGCTACACCAGGATATCATAGCAGATCCAACCTGAAGAATATCTCAATCCATATCCAACTGTGCCACGCAAGTATCTCAAGATATGCTTTGCTACAACAAGATTTCCATCTTCTTCAGGCTCAGTAGGCTCCCTCTGAATCTTCAAGCACTTGCATCAACCTTCTGACCTCTTCGTCCAAGATTTCCTGCAACACTTTGACGTAGATAAATGTTTTCCAGTGCACACCTCTGGTACTATAGAGAGTTCAGGATAGTCCTCCTCGATCTCATCCCATATCTCACTATTCTGAATAGGTTTGCGAAGCTACCAATGACAATCTTGAGCAATTATGATCTCAGCAGCTGAAGGGATCTTCTAAGGATTTAGCATCTAGCTTTGCAATACAGTAATATTCACTTCTTCTCAGTGAGTTACAAAACTCCCTCTTGACCCCTGCTTCAGAGATTGCAAGGAAGACTTCTGGAAGTGAACTCCCTCTAGCCACCAACTCAGTCCCATGGCTGCAAGATATGGCTTCATTCTTGATCATTTCTTTGGTCGACATGACTTCCTCATGAGATGCCTCAAGCTTTTCATCACTAAGCAATCTCTCAACACCTTTTGCTCTTAGATATGTCCTGGAAGCATTTTAGAGAGAGATTACTAGCTGTTTATAACTATCCAAAGAAATATCAAGGCTAGAATCATACAAAGTTTACTATCTCAGGTTATAGCATGAATACATAAGAATTTATGAACAATATTGAAACATGAATAAGTAAATCAACCTATAAAAGAAATATATCAAAGAATCATAATGAAGGAATAAAGAAACTTATCTTTATTGAATTTTGATATAACTCTTTCTTCCAACTTTTACTCCTCTCGAGAGTGCTAAACTTAGCACAACAAAAGACAATCTGAACAACTACAAATTTCTTGAATGCATTATGCAGTTAGCAAGTAGAACCAACTCTCTCCAAGAGTCAAGGCTCTAACACAGTTCATGCATTATAGAATGATATCGATGTGATCAACCTATCACAATGAAAATTCAATTCTCTTTTCATCTCAAAGTCACACTCAGAGATCTACATAATTAGCATGAAACAAATCACAATGAATAATTTGAAATGTTCAAAGGATCTTTATGCTAGAGAGCACAATTCTAGAGAAATTACAATCTCTCTATACTAATCACACAAGATCCAAATAAATGAAATAACTCAGCAAACAAAGAATACTTATCTGTTGATGAATGCAAATACTGGAGATAATAAGACACGTTGCTCATGTGCACAGATCAACACACAACCTTCACGGCTTGAACACATGCCCATGACTTAGAATAGAAATTCCCTAGAATCCTTCTAAGGGGATATCTCATCCACATCCACAAATGAAGCATGCTAATTAGGCCTAGTTGGGCAATGCTTTGCATAGTGACCAAACTTGTCACAACAAAAACATTGGACTTTAGAGAGGTCCCACTTCTTCTTGAATGCGGAAGCACCATCAACTCCTTTATCTCTATTCCTCTTGAAATATCCTTTCTTTCCATCTTTCCCTTTCTTCTTCGAGGATTGAGCGGAAAGAACATGAATGTCTTCATCTGTAGGGCTTCGACCAATACCTCTTGTAGCCAACCTAGACTCTTCTTGAATGCAATCCACCCTCAAACGATCAAACTTGGGAAGTTTAGATCTTGTGCTGATTCCTTGAATGAAAGACTCCCAAGATGAAGGAAGACCATTGAGGGCAAGCATGGTCAGATCCTTGTCATCAACAAAAT
The DNA here is from genome assembly GCA_007258455.2 of Sequoia sempervirens. NCBI lineage: Eukaryota > Viridiplantae > Streptophyta > Pinopsida > Cupressales > Cupressaceae > Sequoia > Sequoia sempervirens. Next base: position 15,526,020 of record VDFB02000003.1, read on the forward strand.
GACCAATGCTAGAGAGCTGATCTCTCAATTCAGAAATCTTCATGAAGTAAGCGATGATAGATTCTCCTTCCGCCATCTTCACATGATGGAGTTGTTGCTTCAGTGCAAGTGTATGACTTGTGTTGTTGATTTCGTACATCTCCTCCAAGGTTTTAAACATCTCCCTTGCCGTCTTCAACTTGGAGACAATAGGAACAATATGATCCTTCATGGAATCAACTTACATCTTCTTTGCCTTAGTATCTTTCTTTTTCCATTTAACTTTCTCTTCCTCATCTGTAGGCTTGGGGACTTTGCTCTCCACGAACTCTACCAATTCATTTTCCTCCAAGGTGAGCATAATTCTGAATCTCCAAGATGTGAAGTTTGTTGCTCCCTCAAGTCTATCCTTGATCTTGAGACCATTCACCATCTTGATGAAGAGATAGAAGTAATCAATGACGAGAAAGAGAATAAGGAGTATCGCTGTAATACATAATCTAATCAAGATATTCTTCAAACCTACTCTGATACCATGTTAAATTTAATGATCAGATTTGCAATGCACATAAATTAATTTAAAATTCACACAAGACACAATAGATACCCTGGGAAAACCCTCCTCTTGAGGGAGAAAAACCCAGCCAATAATATCTCTTATATTATTGAGTCACAATAAGAATGTCTCCTTTACAATAGGCCGATAAGAAGGCCAATACACATCATCATAGTATGATGCAAGTACAGAACCGAGTAATACAGACTGCCAATAATATTCTCTGCCTTCTACATAGATCACAATCTGCTCTTTTCACAGACTCGCACTTGAAGAATTAGAACTTGACATGTATGGAATGAAAGCTAATGATTGATCTCAGACTTAGATAACAGATCGACTGATCTGCTCTGCTCTTTCATCTTATTCACACCTTTAGACTAGAGATAGAACAATGTAGAATGGATAATAAAACAAGGAGGAAAGAATGGATATATATACATGCTTGAAAGAGGACGCACCTCTTCACTATCTCCAAGTTGGCCTTCACAAGTAATATAATATTTACTAATTAAGAAGTCGGCCACCAATGAAGTGAAGTCTTCTTCATAAATAATCACGCCTAGAGGAGAGAGAGGTCAGCCTCAAAATAGGTAACTCTTCACTAATAAAATCGTGCCTTTAGATGTTTATAAATTAAATAGCCTCATTTGCTATTATTTAATTTATCAAGTAAGGAACAATCGATAGGCTGGAAGAATATGACTGAAGCTGTAATATAAACATCAACACAAACTAAACCATCATCTTTTATCCCTTCAACATCCTATCCTAATTCATTATCTTTCATTTGTTTCAGAATTAGTCTTAGACCAATTTATTTTTCTTACTCTAAATTCATTTTTGCAGTGCTCCCAATAATCTTCAAGATGTAAGTGATTATGAATTTTATTTCCAAGGTATAAATTATTGTTTACATAATCCTTACTATCATATGGATATACCATGTTATAGTAATTCATGGTTATCTTCACTAGATATCTTTCTATATTTTGTGATTTATTTGAAGATGGACAAATGTAATAAGATAATCCTAGTAGGAATAGGTACACTTCCTTTTTCAAGTATCTATACTTCTTATTTACTAACTCCATTTGTCGACATCATTTAGAGAACAAAGTATATAAGAAAATATTGAATATTAAATAAAATAACTCCCAAAACACTCAATCAGATTTGCAACCTTAGGGAAAAATCTCTAGCCCACATTAGCATCAAGCTCTCTAATTGTAAGCATGGTAAATGCACCATTTAACCTTCTAAAATATTTTTTGTTGATGTCCAATTATAATTATGAGTAGAATTCATATATTAAAGTAGTTTCATCATATACCCAAACTTCTTGTAGTCTAGGCCATGGGTGCAAATTGAAAATGACATAGAATAAATATGATGTCATATAAAATTCCTATGTGTTCTAAAAATTGTGAGCTGATTATGATGGTTATTTTTTAATTAATTTTCCCCAATTGACATATTGTGATTCAGATCATATCACAATAATGAATTGACACATCCAATATTCAAAGGAGATGGTCTCTTTATCTCCATTAACTATATGTAGGTTAAGACCATAGCCGAGAACCTAAAAAACATTTCCCGCAACAATATTATCTAGCTAGACAAGTATTTAAGGACTTTAAAAATGATATTCCAACTAATAATGAGAGGATCCTATTAGCGGTCAAAAATAACACAACATTAAAATAGAATATTGCTACTCTACTTCTCCTGAAAAAGACAAGTAATATAAACTACCCATATTCCAAGGTCTCTGTAGTTGGTTCTCAATTGTGCTGATGTCGTTCAATGGCCTATGCAACTGTAATGTTCAAGGGGCCTACTGGTAAAGAGTACAAATTGCATAATACGAACTAATCTAAAGTTTGGGGGGTGTAAATAAACAAAAAAGACAAAACATGGCTTAGAACAACAAAGCATAAACACAATTTTCTTTTAATCTAGACATATAAACTTCATAATGAGCATTTCCTCTAACTAACTAAAACCATAAAATGATACAATCCACAGACTAATCTATACCATTGCATTCATTCATAGTGCAAATTCAAGATGTACAACCATTCATCATCACTTTTTTTTTAAAACTTCATTTTCAAACAAGAACACATCACCAGCTCATTACTAGAATTCATAGATCAATAAATATAAAGAGATCTCATTCACAGATAATTTAATGAAATAGTTTTAGATTCATAATATTCTATTGATTTCCATCAAATAAGAGACATTTATGCACAAAAAAACTCACTGGAATATGAATAACTATTGTTCATCAACATTATCATTAAACTAACAAACTTCTGAAAATGACATAAACTGCTTTAAAACTATAAAAGTGTTTTGAGTATCTTTGCATAAAACTATAAAAATCCTACAAGTTGTAAATACTATCCTAAATCTCTCTTAGGTGGCCAATCTTGACTTCAATCAACCAACCTTTACAACATGAGAAAAAGTCCCATTTATAAACAAAAATCTTGATGACCTAATGCCTTTAGGGCTACAAGAATCAAATCCACAAATCAAGGAACAACTGGGGCTGCATGAGGCAACTATCTATTATGATCTTCAATTAACTAGTGATGACTCTTTATCAAAAATATGCATGCAAAGGGAGAAGTTCAAACTGTTGGGGATCCTCAGTTGAACTTGTGTCATGACCCTAAAAAGTAGGGGAGAGCTGCCTAGCTGGCCGTGCCATTTGATGCTCATCCAAAAAGGGAATATTCTATAGCCACTTCACTCCTATGTCTTCTGCTCCAGTAGATATTCATCATAACTAACAAATACTTGTTTAAGCACATCTACATCTGGCCCATCTACCCAATTGTCTTCAAATTTTATCCTTCTCAACTCACCAGAGGTAAAATTTTGCAAATCTTCTAATTTAATAAGCTCCTTCTGAGAAACCTTTACCACCTCCATAATATCCATGAATCTATCTATTAGCAAATCATCGCCATCATCCCCCTTATGTACTACCTCCTTGAATCTACTATTCCATTTATTGTCAAGCTCATCAAGAGGGAAGCCATCTTTTACAGGGATATCCTCATTCACAATCATGGCTATGATTGCCTCTAATTCCACAATTTGATCTACTTAGCCTATTGCACTTCATTCCTATGTGCAAAAATGAATGAAGACCGAAATATGATAATGCAAATAGTCTTCTCAATGAAATCCATATTACCTTCTTCAAGGATGGATTGTTCTAAAAGTGTTTGTTGAGGTAGCCTATTGATTTCTTTCAACCTCCTCATATGTTCTCTTTATTCTTCCGCCTTTTTCTAGAGGGTTTCAGCATATGCAATCATGTCATTAACTAATTCCCATGCACCTTTATGAGCCTTATGCCTCTCAAAAAGCAATCCTTCTACCTCTTGGTTCAAGCGATCAGTCCATCTGTCCAACATCCTTACTTTGCTTCCCATTTCTACAAGGTCATCAACCTCTTTCTTACTTAACAAAATTGGTGTTTCAGGGGCGGCAGATTGTCAAGAAACATGAGAAGACAAATCCTTCAAGAACCTATGCAATTGATCCACCTGAGCTTTGAGCTCATCCTTCGTTTGCTTATCTTTCACCATTCTTGATTTGGTAGAGGATGCTACAATGTCTATTAGATCCATTTGCCGATTCCTTGTAGGTCTCCCAAGTTCACGGTGCCTAGTTGATAGTCACTTAACTGCATTTCTTGCTTATCTTTGTCAACTAGGGGAATGACACATTCAGCCACAATTTCTCTGACATTTGTCAATTTGGTAGAATGAAGGACTCGACCCTTTTTCTTGGTCCTTTCTTTCTCAATTTCCTTCATCACGTCATCCCTGTTTAGGGGTTGAGGCTAGACTATTTGTTTCCTCTCCAAATTGAGCTTTAACCACATTGGGGCAGCAAGAGGAGTAATCACTTGTGGAGAGGAAGAAGCCATAGAAGAGAAGGGTTGCAAAAGTGTTACCTTAGGTTGAGAACCAACCTCTTGTTGCTATTCCTTTTCAACCATCTCCTTAGCGAGCCTATCAAATTCATATTTCTCCTTTTCTTCTTCTAACCCCTTTTCTTCCAACATATCATCTCTTTATTTTTCTAATTCCTTGACCTTTTCCCACATTTTAGCCACTTCTTTATCATGCTTAGCTTGTTCCTTGCCTCTCTTTTCTTTTGTAAGAGATCTTCTACTTTCTTTCTTTGGACCTCTTCTGCAACTTTGGCTTTGGCCTCAAGATCTTCTTTTTCTCTCCTCTGTCGAGCCTTCTCCTCTTCTAGATCATGAATATTTTTTAGTAGAGCCAACTTCTCCCTCTTTGCATTAGCCTTCCATTTGGTTTCCTTTTGCTATTGCAGAAGGTCCTCCTTTTCCTTGTGTTTCCTTGCTAGCTCCTTTGTTTTGGTTCTAACTTCCAACTCTTGCTATCTTGCAAGTGTATCAACTTTAGCCTTGGCTACAACCTCCTCCTTTTCCTCCTTGATGAGCTTCCATTGATCCTCTAGGGTTAGGACATGTTCTACCTCAACATCCTCAACATCTTTAGTAGGTGCAAATAGAAGAGGCTCATTATCTATGTGTGTAGCCTTTGAATCGGTGTCCACATCATGTATCTCAACTTCCTTTTCCTTTTCCCAAAGAGTCTCAACTTGCTCATGGAGGCTCCCTGTAGGTACTTCCTCAATAGATTTTTCTAGGGGAGAAGGTTGAGACAAGGTCCCTTCTCCAGTTGTTGTAGCCTCCACATTTTGTGACTCATGAGTATCTTGAACAAATACTTCTAGACCAACATCCTTTCCAGGGCTAGGAGGATAATGTTCTAGTTGTTCTTTAGGGGTTGTCCTTCTCTTGTTTCTCCTATAGCTTTGGGTGACCCCTACTTTTCTATTCTTAGTGGATTGAGTTTTTGGATCCTTCATTCTCATCATTACCCATTGGATACTCCTGTCTATCACTGTCCTAGAAACTTGCTTGATATCAATAAACTCTTCTTCATCCCAATTTACTGGGTTCAAGTTCTTTGTACCTACATTTTCTGCTTCATAACTGCGGTACAAGAGTACACCATCATTTAACAATATTTCAGGAATGTCTTCCTTCACCCCATATTCAACCATTTGCGGGATGGTGAACCTTTCATAGCCCCTTTTTTGAATATCATATTCATCATGCAAATCTATCCAGAAATCCTCTAGCAAACCATAGTGATTCTAAAAAATGGTGGGGGCTAAGCTATTCATTTTATGCTCTAGGTCAAAGTGCTTCTAGGATGTGTACAACCCCAAATTCAAGTAACTCAACTCTTCACATACTGCTTTTGCAGCCAAATTATGAGCACAACAATACTCTCCCAACTTCATAGGGAATTTGTGGCATCTAGGCTTATGTTTATTAGCAAATTTAGTATTGACTTCCATGGCTTGATATACAAACTCCATGAGAACAACCCTATCATTGCAACATCTCAGGAGTCAATGAGGATGTCCATCAAAACTTGCTAACCTGAAGTAAGAGAACTTGGGGTATTGGATATACGAATGTCTCCATTTAGCAATGAAGGCCATACCTTCCCTACTCAACCTATATCCAACATCTCCTATCAACTAGTTAATAATGACACAAAGAAATGCATCATTAAACCTCCTATGATGTAGCTTTGATGCTTGTAGGTTCAATTGATCATAGTGTTCCCATGCCCTCTTTTGTCTAGGATCTTCCCATAACATGCCTACTGCATTCAGTCCAGGGAATATGCCCATCTGTGCAACTAAATATATAACATAGGAGGTCATGAATAAAGTCTTTGTTTGCCTCACCTTGAGCATCTAATTATGCAAGTTATCTAAAAAAATCATTCCCCAATCAAAATGTTGTCTACCATCCAAAATTGTTTCAATGAATGGAAACATCCATTCCTTAAAATGTGTGGAGTCTTTCTTTCCAAACACCCTGGAAAGCATCATGATTAAATCATCAATTTCCTTTTTAAAGTCTACCATCTTGGGCTATTCAGGAACTTTTCCCAAAGACTTCTTCTCAGTTTTCAGCCACTTCTTGTTCATATAGGACCTATTAGTTTCCTTGTCCCTATTGAATAGCTTCAATGCCTCAGTTTCATTCAATTTCTTAGGGTTCTTAGGAGCAGGTGCATTGAACAAGAACCTCATCATTTGTGGAGATAATCAATAATTACATTGCCCTGGATGTCCACACACTACCTTGATGTAGGATTGCAAGCCCATGCTACTGTTAGTATAAGCTCTGGTCTTTGAACTGATAGAGGGAAGAGGGTGACATGTGCTAGTCCAAACTGGGCTACTCTTTCAATCCTACCAATTAATTCCTCTGAGAAAGTGTCTATGATTAATTCATCACAGTTAAATGGCCCTATATTGGTATTTGTGATGTTGGTCCATTCTGAATCCATCTTGTTGGCTATAGGAGTAACATCCTAGTGTTTATACCTCATAGTGTAAGGCAGCTGCTCCACCTTTATCTTCTTTGGTTTCACTCCTTTTGAGCTTTCCACAACTTTCCCTTCCTTATGTGAAACTTCCTTAGATTCTCTTGACATTGTTTACTCCTGCAAGGCAACCCTGGATTAGATCAACAAAAGGCATGGGAATCATCATACAAATGCTACCTTTCATACTTCTCTATTCTTCCCTAGGTATCCATCCATACTTAGTAAAATTTTAAACTTGTTGGGAGCGGGGCTAGGAGAAGATCAGGAACTAGAGAGTTGGAACAAATAACTCAAGTGGGACCAGAACCGGGGTAGGAACAAAAACTAGAACTCTCAAAAGTTCCAATACTTTGTATTGTCCGATGATCTAGTCCCCACAAGGCTGGTGGGATCTAAATCGAAATCGAGACCCATCGGGAGCGGGATCATTTTCGAAACTGAACTCCTACGTGAATGTTCATGGGACAAGTTCGTTTCAAGCTCCACTTCCATGACATATTATCAAAGCTAGGCGGATTCTCCCTGCATGCTCGGATTAGTTTCGAACTGGGTCAAAAGAAGGTACAAAGAAGCTCAAATTTAAGCTCAACTCTGCCTAGAAAAATGGGACCGAGATCGAGCTATTTAGGGAACTTTATGTAAAGGTATGACACACGAACCATAGTTTGTGTGGCCCATCGACTTAATAAAAACTAGGGCATCAAAGCCCCAGAGTTAAAATCGTAAAACTGACACAAGCATAAGATTGGAAGGGTCCAGAGAAAGATTTAAAATAGTTTTAAGCATATAGAACCCTTCAAAAATGAAACCCTAATCGAAACTAGGGAATGATGGAACATAACCACCACCAAGAATAGGGAAAACGACAATAGATAAACAAAAACAAACAAGAAGAAAAAAACCCAAAAAAAAAAACAAAACACGAATGAAAGAAAGAAAAGATCCATGGGAAAAGCCCCATGAAGGTACAAAGAATAGACCAAACAAAAAAACGGAAAACACAAAAAGAAAACAGAAGAAACCCCACCTACCTTGAAATGCAACTAAATAAGGTAGAAATCTATTTTGAATATGCTCACGAACACTCGCACGCGACCAAATTGTGCTCCTTCTTGTTGTTTCAGCTCTGGCTTGTTAAAATATTTTAAATGATTGTATTATGAGCCAAATAACCTTGATTAAGGTTTAAAAAAAACTTCCCACATGCAAGGATCCTTCAATTAATGTGGTAGGACGGGTGTGAAACCAAAGCGAAGGCGAGTACACAACCATCGTGCACATCAAAGGTAAGGTGGGAGCGGAAGCGAAGTCGAGATAGAACCAAGAACTTTACCAAAGTTCCACATTCCATTTTGGATCCAGCTCTGGTCCCGCGGTAGGGGGAAGGCAACAAAGGAGTGGGGGCAGGATCGAAACCAAATCCAGACCTGGAACTTTGCAAAGTTCTAGGTTCAGATTCTACTCTGATTCTGCTCTCGACAAAGGGAAAGAACATCAACACAAGAAAAATGAAATATGAGGAAAGGGAAGCAAGATCGGGGTGAAGCCCATCCCAAACAGGACACCAAATGAGGACAAAACACAAGGCAAACAAATGAGAGCGGAACCAGAACCAAAACTAGACCTAGAACTTTTGCAAAGTTCTAGTGCATGTTTTGTTCCGATTCCGCTTCCACCAAAAGAAAAAAAGAAACACAAGGGGTAGAAAAAAAAGAAAATCTAGGGAAGAAAACAAACCTAAGAGCCCAAGACAAGAAAAACAACAAAGAAGCCAATGAGGCAAGAAAAAGGGCTGGGATCAGAACCAAAACTAGACTTGGAACTTTTGCAAAGTTCTAGTGCATGTTCCGGTCCGCAACCTAAGCCCGCAAAACAAAAGAAACAAGGACTTAGGAGGAAAATAACAACTCCTAAGACCCAAAAAAGAACACCAAGGGAAAACAAACACAAGGGGGACCCATTTTGACAAAAAAATAAATGAGGTGGTTATGCAAGGCATAACAATTGGCGACTCAGTTGGGAAAATGCCTTACCCATTTTCAAGATTCTGAAGAATTCAGTCACCCAGAACCTCTGGTTCATATTCATTTTTAACTTGAGTATGAACAGTCATGACAAACAAGGTTGAGCTAGAATCTCAAATGTAAATCAATAATAACCACATTGAATTTGAATATGTGTATGTATATGTATGGTGTATCTATTTCCATAAAGGTTCTTATCCTCGAATAACTGTATTAAAGATTTAGGGTATGTGAGTTGAATCCTTCTGACTGTCGTGCAATGATATCCTGGGTATTGCTCCGCTGCTAGACATGTGTCTATAGCCTCAACTAAGTTACCTCTAGTTCTCTCAAAGCATTGCTCTACTGCCAGACATGTGTCCATAGCCCCAGTAGAGATACTTGAATTACCCTTCTCATATTGAGTTTTTCCATCATTTAATGGTTCTCTTTTCTTTTTTTTTATATAGGCTTACTTGAGTAAATTCTTTTTCATCTTTTCCTCAATATTTAGATGTATCATCCTGAAATTTGGGTTGAGAACTACAATGGACCTCATGATAGTGTTAGGACTCAGATTTTTCACCTAAATCTAGAATACAATTACCCTGAGACAAATAGGCCTTCATGTAAACAAATGTTTCTATCTATTTCGGGACAAATTCAGTCGTGGTTTATGAGATTACTTACAATATACCCGTTTGTTCTTAACCTTTTAGGCTGTTATTAAAAAGAACACAAGACACAGATCTCGAAACAAAAAATTCCCAAAGACATACCTGAAAATACCTAAGCCAATTTCTCTCCTAGTAACCTCAACATGCATTGAATAAACACTCTAAATTCTGAAATGGAGCAAAATCGAAGTCATCCAGAAACAAAAGAACAAAAACACAAACAACAACAACAAAACAAAACAAACAAACAAAATGAACAAACAAAGCAAACAAACCAGTAAAACAAATAATTACAAATATACAACTAAACAGAGCATTAAACCCTCATGGGCCAAAATAGTGTTTGAGAAACTACCCATTGATAGGCAATGGGACAAGTTCTCCCATTAAAGTACTCACCTGAAAGGAATTCTCACCTACGATTTTGACGATCTGATATGGACTCAACCAAAGTCGGTCAAACTTTTGGTGGTCCCCTTTCTTTTCCCTGGCTTTATCACACAGTAGTACAAGGTCTGATATTCTAAAAGCTTTGATTTTTTCTCTTTTTTCAAACCAACGTTTGACAATAGCCTAATGTTTGGAAAACTGTTGTAAAGTAGAATCTCTTTGTTCCTCCAAATTCAGTAAACTAGTTAGTCTAACTTCTATCCTATCGTCATTTGAGTAAAATTCTTGCATAAACCTAAGAACAGGTATCTGTAGATGGATAGGAAAGACCGGGTCTTGGCCATAGACTAACTTAAATGGAGAGTTTCCTAAGGCGGCCTTGATTCAAGTTCTATCTGCCCATAAGGAAAATCTTAGTTGAGTGTGCCAATCCCTAGTATTACTTTCTAACAAATTTTTAATTACTTCCAACAAATTTTTATTCATAGACTCAGCTACTCCACTCCCCTGTGGGTAGTAATTAGAAGAATATTTTAACACAATTTTATGCTCATATTCCCATTAAATAAATTTTGTAGAAGAAAAAGTAGGGCCATTATCACATACTAGGGAAAATAGTACTCCAAACCTGGTAACGATGCATTCGTTAAGAAATTTGATGACAACCTCAGTGGTGCTATTCTTACAAGGCTGAGCTTTAGTTGAGCATGTACAATAATCGGTTACCATCAAAATAATTTTGTGACCTACAAAAGAATTTGAATTAATTACGCTGACAAAATCTAATGCCCATTGGGAAAATGGTCTTACCTCGTATACCGGCTGTAGGGGCATTGCTGGATTGCGTTCCCTAGATGCGAAAGTTTGACATGTATGACATGTCCTCACATGTTGGTGTGCATCGTGGAACACATGGGGCTAGTAGCAACCTGATCTTAGAATTTGGTGTGTCATGGAATCAACAAAAACATGTCCAGTACCATGTTTGCCATGAAATTCCACTATGGCTTGTTTTACCTATTGTTGATCAAGGTAGCGTAGATAGACGCCCTCAAAGTTTCTTTGGTACAAATCTCCCCCTTTGATCATATAATGGGAACTCTTCAGCCTTAGTGCTCTCCTCTGAGTGGCATTCATTCCATCTAGGCACTTGTTATTTAGCAACAAAAAGATTTGATGTGCATACCAAGGATCACCTGTAAATGATTGCATAGTGTATTGTTGACAAGTAATTTTGGTATCAACGTCTGCCATAGCTTTGGATAATCCTTTCCCTCTAACTAGCTTCATCAAATGGATTTCAAGGTCAAATTCTTGTAAGATTTTCGTCCACTTTCCTCGTCTCTCCCCTAGTTCACTTTGCATAAGAAGGAACTTTACAACAGGGTTAGGAACTATGGCAGTGATTTGACTGCAAAAGATATAGTGTCAGAACTTCTTGATAGTTCGTACCAGTGCAAAAGCTCATTTCTCTAGAGGTGGATATCTAACTTCAACATGTTTGAATGAACTCATAAAGGCAATCAGCTTTTCATCCCCTTCACCTTCCCACTATGTCAATATGACAACACAAGAATGATCAGATGCAAAAGAATATATATAAAAAGGCTTCAAATAATCAAGGCTAGTTAAAACTAGTGCCTCTAAAATAGACTATTTAATCTACGAGAATGCAAATTTAGCCTCATTTCTCCACTCAATCTTAGCATCCTTCTTCATCATTTCATTGAGGGTTTTGATGATCTCCGCAAACCCAGTTATGAATTTCTGCACAAAGTTTATCTTCCCGAAAAAGGACCTATTCTCCTTTTTTCTACCGGGCATGGTCAGTTTCAAAATGGATTCCACTCTGTCTCAACCAATTGAAATTCCCTTCTCTGATATTATGTGGCCCATTAATTTCCCTTCTAAAACTCCAAACACACACTTCTTCGGATTAAGGGAGACACCATAGCTTATGCACTTTCTAAGGACCTTTGACAAATCTGTAGTGTGGTCTTCTCTATTCTTGGAAAACACAGTCAAATTATCTATATATATGATAATACACTTACCTACCAAATCCTTAAATGCCACATCCATCACGCTCTGAAAGGTGGCTCCAACATTGATAAGACCAAATGACATCCTCCGATAAGCAAATGTCCCCCACTTGGTAGTGAAGGTTATTGAAAATTGAGATGCTTATGTAGCTTAATACTTTGTAAAACTATTATACTTGTTGATATAAATATGTATTCTTTGTGGGTGATTATCTGATTAATTCATTTTATCATTTGTAGAATGAAGACAAAAATTGAAGAAGAATTAGATAGGATATTAGAAGATACACAATATATACCGTGGAGAAACCCTTTTGAGAAAAAACTCCACCAAGAATTAATGTATTATTTAATCTCTGAAGTAGATTACAATAACTCTAATTCTTCCTTGAAATGCTTCTTCTACCTTCAACAAATCTTCTTCACAACCTTCAATAAACTAATACAAACTCTCTTCAACTGTCTTGAGATATATATGCAATAATCAACCTTGTAAACTCCAAAAGAGTTAAAATTACAAAGCTCAATCCCTATCTCCTAAAAGGTACACCTATCTCTTCCAAGTAGAGTTCTACAATGAAGAACAATGCCAAATCATCATCTTCATCCATTTGGGCATCCCAAACTAAAGTAGTAACTCAACCTTTATTCCGTAAATAACTTCAAGGCTTTATCCTCAAAGTAGGCACCCAACAGTGGGCCCACTTAACTCATCCTTCTAAAATATCTTAACATGCAAAGGAGTTAATTCCAAGAATCCAACTTGGGTGCCCAAAGTGGGTCCAAGTCATTTTTTGTTAATGGAAACATCTCTCTCCACCATTCATGCAAGAATGGTCATCCCCTGTTAAATGAAGGAAGTCACCTATTATCTATCATGCAATTCAAGTCATTAGTCATGCATTCCAAGTTAACTAAAGTCAACTAGCATTCAACTAAAACTAACTGAAGATAACTGAACCATAACTGAACTAAACTAAATTGAACCGAACTGAACTAAATTGAACTGAACTGAACTAAATTGAACTAAATTGAACTAAACTAAACTAAACTAAACTAATTCTGAACTGAACTGATTTGAACTGAACTTCATGCATGTAAACATCAATCCCTAACTCCTAGGATCTTTACATGCATTCAAAAGTGTTATCTTTTACTCCAAACAGTCAACTTAACTCAAGGGGAGTGTCACCTTCCATGTGGGTGCCCCATGTGCTCCTATTATTTAGGAACTCATCTTGGATGCCCTCACATGCTCTTATCATTTAGAATTAATTACAAATGTCAATTAACATGATTATTTCATTCAATATTAATCTCTTTCTAATCCTCCTATTGGGGAACACTTTCCAAGGACTTAGGAGATACATGAAATAAATAATGTTTAGGATTGCAATTAAATGGCATCCTATTTCCAACATTCTCCCACTTGACATTACACATTGCAATTATTCTAAACAAGGAATAAATATTATAAATCAAATACAAGACTCAAGGCCAATGGCCTTCTTGCACCAACTAATCAATCCATGCCAACTTCAAATGCAACCTCCATAATCATGAAGCTTCCAAGCAAATGATTAAAGCCAAGAGAACTTATTTGTAGGAAATGGTTTCATAAGATAATCTACAACATTAATTAAAGTGTCAAATTTCTCAATTAATACCTTCCCACTCTCAACCATTTCTCACACAAAGTGATACTTAACATCAACATGCTTAGTACGATCATGATACATAGGATTTTTGGCTAAACACATAGCCCTCTGACTATCACATTCAAGTTTAACTTACTTGCAATTAAAACCAATACCTTTCCCAAGTCTTTGTATCCAAACTGCCTCTTTGGAGGCATGTGAAACCACCGAGTGTGTTGAACTCACGTTCAACCAAGGTGTAGGCTCCTCGGTCTTTTATGTTGAAAATAGCTTTTCTTGCTAGTAACTATTCCAACATATATCTCTTACCATAAGAGAACTCAAGCCTCACCTATTTCTCCAAGTATCCATGAGGACTTGTAAACAACCAATCCATGCCAAACTCCAAATGCAACATAGCACTATCATGAAGTAATCAAGCAAATGATTAATGTACCCAATAATCATTACGCTATTTGAGATTTTTGATATACTTAAGAGAACTACACAAGATCAATGTCAAAGCTTCAATCTTGAACATAAACATGACATCCATGATCTAACCAGCTCCTCCTAGGTGATCACATGCACCATAACATACTTAAACATCCTAGTCTCAAGAGAACCATGCCAAACTCTAAATGCAACAAGAGTAAATCATGACATAATAGCAACCACTCTAAACCAAGAAAACATATCCCCAATCACTTGAAGATGACCTTACCAATGATGCATCCACACCACTACCAACAACTCCCACTAAACCGTGGTACCGAGTCACACATGGCATCGTGACTACCATCCTCTTCATGAAGACGACTATATCCTACCAAAGCTTCCACTAAACTATGATACCGAGCTATACATGGAAACAAGATAAACATCAAACCATCACTGTTAAAAGCATATGGAATTTAAGACATTTCCTCATGATCAAAATTATCATAACATGTACCATGCCACAACTCTAAACCACTAATCAAGAGTATACCATGACATAATAACAAAACCATCCTACAACCAAGAATCCACTTCATTTCCAAATGCTCCCACTGAACCGTGATACTAAGCAATCCCATGGCATCATGATGCACATAATCAAAACCACATTTATGCCATAAGCTCACACCAAACCTGTGAATCCAAGCTCTCAATGACACATGATAACAATCCTCTAAAGCAAGAATATATACCTCTTGTAACAAACTTATTTTCCAAAATCAGCAATAATAAAAATAGTAAAAGCTCCCACTACAGCCAAAAAACCTCCAATCTTTTAAGAGAAAGGCGTGCCAATACTCTACTCAACCTCAGCTCTGATACCAAATGTTGAAAATTGAGGTATTTATGTAGCTTAATACTTTGTAAAACTATTATACTTGCTAATATAAATATGTATTCTTTGCTACAGATTCTTTGTGGGTGATTATCTGATTAATTCATTTTATCATTTGTAGAATGAAGATAGAAGTTGTAGAAGAATTAGATAGGATATTAGAAGATACACAACATATACCATGGAGAAACCCTTTCGGGAAAAAACTCCACCAAGAATCAATGTATTATTTAATCTCTGAAGTATATTACAATAAATCCAATTCTTCCTTGAGATGCTTCTTCTACCTTCAACAAATATTCTTCACATCTCGCAATAAACTAATACAAACTCTCTTCAACTTGCTTGAGATATATAGGTAATAATCAACCTTGTAAACTCCAAAAGAGTTAAAATTACAAAGCTCAATCCCTATCTCCTAAAAGGTACACCTATCTCTTCCAAGTAGAGTTCTACAATGAAGAACAATGCCAAATCATCATCTTCATCCATCTGCGCATCCCAAACTGAAGTAGTAACTCAACCTTTATTCTGTAAATATCTTCAAGGCTTTATCCTCAAAGTAGGTGCCCAAGAGTGGGCCCACATAAGTCAGCCTTCTAAAATATATTAACATGCAAAGGAGTTAATTCCAAGAAGCCAACTTGGGTGCCCAAAGTGGGTCCAAGTCATTTTTTGTTAACTGAAACATCTCTCTCCACCATTCATGCAAGAATTGTCATCCCTTGTTAAATGAAGTCACCTGTTATCTGTCATGCAACTCAAGTCATTAATCATGCATTCCAAGTTAACTGAAGTCAACTAGTATTCAACTAAAAATAACTGAAGATAACTGAATCATGACTGAACTGAACTAAACTGAATTGATTTTGAACTGTACCGAACTAAACTAAACAGAACTAAACTAAACTGAACTTCATGCATGTAAACATCAATCCCTAACTCATAGGATCTTTACATGCATTCAGAAGTGTTATCTTTTACTCCAAACAGTTAAATTAACTCAAGGGGAGTGTCACTTCCATGTGGGTGCCCCATGTGCTCCTATTATTTAGGAACTCATCATGGACACCCTCACATGCTCCTATCATTTAGAATTAATTACAAGTGTCAATTAACATGATTATTTCATTCAATATTACTCTCTTTCTAATCCTAGTGTTGGGGAACACTTTCCAAGGACTTAGGAGATACATGAAATAAATAATGTTTAGGATTGGAATTAAATGGCATCCTATTTCCAACAAAGGCAGTCTTCATCCTATCCTCGTAGTTAACCATTACCTAATTGTATCCTGAATATCCATCCAGGAATGACATCATTTGCGAACCATTTACTATTTGCAGCACCTCATCAAGGGAAGGAAGAGGATAATTTTCCTTCTCTAAAGCTTGTATAGGGTTTCTAAAGTCAACACATAACCTGATTTCTCCACTCTTTTTACAGATAGGGACCAGATTAGAGACCCAAGTCGAATGCCTTACTAGAAAAATTATTCTCGCTGACAACTTTTGCACTTTTGAATTAAGGGCTCAATCAGGGCATTCACTGGGCGTTGCTTTTGACGGAAAGGCTTTGCTTCAAGTTTCAAGGGGATAGTATGTGTTATTACCAAAGTATTGAAGGTTTTCAAGTCTTCGTACCCCCTAGCAATCACTACTATATCTACTTTCAATGCTGTCAATATTTTATCCTGAATGTGTTTGGGGAAAGTTTTTCCAATAAATACATTCTTCTCAGGGCCCAAATTTGCCAAGTTAACTAACTCGTACTTCCCTCCATCAGTGTCAGTAGGCAGTTTTTCACGAGCTCAAGGATCAGAGTCGAAGATTCTCTCTAACGCTACCATTCCCTTGGGAATGTTGTTCATTTTTAGGTTCATTATTCCTTCTGCATCACATGTTTCTGAATCCCAATCTCCTTAATATCTATCTGATTCATCGATAATATGCCCCTCAAAGATGTCTGAGCCCGCCAAGAAGGCCAGTATATTATGGTCATCATCAAAGACTTGGAAATTCCTGACGTTGTCTGAAATGACTAGGATCCAGACTAACTCCACGAAGAATCTTTTCAACTTAGAATCTTGCATGTATTCTAAGGTACTAGCAACAACAACAAGTGCATCTGCAATCTGGTTATCTTCTATAGGAATCAATTTGATCCCGAAGGCATTAAAGTATTCTATCAGATTCCATATTTTTTTCCTGTATGCAACAAGCCTCTTTTTATGGCATGTGTATTAACTGTGGACCTACTTGACAATGACTTCAGAATCTCCCATGACTGTCAAAGTTGTAACCTTTTTCTAATGCACAAACATCAATCCTCTGGAGAACACTTCATACTCTACCACATTATTGGTACAACCAAACTAAAAACTGTACGAATCAAAGAATGTTTTCCCTTTCGGGTTTGTTAGCTTAACTCCAGCTCCACTCCCTGTTTTAGACTTGGAACCATCAAACTTGAGGACCCACAATTGATCCTGGGCTGGGGTTTCTTTCTTAGGGTGAGTCAGAGGTAATTTTTTACAAGAAATAGGTGGCGACTCAGACTGGTTTAGGACTTCTAGACATGGGAAGTGGTCTAAATAATGATTGTTAGAAATTTCACTCAGATTTAGGACCTATGCAAACACTTCTTCCTGGATCTAATCTTGATCAATGGTTTTACAATTGGTTATTGGTTTCAACAACCCCTTGGGAATTGGAAGGTTGGTAAGGGTGGGTATATTAGACAGTTCCTAAGATTTTGCAATCTCATTTCCCAAGTTATAACATGAAACTTGAGTTTGTCTGATTTGGGGAAGGACTTCTTCTTGTGTACTATTGGTCCATGTCAAAATAGTGGCATCTCTAGCCTCAAAGGAAAACTGATTCAGAGGTGTTTTGGGGTGGCACTCACAGGTTTTTGTTGACTGATAGACATGGTTCAAAATGTCTACACATGGTTGACATGTCAATACAAAATGACTCTAGTAATGGATTCTACACCAGTTAGGGAGTAGTAGACTCCATAGATCAAACTCTTCTCCCACAACCAACCTATCCTGTTGCAACTTTCTAATCAAAACCTATTGGTTGACAGTGGTCATTGGGTCACTGTGCTCTAAAGGTTGTAGGCTATTAGGATTGAACATTGAAAAGGTCATGATTTCCTCTCTCCTATATACTTCTATCTCAGTTTCAAAGTAGGCAACCTCGTTAGGACAGTCATATTCAGTGATCATATGTTTGAGACAAGGTTCACTTTCAATCCTAATTTGTGTTGCTACCCATTTCCATGGAAGCCACATGTGTGAAAAGTCTAAGGATAGGTAATCCCCAATGCTTTTCATTAAGTCTCGACTTAGAAGCATGTCATATGTCTCGGGGTTATCAGCTACCTAGATATCCATATAAGTCTGGATCCACGGGTCTGATCCAACTTGCACATGTATGTTTTTTAGTTCCCCTACCACATTAACCTCAGTTTTTTCTAACTGTATTACCTTCTTATGAGTCTGAATCAGATTTAAACCCAAATTTTTACAAATGGAGAAAGGCATAACATTACCTAAGGCTCTGGAATCTAATAGGTAGTTCTGTAAATTCTTTCAGAAGGTTCTCAAGCTTAGAAGAAATGGTGGGGTCCCTATCTTACCTTTGTACAAGACCACATTCATGTCAGTAGTTGGAGTCACCTTATTCTTCCCTTTTGACCGATCTACCTCTTCCAAAGCTCTTAACACAATGTCGCGTTGCACAGGGCACCACTTCAGGATGTCAAAGAATGACAACGAGGTCTTTCGTTTTTGCATCTCTTAAATAAAATCGAATTCCATGTCATTTTTCATTTGATGTTTAGGAACAAAAGATGAGTTACCTTTATTTTCAAATTCAGGTGGGCCTTTCGGTGGAGGCGGGTTATTGTCAACATTCTGATTAGGTGGAACCATAGTGTTTGGAGGGGTAGATGTGGTGAACGAGACTTTACTCTAATTCCTCAAGAAATGACCCCCTTTGGATTGGAAGGCTTGCACGCCATATACATCCTCCTCTAACTCATTTTCCTCTTGTCTGGGGAAAGGAGATCCTTCATCAAAAAGTTCATAAGCCATGGTTGTATCTATGGATCTGCCATTCTTGTTCGGAGCACCTTGTAGTGGAGCGTCAACTTGTGCAATCTTAACCATCTTCTCCATCTTAGGATAGTTGACCTCAGAAAGTGTTGCAGTGTTGTGAATCTACACCAGTTTGTTATGAAATTAAGATCTGCAACATTTGCAGTGTGTGGTTTATCCTCACTAGCTTGATAGTTATGGGGAACTCCCCTGTTGTTTGGTCCAGTGTTCCATTTCCTATTGTTATTGGATCTTTGATTTTATCCCCTATTTTGATTCTGGTAATTTTGATTGGGGGAATTCTGGTTTTGAAAATTCCTTTGATTTTGATTGGCATTCTGGTTGGAATAATTACCCTAATTGGAATACCCTCCCTGATTTTGGTAATTTTGATTTTGATTTTGATTTTGAGGGGGGTTGTACTTGAGTTGTGCCATCTCATTAGTCACTCGAGATAATGTTTTCTTAAGAGTCTCCAACTTTGTTTTCAGGTGAGCAATACTTTCACTTTTTGTAGTGGTTGTAGTTGATGTATGTGTCACGGGGTTGGACCCTCCAACATGATTATGGGAACTTTGAGCTTGCCGCAAGGAGTCAGGAGTTGGGCCACTAAAGAATAATTGTTGAGATGGAGCCTGTAGCTTGGCTAAGGGTCCATATCTAGAGTGAGACATCCTTGGGACTATATTAAACAACAGGGTAGGATTAGGCACTTGAGAATATCCTAGAGGAGGGAAAACCCCTCCTAGACATCCTGATTGTGAGCTAATCTCCTGCTACAGTTTAATAGCTAGGTGATATACCTTGGACAAAGAATCAATGTCATTTGTGAGGTATGTTCTTTGCAAAAATAGGCCAATCAAAGGATCTGTAGCCTTTCGGTAAGCTTGGATAGTGATATTTTAAGCCACCAAGTATGGGTCTTGTAACCTCCTGTACATCCTCTGAAATATGGTATTAAATAGGGGAAACAGTTTGTGTGGCTCTTTCCTGATAGTGGCGAATTGATGATATAAGATTGCAGGATCAACATAAACCCGACATTGGTTAATGAATGCATCCTCTAATTTTGTCTAGCTCAAGATTGACCTAGTAGGCAGATTCAGATACCAATTGTAAGCCATATCTCCCAATGAGTAGGGAAACAATCTGCATGCAACATCATGGTGAGCAAATTGAGTCTGAGTACAGGCGTCTTTGAATTCCTATATGTGCTCTTTAGCACTTTGTGACTTTCCATGAGCATACTTGGGGCATAATTTCTCTAGATTCTTAGGCATTTCATGTATGCCACCAGGAATGACTCCTAGTGGTGAAGGATTATTGGCAAAGAACGCCATACGTGGTGGTGGATTTGGTTGTGCCACTTGTGGTATTAGTGGAAACCCAGGTGGAGTAAGTGGTGGTGTTAACGGTGGTGGGATCAAAACCCTATGGGATTTAGGCCTAACAGGGGTCTAGAGTTCAACTAACGATTTTGAATTTTCACTAGATCTGAGAACTCTTTCAAACCTTTATGGTGAAAAGGACCCGATTTGAGCCAGTTTGTTCCTCTAGGCCCTCCTTCTAGCACTAGTTTTGTTGATGGTCAAAAAAACACGTCAACGTTAAAATAGAATATTGCTACTCTACTTCTCCTGAAAAAGACAAATAATATAAACTATCCATCTTCCAAGGTCTCTGTAATTGGTTCTCAACTATGTTGATGTCATTCAATGGCCTATGCAATTGTAATGTTCAAGGGGACTGCTAGTAAAGAGTACAAACTGCATAATACAAACTAATCTAACGTTTGGGGGGTGTAAATAAATAGAAAAAGACAACATGGAAAAAACATATTTCTTTTAATCCAGACATATAAACTTCATAATGAGCATTTCCTCTAACTAACTAAAACCATAAAATGATACAATCCACAGAATAATCTATACCATTGCATTCATTCATAGTGAAAATTCACGATGTACAACCATTCATCATCACTTTTTTTTAAAACTTCATATTCAAACAAGAACACATCACCAACTCATTACTAGAATTCATAGATCAATAAATATAAAGAGATCTCATTAAAAGGTAATTTAATGAAATAGTTTCAGATTCAAAATATTCTATTGATTTCCATCCAATAAGAGACATTTATGCATAGAAAAACTCACTAGCATACGAATAACTATTGTTCATCAACATTATCATTAAACAAAAAACTTTTGAAAATAACATAAACTGCATTAAAACTGTAAAAGTGTTTTGAGTATCTTTGCATAAAATTGTAAAAATCCTAAAAGCTTTAAATACTATCCTAAATCTCTCTTAGGAAACCAATCTTGACTTCAATCAACCAACCTTTACAATATGAGAAAAAGTCCCATTTATAGACAAAAATCCTAACGACCTAATGCCTTTAGGCTACAAAAATCAGATCCACAAATCAAGGAACAACTGGGGCTGCATGAGGCAACTATCTATTATGATCTTCAATTAACTAGTGATGACTCTTTATCAAAAATCTGCATGCAAAGGGAGAAGGTCGAACTACTGGGGATCCTCAGTTGAACTTGTGTCATGACCTTGAAAAGTAGGGGAGAGCTGCCTAGTTGGTCGTGCCATTTGATGCTCATCCAAAAAGGGAATATTCGATAGCCACTTCACTCCTCTATCTTCTACTCCAGTAGATATTCATCATAACTAACAAATACCTGTTTAAGCACATCTACATCTGGCCCATCTACCCAATTGCCTTCAAATTTTATCCTTCTCAACCAACCAGAGGTGAAATTTTCCATATCTTCTAATTTAATAAGCTCCTTTCGAGCAACATTTACCACCTCCTTAATATCCATGAATCTATCTATTAGCAATCATCACCATCATCCCCCTTCTGTATTGCCTCCTTGAATCTACTATTTCATTTATTCTTAAGCTCATCAAGAGGGAAGACATTTTTTACAAGGATATCCTCATTCACAATCATGGCTATAATTGCCTCTAATTCCACAATTTGATCTATTAAATCCTTCCTAGCTTGTTGCACTTCATTCCTATGTGCAAAAATGAATGAAAACCAAAATTTATGCTAATAGTCTTCTCAAAGAAATCCATATTACCTTCTTCAAGGATGGATTGTTCTAAAAGTGTTTGTTGAGGTAGCCTATTGATTTCTTTCAACCTCCTCATATGTTCTCTGTATTCTTCTTCTTGTTTCCAGAGGGTCTCGGTATATGCAGTCATGTCATTGATTAATTCCCATGCACCTTTATGAGCCTTATGCCTCTCAACAAGTAGTCCTTCTACCGCTTGGTTTAAATGATTAGTCCATCTGTCCAACATCCTTACTTTGCATCTCATTTCTATGAGGTCATCAACCTCTTTCTTACTTAACAAAATTGGTCTTTCAGGGGCAGCATATTGTAAGAAATAGGAGAAGACAAATCCTTCAAGAACCTACGCAATTGATCCACTTGAGCTTTGAGCTCATCCTTCGTTTGCTTATCTTTCACCATTCTTGATTTGGTAGAGGATGCTACAATGTCTATTAGATCCATTTGTTGATTCCTTGTATGTCTCCCTAAGTTCACAATGCCTAGTTGATAGTCACTTAATTGCATTTCTTGCTTATCTTTGTCAACTAGGGGAATGACATATTCAACCACAATTCCTATAGCATTTGTCAATTTGGTAGGATGAAGGACTCAAGCCTTTTTCTTGGGCCTTTCTTTCTCAATTTCCTTCATCATGTCATCTTAGTTTAGGGGCTGAGGCTGGACTATCTGTTTCCTCTCCAAATTGAGCTTTAACCACATTGGGGCAACAAGAGGAGTAATCACTTGTGGAGAGGAAGAAGACATAGAAGATAAGGGTTGCAAAAGTGTTACCTTAGGTTGAGAACCAACCTCTTGTTGTTGTTCCTTTTCAGCCATCTCCTTAGCCAGCCTATCGGCTTTAACTTTCTCCTTTTCTTCTTCCAACATATCATCTCTCTACTTTTCTAATTCCTTGACCTTTACCCACATTATAGCAACTTCTTTATGATGCTTAGCTTATTCCTCTGCCTCTCTTTTCTTTTGTAAGAGATCTTTTCTTTCTTTCTTTGGACCTCTTCTGCAACTTTGGCTTTGGCCTCAAGATCTTCTTTTTCTCTCCTCTGTCGGGCCTTCTCCTCTTCCAGATTATGAATCTTTTGCAGTAGAGACAACTTATCCCTCTCTGCATTAGTCTTCCATTTAGTTTCCTTTTGCTATTGCAAAAGGTCCTCCTTTTCCTTGTGTTTCCTTGCTAGCTCCTCTATTTTTTTTCTAGCTTCCAACTCTTGCTATCTTGCAAGTGTATCAGCTTTAGCCTCCTCCTTTACCTCCTCGAAGAGATTCCATTGATCCTCTAGGGTTAGGACATGTTCTACCTCAACATCCTCAACATCTTCAGCAAGTGTAGTTACAAGAGGCTCATTATTTAAGTGTGTAGCCTCTAAATTAGTGTCCACATCATGTATCTCAACCTCCTTTTCCTTTTCCCTAAGAGTCTCAACTTGCTCATGGAGGCTCCCTACATGTACTTCCTTAGTATATTTTTCTAGGGGAGAAGTTTGAGATTAGGTCCCTTCTCCAACCGTTGTAGCCTCCACATTTTGTGACTCATGAGTATCTTGAACAGATACTTCTAGACCAACATCCTTTCCAGGGCTAGGAGGATAATGTTCTAGTTGTTCTTTAGTGGCTGCCCTTCTCTTGGTTCTCCTATAGCTTTGGGTGACCCCTACTTTTCTCTTCTTATTGGATTGAGTTTATGGCTACTTCATTCTCATCATTACCCATTGGATACTCCTGTCTATCACTGTCCTAGAAACTTTCTTGATATCAATAAACTCTTCTTCATCCCAATTTACTGGGTTCAAGTTCCTTGTACCTACATTTTCTGCTTCATAATTGGGGTCCAAGACTACACCATCATCTGACAATGTTTTAGGAATGTCTTCCTTCACCCCATATTCAACCATTTGCAGGATGGTGAACCTTTCATAGCTCCTTTCCCGAATATCATATTCATCCTGCAAATCTATCCAGAAATCCTGTAGCAAACCATAGTGATTCTTAAAAATGGTGGGGGCTAAGCTATTCATTTTATGCTCTGGGTCAAATTGCTTTCGGGTTGTGTACAACCCCAAATTCAAGTAACTCAACTCTTCACATACTGCTTTTGCAGCCAAATTATGAGCACAACAATACTCTCCCAACTTCATAGGGAGTTTGTGGCATCTAGGCTTATGTTTATTAGCAAAATTAGTATTGACTTCCATGGATTGATATACAAAATCCATGAGAACAACCCTATCATTGCAACATCTCACAAGTCGAAGAGGATGTCCATCAAAACCTACTAACCTAAAGTAAGAGAACTTGGGGTACTAGATATACCAATGTCCCCATTCAGTAATGAAGGCCATAGCTTCCCTATTCAACCTATATCCAACATCTCCTGTCAACTGGTTAATAATGACATAAAGAAATGCATTATTAACCCTCCTATGATGTAGCTCTGATGCTTGTAGGGTCAATTGATCATAGTGTTCCCATGCCCTCTTTTGTCCAGGAGCTTCCCCTAATATGCCTACTGCATTCAATCCAGGGAATATGCCCATCCGTGCAACTAAATATATAACATAGGAGGTCATGAAGAAAGTCTTTATTTTCCTTACCTTGAGCATCTAATTATGCAAGTTATCTAACAAGATCATTCCCCAATCAAAATTTTGTCTACCATCCAAAATTGTTTCAATGAATGGAAACATCATTTCCTTAAAATGTGTGGAGTCTTTCTTTCCAAACACCCTGGAAAGCATCATGATTAAATCATCAATTTCATTTTTAAAGTTTTCCCTCTTGGGTTGTTCAAGAACCTTTCTCAAATACTTCTTCTTAGTTTTCAACCACTTCTTGTTTACATGGGACCTATTAGTTTCCTTGTCCCTATTGAATAGCTTCAATGCCTCAGTTTCATTCAATTTCTTAGGGTTCTTAGGAGCATGTGCATTGAACAAGAACCTCATCATTTGTGGAGATAAATCAATAATTACATTCCCCTAGATGTCCACACACTACCTTGATGCAAGATTGTAATCCCCTACTGTTGTTAGTATAAGCTCCGGGCTCTGAACTGATAGAGGGAAGAGGGTGACATGTGCTAGTCCAAACCGGGCTATTCTTTCAGTCCTCCCAATTACTTCCTCTGAGAAAGTGTCTATGATTAATTCATCATAGTTAAATGAACCTAGATTGGTATCTGTGATGTTGGCCCAATCTAAATCCATCTTGCTAGCTATAGGAGTGGCATCCTGGTGTTTATATCTCATAGTGTAAGGCAGCTGCTTCACCTTTATCTTCTTTGGCTTCACTCCTTTTGAGCTTTTCGCAGCTTTCCCTTCCTTATGTGAAACTTCCTCAAATGCTCCTGGCATTGTTTAATCCTACAGACAACCCTGGATTAGATCAACAAAAGGCATGTGAATCATCATATAAATGCTACCTTTCATACTTCTCTATTCTTCCCTAGGTAGCCCTCCATACTTAGTAAAATTTTAAACCTATCGGGAGCGAGGCCAGGAGAAGATTAGGAACTAGAGAGCTGAAACAAATAACTCAAGTGGAACCAAAACCGGGGTAGGAACAAAAATTGGAACTCTCAAAAGTTCCAATAATTCATATTGTCTGATGATCCGGTCCCCACAAGGCTGGCGAGATTGGAATCAAGACCCATTAGGAGCGGGATTGTTTCTGTAACCGAACTCCTATGTGAATGTTCATGGGACGAGTTTGCTTCCAGTTCTGGTTCTGTGACATATTATCAAAGCTAGGCGGATTCTCCCCGCACACCTGCATCAGTTTGGAACCAAGTCAAAAGAAGGCGCGGGGAAGCTCGAATCTAAGCTTGACTCTGCCTAGACAAACTAGACTAAGATCAAGCTATTTAGGGAACTTTATGTAAAGGTACGACACATAAACCCTAGTTTTTGCGGCTTGTCGACTTAATAAAAACTAGGGCATCAAAGCCCCAGAGTTAAAATTGTAAAACTGACACAGGCACAAGATCAGAAGGGTCCATAGAAAGATTTAAAATAGTTTTAAGCTCCTAGAACCCTTCAAAAATTAAACCCTAATCGAAACTAGGGCACAGTGGAACATAACTACCACCAAGAATAGGGAAAATGACAATAGACAAACATAAACAAACAAGGGAAAGGAAAAGACAAACAAAAGACAAGGAGAAAAAAAACCCAAACAAAACAAAAACAAAAACAATACACAATCGAAAGAAAGCAAAGATCCACAGGAAAAGCCCTGTGAACGCACGAAGAACAGACCAAAAAAATAAATGGAAAACACAAAAATAAAATGGAAGAAACCCCACCTACCTCGAAATGCAACCAAATAGGGTTGAAATCCGTTTTGAATCTACTCACAAACACTCGCCTGCGGCGAAATCATGCTCCTCATTGTTTCGGCTTTGGCTCGTTAAAATATTTTAAATGATTGTATAATGAGCCAAATAACCTTGATTAAGGTTTAAAAAACACTTTGCGCGTGCAAGGAGCCTTCAATTAATGTGGTAGGTCGAGCGTGAAACCAAAGCGAAGGCGAGTACACAACCATTGTGCAATCAAAGGTAAGGTGGGAGCAGAAGCGGAATCGAGATAGAACTAGGAAATTTACCAAAGTTCCACATTCCATTCCAGATCCGGCTCCTATCCTGCGGTAGGGGGAAGGCAACAAAGGAGCGGGGGTGGGATCATAACCAAATCCAAACTTGGAACTTTTGTAAAGTTCTAGGTTCTGATTCCACTCTAGTTCCGCTCTCGACAAAGGGAAAGAACACCAACACAAGAAAAATGAAAAATGAGGAAAGGGAAGTGGGACCGGGGTGAAGCCCATCCCAAATAGGACACCAAATGAGGAAAAAACACAAGGCAAACAAACAGGAGCAGGACCAGAACCAAAACTAGACCTAGAACTTTTGCAAAGTTCTAGTGCATTTTCCGTTCTGGTTCCGCTTCCACCAAAAGAAAAAAAGAAACACAAGGAGAAGAAAACAAAAGAAAACCCAGGGAAGAAAACAAACCCAAGAGCCCAAGACAAGAAAAACAACAAAGAAGCCAATGAGGCAAGAAATGGGGCCATGATCGGAACCAAAACTAGACCTGGAACTTTTGTAAAGTTCTAGTGCATGTTTTGGCCTGCAATCCGAACCCGCAAAACAAAAGAAACAAGGACTTAGGAGGAAAAAGAACAACTCCTAAGACCCAAACAAGAACACCAAGGACAAACAAACACAAGGGGGGCCCATTTTGACCAAAAACAAAATGGGGTGGTTATGCAAGGCATAACAGATCCCCCTCCAAGATTCTATGGATAAGCTATGATTTTTTCTAGTATGTGACACCAATTTTTGAAATTTTGATTCTTGTCATTTTTTTTATTTTTTATTTTTTGATACTACAAGGGTGTCCCTGTGACCCAGCCCAGTGGCCCAATAGCCCTTACCATGGGTGCCTGAGGTGGGCTAGGGTGAGACTAGTCCCCTATGGGTGAGATCCCTCACCCACAAGAAGTCGCACCTCTTAAACCCGAGACCAATGGGGAGCAAACCCACTGCCCAATCCAACTCTACTACTCGTTCAGGCTAATTCTTGTCATTTTTTAATTTAAGCCCTAATATATACATAATTTGAGTTAATCCTTTATGAGCAAGGATCCCTGAAGAGATTGAAAAAAATATAAAACATTTTCTATCCATTGCTCAAGTTTAGACTAATAATATTCTCCTTTGCAAGTGAAGAGTTTTCAAGCACCCCTTTTTGTTTTCAAAGCTTCAATCTTCAAAGACATCCCTTCAACATGTATTTTTCCTAGCAACAATAGGTCTTTATGAACTTGTGTGATTTTTGAGTTTGGAGTCACCAATTTACTTTTTAGGCCCTTTGTTTCTTTTGGTGTAAGTATTTTGGTGTATTTTAGAGGTTTTATATTCCCAAATGCAAGGTGATTTGAAAATAATGCATGAATGTCTAAATCTATAATTGGAATGTCAATATTGAGATTGTCAATCTAACAACTCAATTATGTTGCAACATTAGCTAGCATTTCCATGTCATAAGTGTTGGACATTGTTAATCTTACATTTACATAAAACAAAATCCAAAACTATAATATTAGCATATCCACATGGCTTCCCTGTGCACCTCTAAAATGTTGTTAGTGTTAATAAATCCTATTGCACAACTACCTTATAGTAATACAAGCTGGCAATCAAAGCAACTCTCTCTTTTCTACCTAAAATCCTAGGAGCCAATGAGATAAAACAAGATGATATCAGAATACCTACATGTCATCCATGTGTATCTCTAAAGCATTGTGAATCTAACAAATGTATTTTTTTATTCCATTAGCATAGGAGGAATATGTAGTACCTGCCAAGTGTATCCACACCCTTCAATCTTCAACTTTGGATTTGCACTCAATGGACTATACACCATTTGATCTCCATTTGTTAAAAATAATTATTGCATTATTGTCCAAAGCATCCACATTAGTTTGATGGGCACCATGCTTTCAAATATTTTTTTCTTGTGCATAGCTATAAGCACACCTTTTATGAAGGATATTCTCTCATGCATCCACAAATTGTGGATGTTGTACTTCAAAATTCAAGAATAAAACCTTAGCCTTAAGGATAGATTCAAAGCATGAAACCTGCATTATGATTTTGATCTAACCGATGTGCTTATTACACTGAAATGATAGTGCTTTTTTCATGCAAAATTGGGATATTTTTTCCCCACTCCGTACACACAATTTTATTTTTATCATGTCTCCTCATCTTCTTAGACAAATAATTGTATAAATAAGAGTTCTATGCTCATTTAGTGATTATTATTTACTAAGAATTTTCATGTTATGCGAGCTATGTAGAATTATTTTCTCATGTATTTTCCAATTTTAGTAGCCTTCATGTGTCTAAATTTGATTTAGTGATTCATAATTTTATGAAGTACACTATCATTTAATTAATACAAGAATTCATGACTATGTTTTTCCTTCTTCTATTTATTCATTTGGATAGTCTTTTACTTATGTTGTGAATGTTTAAGTTGCAAGTATGTTTATTTTTATTGTGCGATTGTTGTGATTAGGAATAATCATCTCATCTAACGAATTGTCACTAATCATTCTCTTAGAATATTTTTCTTTATATATTTCCTTCAATTCTCTCTTCTCTTTTATATTTGTGAATATTTCTAAAAACTCATTGAAAATATTACAAAGAGCCAAATTCTCAATCCTAGAGGTTGTCCTACAAACTATGTCCCATTTTTTGCAGCCTTCCCATCATTCATGTACTTACAAACATAGGTTTTCAATGAGAGTGTGATTTTGAACATCAACAACCATTTAGTTCATCTCTATCATGATTGTTTAAATTTTATAAAAGAAATATATTTGCACAAACAATATATTATTACACTTATTTACTATACCCTAGGATTTATACATTATATTATAAATCATAGACCCCACAAGTGATTAATTGGGATAGTAAAATTTGACAAAGACAAGTAGTTGGTGTGATGAAGCAAAGGAGTATATGGGTGTTAAACAAATTAGAATGATAAGCCTAATAATGGAAAGATCTTATTTGAAGGAGTGGAGGTACTTGTTTATGACTCTAACTTATAAATATATTGGATAGGATCCTTAAGCATCCACATAATCTTAAATTTTAGATTATTCAAGATGCACAATTGTAGTGGTGAAATGCTACTAGAATAATTCATTGAAAATAAATTTAAGCCTTAGTACAAGACTACAAGTGGTTGTAGCTAGGACACCACATAAATAAAGTCTATTGGCCAAAATAGCTAATAATGTTGGTGTAATTATTTAAAAATACCTTTTGTAATGTTTACTAAGGTAATTAGTTTTATTTAGGTAGATTTAGAAATAATGAGAACTTCACATCAAGTTGAGCTAACTTAATCTTCATACTGAGTCCACCACTTGCTCATTTGTGACTAACTCAACTCTTTTGGGAAACTTGCTACTTGTTCACTTGTGACTAACTCAACTCCTTTGGGAAACTTGTCTTTTTGACTTTCCCAAATTTTATATATTATATGTAATCTCATTCATTTTAATCTCTCCATAATCTTGATATTGGTTTTAGTTGATGTTTTGCATTTTGCACCCTCTATGTGTTTGCATCTAGATTTTGTAATCTTCTACAATTACCTAGACCTAGGCTTGTGTTTGGATCCTCATTTAATCCTACAAATATAGTGAAGCATTCCAAAGATATATACTCAAGAAAATATGAAAGTATTTGTTGGTGAAATCATTCATATTTTGTATAAACCATGAAGCCTTGAAATTTTCATATTATTCCAAGAGTTAATGTTTCTCCAATACCCATAATCTTTAAAATGACAATCAATTTCCAATCACAACAATAATATCTCAAGTTACCACAACCTCTACAAATAATTTTCTCTCTATTAAAAGTTAAAGAGAAACCATGCAAATCAAAATTTGGAAGAAATAACATGAGATGACTAATAACTTAAAAAAATATTTACAAAGTATAGAATCTATCCCTCAACAATAGAAATATGATAGTGAAGAAGCATACTAGATTTATTGTATGAATGCAATAAATATAGAATAAAAAATTTAATTCCAACAATATTTGCTTAAAAAAAATATTTTCAATGCAAAAAAACTTTGAGAAATATAATTGTTTGAACCACAATAGCTACAACCTAAATTGTCTAACTCCATAATACATTATGTTGATGAGATACATTTTCACAATAATATCCTAAAGAAAAAATAACCTCTTTAATGGTTCAACAATCCAAATCCAAACAATACATAGCTACAATTATAATATTTTATTTTGTTAGTAAGTGGCAAGGTGTTGCTCCTTTATGTTAGAAGTGCACCTCTACATCTAGCACGTCACCTTTATCCACATCTTTCAAGGCTATCTCACTTGGTCACTTAGTGGGAGACTAGTAGGCTCCTAAATATCCTTGTGCAAAAAATATAACTAAGATAAATAACAAGAAATAAGGACACCACATTAAGTGGGAGCACTTTGCTACCCATGATTTCCAAAACATTTTTCTATTAGAAGAAATATAAAATATATTATTAAATTATATAAATATATAAGATAAATACATGTGTTGGATTACATGTACATGAAGTATAGATATTAATCTAGCTGCATTTATAATATATGTGATATGATGCGTTATCTCTTCAAGTTAATAGATAGATAGTATGCTATATTGGAGCAAAGCATACCCTTTTCTATAGAGGATTTTTCCCCAAAGCCTTGCAATCTTGGGGGTATTGGATAAGTACAACATATTCAAATATTAATTCCTCCTTTTTTCACTTTCATTTCATGATGATTGACTATTATTTTTCATATGCTTTGCTCATCCGTGTAAGATTATTTCATGTATGAGTATCTTTTATTGTTTTCTAGCAATTGGTAATGGATTAAATTGGTCTTAAGTAAACCATGATTTATTAATAATTGTCTATTCCTATTAGTTCTGATAAATTTTTACAATGGTTTTCTTACAAAAAAATCTTGTTAAGAAATATTAAATGTATTTTGTGTGGTTAAATGTTCACTTTTTCC
The DNA here is from genome assembly GCA_007258455.2 of Sequoia sempervirens. NCBI lineage: Eukaryota > Viridiplantae > Streptophyta > Pinopsida > Cupressales > Cupressaceae > Sequoia > Sequoia sempervirens. The sequence goes on from VDFB02000003.1 coordinate 15,557,924, forward strand.
TTAGGTTCAACTCCTCTATTGTATAATATTTCTCAATATTTTTGAAAGAAATAGACTTTTTATCAGTCAAATACTCAATTTTAAAATTATTTGTTTTGAATCTAAGATCCCTATGTAGATTAAAAAAATCTAAACATAAATCTAAACTGGTAATCTAATTTAATTATTCTAACTAATTAATACTAATTCTATATTTTAAAATTTATAACTTCTTAAGATAATTTAACTAGTATGAAGTTACTAATAAATAATAATCTAGCCCAATTTTAATTATAGATTAACAATCTAATTGTTAAAAATCCCTAAAAATAAGTGTGAATAATTGTGAAAAAGAGAGGACAAAACACAATAACAAATGGCGAAATATGAAATGTGTAGGGTAGACACTAGTACCACAAGTGGCACATGTTAAAGTAGTTGTCATGCATTTGGAAGAAACAAGACAATTGATGAGTGGTGGAGGGAGGAAGGGAGGAAGTGATCAAATGAAGAAGGCACTTATGCTTGCACAAGTGGAATCGCTTATATAAATATGGTCAATATGGAAGAGAGGGGCAATGAAAATGAAATGGAACATAAGATATTGAAACAACAAAGAATATTCACTTATCCTACCTTATTTTTATCTATGTATTTAGATATATTTGTTTGAGTACACACCTATCTACATATTATATACTATATATAATATATATACATACATGCATACACACATACACATATATGTCAAATGTAAGCTTTTTTTATAATCATTATATAAATGGTTTTTTTTTTTAATCCTAAACTCTATTAGACCTTTTATTTATTGTAGAGATAAGATTTGAATGTATATAGTTAAATAGTCTACCTCTATATTTTCTATTGTACAATAATATAGCTTTAAAGTACATGTATAATCAATTCAATGCTAAAGTATTGACATAAAAATATACACTAAACAATAAAATATGTGTTTTAATATAGAGAATGCATAGTATTTTTTGATAAAAACCTCTCAATTATTTTACTAGTAATATTATCTATTTCTCGCAATATGAAAGATTTCAAAAATTACAAGCTTCATTTAAATGTAATAAAATAACACATGTAAGCTCAAATATCAATGAAAACTTAATGCAAATTTAACATTAGAGGATATTCTAATAATCATGCTAAAATGGCTATGTTTTTATCAATAAAAATAAGTATTTGCATTTAATATGTATATAGAAATGTGTAAGTACAAACATATTTTTAAGTCGAGGTATTTTTTGAAGAATAAAATAAAAAAATATTACATATATTGATGCAAATTCATTTTGAATTTTAAGATTAGGAAAAATATAAATATAAATAGTGCCTATACAATTTTATTCTTGAGTTTTTCTTAAATTAAAGTGATAGATTAATCAATAAATAGATATTTACAAGACCTTATAAGTCAAATGTGTGAAAGACCTCCAACAAAAGATATTATATTAAAAGATAAAAAAGGGAAACTTAATATCTAGTAAATAGGAGGAGTATAAGATGAGAGTCTAGGGTTTGTAGGAGTTACCAAAGAAAGTAAACATGCTGATACTAGAGCCAAATATAGAGAAAGGTTGTCTTACAACAACTACTTAGAGGGGAATGAATAAAATGATGAGAGGACAATAGAATAGGACAAAACTCATAAATATTAGTCACTAAGTCATATAATGCACAATAAAGTACTAGAAGAAAGTATCAAGCTAATAAAAAACTTGCAAAAGTAGTGAAGCCATGTAGTGTGCTATTTTGAGGAGAATGCTCTCAAAAGTATCAAGAAGTTCTTTTCAAAACTTAGGAGTGATTTTCTATCTTTAGATCATGTGATTTTTTTTTTCATAGTATAGGATTAGGACACTTGTCATGATCTAAATTAATCTTGATCAAGGGTTTCATCTAGGGTTATTTTTTTCTTTTATAAGCATGCATCATTGATCATTGTAATCATCTAGATTGCAATCCAAATCAATCCATTCATCCATAATTCAAATGTTTTTTTGGATCAATTCATTTCTCAAGGTTGTATAGCACAATCAATGATTTTTCTCTCTTCATGTGATAGGTGTTTTGGTTGTAGGTGATTTATGGGAGCTACAAGGTTCACTATCAACTCCAACAAAAAGCATCAAAAAGTTAGAAAGTTTAATAAAGGATCAAGGGTTGTTAGATAAATTAGAATAATTTTATATATTGTGGAATAAAGTAAAAAAAAGTTGGGCATTGTAGATTGAAGGAAAAAATAGAAAAGAATCAATACAAAGGCACAAAAATGTTTTCAAAATTTTGCAATGCTAGAAAAATAAGGCAATTTTGATAAATGTAGAACTTAATGGCCAAGAATTCAAAGGGGATTACTTAACCTTAAGATAAATTTAAATGCATTGTTATCAAGTAGTTGGGGGATGCTGGGAAGAAAATATCTTCAACTAGCATCATATGACATCATGATATCTTGTGGCATGTCTTGATCTCCCATTAGAGTGCTACCATAAGTAGAAGTGGACTTTAAAGTGGATGTATACAAAAATTGGGCACAATCTAGTATTACTAAATTTAGAATGGATTATTAACAATGAGATATTCAATTGAGAGGAGAAAGAAACTACATTGGAGGGGAGAGGTTGGAGCAAGTTGGGGATGATGAGGATGAAACGTAATAGGATTATATCAAGGGAATTTATTCTATAGGCTAGATTTCATTTCTCAATACAAACATGGAACCATGTGAGGATGAAAAATAAGCTTGGAAAGTGAAAAAGGAAAAGAAGATTCTACTACATAAATGTAAACTTGGATGTGCAATGAACAAGAAACAAGGGTGCAATTTTTTTTTCTTTCAAAACATAAAATAATAATGTACCATGGTACAATCCCACATAGAGATGAATACCACAAATCAACAAACCAAGAGAATAACACAAATCTAGCAAGTATCATCACATTAAAATCATCCAACATATATAATATACAACAATTTGGAAGGCTGCTTAAGGTAAATGGAGCAAGTGTTGTATGATAAAGTTGCATAGATGGGGACCTTGGACAACACATTAGTCATTAATGTTATGAGATAAGTAATACACAAAACCACCAACCAACAAGGAAATGATTTCAAATATTGATTAACACAGGAGTCTTGTAATAGGAAAGAGAATATCCCAAACACCTTAAATACTCTAGAAAAACATGTCCAACAAGCCATAAAAGACATTATGGATAATGTTGAAACATGTACAATGATTAGAATACTCGTGAACACGGGTTCAACTATTATGCTGAACTTTAGTGTCGATGTTGGAAGCATGCAACATATGGTAGGAGTTGTAGAAAGGAAAAAGAGAGTGTAAGAGCTTAGTAATGGAATTTCTCGCAATTTCAATTTTTGGACCTAAATAAGTTAATAAGTAGGGCATTCTTGCTTATGCCAAAAAGCATGGTAGAAATATATTGGAAATAATTTGATTTTTTTAGAAAATATATTAAAAGATGACAGAGAATGAAACAACAACAAATAGATGGGGAAGGAAATACTAAGATTACAATATAGATGGTAATAGAAAGAGAAAAATGAACACTCATTACATATCAAGAAAAAAGGCTCGGTGATACAGAAGAAACATGGTAAGATAGCAAGATAGATGAGTGGGTTGACAAAGGAATATATGAGAAGAAGGAATTGAAAATTTAATCATAGAATGAAGCTTTTCAAATTGGAGCGTGAGATTTTAAGCAAGGTAGTTACTCAACATGCTAGTTTTGAAATAAGAATGATTATAAAGACAAAAAGAGGAAGAAAGGGAGAAACAATGCACTACACAAAAAGAAGAGAAGTGGGTTAAGAAATAGGGAGAGGACAAGAAACAAGAAGAAAAGGAAAAAACAATGGTAACACTATTAGCTACCACAAAGTGAGGTGCTCTCTTTCCTAGTGGCAATAATACAAGGATTGTCCCCTAAGAGAGATCCTCTGTAGAATAAATGCAATGTTAGGGAAATGTAAGGCCAAGACAATGCACATCGCTTTTGCATTGAGCATTGTCTAGGCTACTATACAAGGGCAAGTCTTCAACCCAATTAACTTTACTCTACTACAAAAACAAGAGTGACATTTTGATTGGATACTCTAGTGGGTACAACTAAAAAAGGAATCCTAAAGATGCTCCAAAAACTTAGATGGTATGAACATAGTATGAGTTAAATGCCTCCCTCCTCATTTAGTCTTAGCTAGAAAATACAATAAAAAATTTACTTAACCTTACAAGTCCAACTAAGAACAAGCAAAAGATGATCAGGAATAAGCCATTGAGGACTATGTATTTGATTTCATTTCATCCATTTTGGACTAGAGAGAACAAAATAAGTTTGAGCTTGGTGATAAATTGGGCACCCCCTAAAATGCATGTGATGATGTTACATCCTTCTCCTCCCTCATTTTGGCCACACATACTAGGCAAGAAAAGGATCAAATAAATGTCGCTAACGCACAATTTTCAAAGGCAATAGAAGAATATGGTGCATAGTATGATGCATATGGGGCAAAATGGTATAAGTTACATCAACAAGAAAATATGGACAATGTCATTTGGACATGGGAAAGAACCATAAACACCATAGATAACCTCATGACTAACATATGGATAAGTGGAGGGTATTATTAAGGAGGATATTGCATACCACCAATCTAGCCTTGACTCCAAAAGAATTATGCCAACAATAGTAGTGGAAGAAGCCAAAAAGATGGATAATTTGAATTGTCGTGTTGCTTGAGTGGACAATGACATCAAAGCATGTCAATAGTTTCATACAACAACTATTACCAAGCATAAAAATGCCCCCACCATACCTTAAGTTTTCCTTACTATCTACTTCAAGTTTTGAGCAAGCTATTTGTTTGAGAATGGTAACTTCTTCCTGGTGTCGTCTAAATGATGAGACAATATTTTCAAGTCCAAGGGAATGTTAATAGGTTCTTCATCGCATGTGTTTTGGGATAAACAAATAATTGTCGCCAAACACATCATTATAACTTATAAACAAATGGATAGATAAAACAAGGGAATTAGATGTGTAAAGATAAGTAGCATAGTACAAGGCTTCATCACATAATCTAACACCTATAATTAAAACACAAACATGACAAATAATCATGTCTTCTCATATTGTAATGTAGCTCATATATGTGTGTGTGTGTGTGTGTGTGTGTGTGTGTGTGAGAGAGAGAGAGAGAGAGAGAGAGAGAGAGAGAGAGAGAGAGATGATGACGACGACGACCATGACCACGGCGATGACGATGATGGTGGTGGAGGTGGTGGTGTTGGTGGTGGTGGTGTTGGTGGTGGTGATGGTGATGGTGATGGTGATGGTGATGATGATGAAAAGATAGAGAATATGGTGATAGAGTGGAGATAGATTTTCCTTCATATTGCCAACATTCCTTGCCAAAGGAAATAAAAAGGAGGGAGCTCCCCGTCACAAAATTCAAATAAAGCCCTAACAATTTGGACCTCCTAGAAGACAATTTAAGATGGTGTGTAATAAGGGACAAAAATATGCATGCCATCATATAATAATAAGCATCCCCATTTACCTTCAAACTTATTTGCTATATATGTGTTTGGTAGAATGTGAACCATACCTTCAAAAGATGTAGAACATATACTCCTTATAAGATTTTTTTTTTTTTTAAATGAAACCAATTTAGGGTTTTTACCAACTCCCCTTTAGATAAGAAATGTCAATTTGTCATTACTTAATTCAGAAATATAATGATATCACAATTTCTTTTTTGTCATACTAGAGATGTTTACACAAAAATAATACAAATGTGCTTGTTTGTCCCATAAATTTTTAAAATTAACACAAACCTCTAACCATGCAAATCTTGTTCTTGTCTTGAAGCCTCATGTTCATCTCACTTTCTACCTTGGCATTAATCATTTTATTAGTGTCCTCCAAACTCAGGCACCATATATTAACAAGTCATATGTTGGTACACTAAGAACCATCAATGACATATAGGAGAGAAATAATAAGTATTAATGATTGTAACAAATGTTACATAAATCCCTTGTTTATGAGGCAATCAAGAACTACTCTAGGTGACTTGCAATATCTTGGAAACCTCCTCCAAAGGGTGTCTTAAAATTGGATTTTAACGTTGCTGCAAGGGGAAATCTCAATTTGGCTGGAGAAATGGCTTTGGTTTGGTCTTGCTTTCAGCAATTCATCAAAAGGAGGGTCTTTCTTTCCAAGGACCAGGTCTAGCATTGAAACAAAGTTGGAGGTGGTGTTGGAAGGCCTCAAATTGGCAAAGTCTTTGGGTTTTAAGAAGGTGATCCTTGAGGACAACTCTTAAGTGAATTGTATACTTCAGCAAAGGATCCACAAAGGAGTGGATGCTCATTTACATTCTATTAGAGGCTTGTATATTTTGTAACAGTTTTAAACAGATTGACTTTCAACTGCTACAGAATATAATAAAGTTGCAAACCTTACTATCTACTGTGAGAATTTATTAGTTACTTTTCTAAGTAAGGATCATGATAGTTTAGATAAATAGGAGTGCCTCTGGCCCTTTCTAGCCAACCATCCCTCCCATTCAACAAAATGTGCCCATACTTTCTGTCCTCTCCAAAGAAATTTCTTTCAATACTTAATAGAGATTGAAAATACTAAATGTTGAGTAGATTAGAGGTCTCCAATATAATCATGCAACAGGAGAGAGATTTTTTTCTCTACGTCACATTAATAGCAATGTGCTAATGTTTCATGAAAAGGTGGTCGCTCTAGTCTAGAGATGTGAGAGATGGTTATTTGGAGACTAGGGTTGGCTCTTTCTTTCACAATGTGTTGCTAGTTGCCAGGAAGATTTTGTTGTGTAGCAGCAATCCCAATCTCATTATAGTGTTGTAGTGTGGGTGTTATTTGCATGAATTACCATGTAGAGGGCTCATTTCAAATCGACAAGTTAGATACATGTCATCCCCAATGTAGACACCCTCAATTTGTTAAGCTAATTATCATACCAGATGGTTGGTAACTTCTAGACTAGAACTTTCATTCTGGCCATTTTTAAGGTCAAATTGGATGCAAGGGCTCCAAATGTAGACGTGAGAAAATAGATTCTATGCAAGGTATTGTGAGGAGTGTAGGATGTGATAGCTCCAAGTAGGAGTTTGTGGATCTTGAAGAAACCCCAATTTGCGGTTTTACTAAAGAGGATTTAGCACTACACGAGGAAATTGCATCAATTGTTTGTTACTTGGCCTTGTGCGTCAGCCAAGTAAGGGTTAGCCTAAGAGATGGCTGCTTGAAGGTGTCAACCCTATTTACCATGCCCATCTTCTCAAAAAATGGGGTTGCCCATGTTAAAAAGCTAGTGTTTCTGGAGTTGGGTGTCCAAATGGCATGGAGCTATTCAGGTCTCAAGGTCTAGATGTTGCAGACGATCCAGGGTCCTGATTTTTGCAGGTAGTTTAGACAACTGCAGATTTTCTAGTTTCTGTGTATGGGTTTCCCAATGTAGCATGGTCTTGAGGCAAAGTTGTCTTCAGCAGGGGTGGCTCTTTGGCAATCTTGCGCTATCATGCTGGAATACGATTATGTATAGATAATTTGAAGATGTTTTCATCTCCTTTTAGTTTCCAAGTTTTCCAGTTTTTGTTTGTAATAATTGTTTCCTATATTATGGGTGAGGATCCCAATAGAACCCTCAACTTACCTATCATTTTTATGTATGATAGGTAAGTTGAGGGTTCTATTGGGACCCTCCCCCATAATATAGTATATATATTGAAAGAAAATATAAATTAGGAATGTTACATGAAAACAATAGTGCCGAATGTAACATTCATAATTTATATTTTTCTTTGAAAATTGCTATCAGATTCTAAGAATTTAGATGAACTTTATTTTCATAATTTATATTTTTCTTTGAAAATTGCTATCAGATTCTAAGAATTTAGATGAACTTTATTTTTTATATATATGGCACTATTGTTTTCATGTAACATTCCTAATTATTGCAATCAGATTCTGATAATTTAGATGAACTTTATTTTAAGAGTAAAGCAAACTGTTCTTTCCAGTACAACTCAAGGTTACTTTCCAATATCTGGCTGGAAGTGGAATGTAAACTCATGCATCAATAGTACAGAAGTTACCATTAAATGATCCACATGCAAAGGTAATTAAGTTTGATTCATTCTATAAGTGCTTGAATACAAACCAGAGCCTGGGTAGGCAGACTGCTCTTATGGATTATGCATTAATATGCAACAGCTAAAAAGAATTGAAACTTACCAACATCAGGCTTGCTATCTTAACTCTCATATCTAATCCCTGGCTAGCTCTAAAGAACGATTTCATAAAAATACAGGACACTGTCCAATTTTGCAATGCAAAGTTTGAAATGTCCACAAAACTGTGTTTAAAGATGAGAAGTAGAGACCAGCTAATTCCAGCCCTATAAATCCACTTCAAATATGTATAACATGGGCCAGACAAACTTGTTGAGGAAATAAGTAATTAATAACGGCATGAGAAGAAAATAATAGCATTTAAATTATGAGGAAAATTACATTAGTTGATTGTCATAAAGAGTTTCTTGACCAACATAGTTCCACACCTAGATCAAATGGTCTACAGTATTTTTATTGACCAATCCTCATCAATCTTGACATTTGGTTTCCTCACAATAACTGTGCTAGGATATGATCTTGGCCGCAGCATAAGTGGACCAGACTCAATAGCAACTCTTCGATTTGATGGTTCAACAAGAGCAGTTCTTCCTCCTGAGATCTTTGACTGAAGACCCAATATTGTGATTCGCTCGATAATACAGTTTGAAGAAAATGTTTTCTTGTTTGACTTATCAGACGCAAGGTTCATGGAGGTAAGTCTACCATTTGAAAAGACAATCCGTCGATATATGTACGCCCCCTTTTCATAATCATAACTTCTTCCATCATCCACATAGAGCTCACCTTCGGCCTCCAATGATTGATTTAATGCTATGACCTGAACAACAAACACACTTTCAGACATGAGAAGAAGTATTTAGTGGCACTTCCACACGTTTATCATCAGCAGCAATAAGCAATTTAATTTGTATAATATTCTTCTCAAATTCAAATCCATGAATTTCAGCTGCTTAAAAAATCTCCTAAGATAGAAGATGATGTACAGATAAAGATATTACAAAGAAAGGCAAAAGATTGTGAGCCGTGTCACTAGCCAGTTTCCTCAACTCAGGAAAAGCCCACCTTGCTATTGCCCACCTTGCTATTGAAGATCCATTGTTCATCACTATCCCATCTTTGAGTCTCTAGAATCTTTTATGTTATTCATGGTATAGATGAAAGTCTTCCAACGAGTATGCAATATATATCTATCCATCTCTAGAATGGTAAGGTCAATTATAATTTTTGTAAACAGAGACCCACATTGTTATCTATTTACCAGGTTTCTTTTTCGTCAAGAGATGCAAAAGAGGAAAAAAATTCTGCCATTTAATTTTCCAACCATTGGCAATTCCTAGGCATTAGCAAACAGTTGCAACTGGAAACATCTGAAATCCAAGTCAAAGGCCTTTATTGAGCCAATCAACAAAATGTAAATAGTAGGCAGTTGGCTCAATAAAGCACTTTTACTTGGATCCAAGTGATGAATCCCCAGTTACAAGAGAGCCAGTGCCTCAGAATTTCCAAAAGGTTGAAAAAATGAAGTCTAATAATATTAGCATAATACCGAAATCTCATTTGTGCTCCCCATTGTTATACAAAGTATTGTAGGCAAAATTGGAATCAAAATACAATCATTGTATACAAAGATACATTACTGGAGTCCGCTCAAATTTTCAGTATTTGATCTAAAGCCAATAAGCTTCCTTCATATGGTCATATTCAAAGCTTAATCTTTGCAAAGCCATTGCAGGCAAATTAAATTTTGACGCTGATATCTACTGAAGCCCGAACAAAGGAAAATAAATCAAACAAAGCCATCTTTTCACTTTTCATTCAAATGCCCCACAAGTTGGAGATTCAAAGTGATGAACCATTATAACAACAGAAACAACAGAGTGCTTGAGAATTTACTCCTGTCCAATAAACAATTGGTGAGTTAGCTTACCTTTCCTTTCTACAAATAGAGCTGCCTATCAATGATTAACTGAGTCAATCACACATAAAGAAGTTCTCCATTAATATCATCTTGAACCTACCACTAGAAATGTACATATGATAAAGTTTGTGTGGCCTCAAGCCATGAACAAAACATAGAAATTAAGAACAACGAATGGCCTTAGTTAATGCAAACTTTCCCACATGGTCTCAATCTATATGTGTGTAAATTTGGACCTAAATACACAGAAATACTACCAAAGTGGATTTTATGCTTATAGGATAGACTCTGACATACTTCTAGATCATTTTATCAGACAGCATCAAATATAGGGTAATTTACAAATTTGGGGATTGCTTATTATCTAAGAGTGAAATAAAGGATTTATGCTCACCAATGAGATATGTACATTACTGGTTACGGCCAAAAAACTGTTTTCAAAATTCTAGCCTGCTCTTGCTGATTTTTATGCAATGCTCATGTTATATTTTTCATCTATCGACCTTACATACTTCTAGATCATTTTATCAGACAGCATCAAATATAGGGTAATTTACAAATTTGGGGATTGCTTATTATCTAAGAGTGAAATAAAGGATTTATGCTCACCAATGAGATATGTACATTACTGGTTACGGCCAAAAAACTGTTTTCAAAATTCTAGCCTGCTCTTGCTGATTTTTATGCAATGCTCATGTTATATTTTTCATCTATCGACCTTACTGAAAAAAGAATTACCTATAAAAAATGGATAATATTGTTGATGTCAATGCCTTGTTTTCATTGATATTGCAGAGAAAGCTTTGATAATGAAACTATTACTATCAGCTTAACTGATTGCAATTTTTTTTAAACTATTTGCAGAGGTGAGGTTTGTGACCACCATGATGAAAACTATTCCATTTTATCTCTTCAAATATGATTGTTTCAAAGAAAATTTCTTTGAAGTTAATATTTGTCACTACTCTAATGTTATGTTGGATAGGATGGATAACAATGTTAAATTCTAGCAGGAAGACAGCAACAACTATTATATAGATAGCAATTATCAAGGATAGCTACAGCAGGGTTAATGAGGTTCATACTCCAGTCCTCCCCAAGGATTGAATAGGGATACTTCATTATTATTTTCCTTGCAGTGGTTGAGGAGGATTGCAATAGAGGTAAACAGAAACCCTAATGGCAGGCAACTTTCATTTCCATTGTAGGGGGGCAGGTATAGTAAATTATGATATTGCTATCAGGATTCAACCGTGTAGTTTCGAGTCAAACTCATTGACCCATGTTTCATGAGTAGTGGTTCACAAGAACCCATCTCTCATGATAACGAATGGTCCACTTAGCACTCATTGCATCTAGGTGATGCTCACAGAGGTGAAGCACTGGTCCCCGTCCCGGGAGGTCACCCATCCCGGTACTGCTCCAGCTCAAGCGCGCTTAACCAGGGAGTTTTCTCCAAGGTTAAGCCCGCTTGAGTTGTTACCCCATTTGCAAAACCTTCAGCAAGTGTTGTGCCTTATGAACCATTCATAATAGAGCCCCTTTAGCTCATTCATAATAGAGCCCCTTTAGCTCATCAATTGATAAGTAGGAGGTATAGTAAAGGCGGAATGTAATAATGGTTTCAGAGCTATGTTAATTCTTCTCTACTAATGTATAAACATATTAAAAATGTAAGCCTTAAGGAGCAGGCCATCTATTGGATAAAATAAAGCTGGTTGTGGAACTTATGACAGGAGCTAACAACAAAGTTTGTTGCAAGCAAACACTTCGTAGCAAGCAGAGATAAAAGCAGCAAGGTTGGTTGTGGATACAGTCAACCAGCATGGGCATCATTACATTTGTAACCTATGCCACCGAGTTCTTGAAGTATTGGGCTTAAATGTTTATTGTGAAGCTCTTGGGTGCCTAACTTAAGTTTACATATATATATATATATATAAACTTAGGTATATATATATGAATTATATTTTTCTTTTCAAATTATGGGTATTTTAATACTTATTTAATATTATATATAATATTAAAATATATACATACATATATACACAGCCGTACCCATACCTTGCGGAAAATCATTGTACCAGCATACCCATACCGAAACTGGCAACTCACTTTGTAACAGATTGAGAGTACAGAATATTCCTATCCATAACAAATTATAAAAGGAAAGCTTGGAAAAATGACTGACAAATCAGTATCTGAACCTCGGCCATTTAACTCTTGATTCGATGTCCATTCTGATCCTTCTTGTAACTTGTAACAGCCCTTTGAGCATCTAAAAATAGTGGTAGTCTGAGGGAAATTAGTATCCAGTTTCAGAGGAATGTTGAACTGTCAACATGGAAAAGCAATGTAATGACTGGAATCCAGTATAAATCAAATGACACCCCCTCTTGCTATGTCTTTGATTTTGTGTTGTCTCTTGCATTTCCTAGTTGCTTAGTTTTATCTGTTTCATCCTTGTTATGAATCACTTCACTATTTTGTTAGTTTCTATTCTGTTTAGCAGCATATTGTACTAATCTCTCTCTTCCCGTCATCATGGGATCAATAGTACAATATACATAAGTCGGTGCAACTTGTATCTAAGAGTTTATTTGTAGTTTGTTTGTGCTGGTACATTTATGCTGTCAATATTATTGGTAAATGTGCATTGTTAATTTCAACATATCAATATGGTCTTAGAAGTGATATGGTCAGATAAATATATAATAATATATCTATGTTCCTTTTCATTACTATCTTACACAGGGACACGTCCCCACTCCCCTAAATAGCATCACTGTCCCCTTTGGCTTCCCCAGAACAGCAGGACAGCAGGAGATATCTGACCATCTATTGTCTCCAAGGAAACAAGGCACGCAATCCCAAGATACTGTCCACATAGGCAGGACATCCACACATCCCTTGGATGGCCAGGGACATCTGAGACGTCCTTCAACAATCCCAAGGATGACTAGATGTCCTCAAAAATCGAGTTTGAAAAAACCAATTTAAAAAGTGTGAGGACCACAAGCCCTCCCACACCCCTTTTGCAAACCTAAAAGCATAAATCATAATCACACTACCCTAAATCATAACTCGCTGCCAATTTTTTATTTTAGCAGCTAAGAAGAATAAAGAGGAAGGTCAAATGAAGAAGATTTACAGTCACTTTCAGCATCTAGGATCATTAAAAGGTCAGCCACACTCACTTATTTTAGTTTGTTTTTAATTCTTTTTGGTTTTGTCTAATATTTTAGAGTTTTCTTTCTGCTGGTGTTTTTTTCCAATTTGCTGTCACAGATTTCAGGTTCTTGAAGTTTAATCAAAATGAGTAGCAATGATGAGAATGAAATGAGGAGTAAGGAAATGAATGACAATGTGAATGAAATTGAACCCGTTGAAGCCTGCATCACCAAAAAAATATTGAGTAATCACATGTATACATAAATTGCCAGTTTTGGCAAGTTTTTCCTCAAAAAGCCATGGTTTTAGGAATAAATCACCAATGAAATTTTTATGTAGATTTATTCCCAAATAATTGCAGTTTAATCAGCCAAATCACATGTAATCACTGGTTATACCAATTTTTGACTGATTTTGACTTCAATGAGCAATTTTTTTGTTGGAACACGATTTAAAACATGTATTTTTCATTTTTTTGACTCAACACATTTTACACACATTTGTTTGGAAGTGGTGATGGAAACTTGAACAACTGCTCCTTCAGACTTCAGCTCTTTTACAGTTGTCAATTTTTCATTCGACAGTCCTCAACTACCTTGGCTCCTTTGCTGACATGATTTTCATTTTGTGATGCTACTTTACACCGAGTATAATTGTTTAGACACTCTTTCATTGTTCACTTCTTCATTTTATTTCCCAAAGCTTCCTCTGGTTTTTTCCTTTAGGTTTTTTATTTGACTGTGACATGCAGCAGCAGTTTCCTTTAAGTGTAGTATACGGTTGCCATATTTATTTATGAACTGGAAATATAAGTAAAATTGTAATTGAAAATTTGACAACCATTGGTATCTAGCTATGTTACTGGATCTGCCTACAGACTGGCTGGATATAGGTTTGATTTGAACCAGATCCATGATCCAGTCCGATCCACCTATGGATACGGTTAGGATTCGAGATAGTGTGGTTGGGTTCGTCTAGGACGAACCCGGGCAAGATTCAAGATAACCCAGGTGAATCCGTCCATTTTTTTCCTTTTTCTTTTTTTTTTGCTTTGAAAAAATAAATCCACCTTTGACATTGCATTTAAAAATATTATGAAAATGGTGTGTGCCATGAAGATCTATGTAGTAGAGTAGCCAGATACGCCCCTGCCCCTCCCTGGGCGCGTGTATCCCCGTATCTGATACGGATATGGACTGCAGATACACGTTGGATAACCGAACCCACACGTGCGCCAAAAAAATTGATTTTCTAGCTGTGCCAAATACCTTGTGATTTGATTTTCAAAATATCTAACATGAATATTTGTAAACTTAATCTTTAAAAACTTCAATCCTGCAATTTTCTTTTTGTTTTGTATAAACAAAACCTAAAGCAAATGAAGAAGACAAATGAAATGTTTTTCTATATCAGCGACTCATTTTTCTAGGTCTTCTTCGAGTGCAACTCTACTATTTTTTTGGTGTTTTAATTTTTATAGATTTAAAAATGTTAATTGTTTATAATTTTATATTTATATTTAATGTTTATATTATGTTGTTTAAACATTAGAAAATTTGAAAAAATTAAAATTTATTCTTTAAATATAAATAAAATTTATTAATATAAGGGGTTGACCCTGCAGTGCAACGGTTAAGTTGCAAGGGCAGCAATTGGGCTGTCTAAGGTTTGAATCCCACGGTGGATAGTGGGAACGCCGTAGGGAGAAAGCGGCATCATTCAACGCATGAGGAGAGGGGGTGGAACGATGGATGGGTTTGGCAGGCGCTGTTGCGAGGTCAACAAAGGAAGTGGCGACGGTGGATATGGTGGAGGCGGCAATGGATATGGTGACGGCGGCAGTGGATATGGTGGTGGTGGCAGTGGTGGATATAGTGGTGGCAGTTCGGAATGGCGGGGATGAGGTCCCCCGAATGTGGCCTCACTGGTTCATAGTTCCAGTCAAAAGCGTTCAAGGTGCTGCCCCTTTGCAGTGATTTACCGAGCAAAAAAAATAAAATTATTAATATAAATTTAATTGTTTATTCTTTACTAAATTATTGATGTTTAAATTTTAATATTATTTAATTTATATTTACTTATTTTCTTTTAAAGTAATGAAAATCTCCTCTAATAACTTAGAAAATATACGTGCATGTGTGTTTTATGAATGTCATATCCAACGGTATCCATATTGGGGGTCTCAAAAAGTGGTCGTATCTGTGTCTGATACTGTATCCGTATCTGTATCTGTATCCGTGTCCATGCAACTTTGCTATGTAGTTTTGAAGGTCTTCATTTGGGCTTGGTGTTGGGGACTCTACCCCTCAACCTCCACTATAAGGTATGAAATTCAATATGTTTGCTAAGTTGCTTTCAACTTTAAAATTCAATTTCTATGTTTTTCATTTCAATTTGATAAGTTTTAGCATTCAATTTTAAATTTTTACCTTTTTGGCTTTAATTCATTGTTTTTTTTTAAATATTGCTTGCAAATATATTTACTCTATTATCTAACCCATTGAGGGTAATCAAGTATGTCAATACAAACTCACCTTGCCTTGAAGAGATTTATTATACATTTGACAATGTACATGACCAAATGAGGCAAACAATTCATACTAAGGAGCTTGAATTACATTTCTATAATTGTTGGCGTAACAATTAGCACCTCTAGAGTGCAAGTTGGTACGGACAGTTATGCACAGTGCGTAATGACTGCTCTTCAAATTAGGAGGGGAAGCTCCCTCTTTTGCTAATTTGCATGAAAAAGTAAAGTAATCTAACTCCTATCTTTTTGTCTCAGCTAGAAGAGGCACAAGGTTAAGAAAACCAAGAACGTTGCAGCTAAGGATTTTCTGGTTTCGCAGATCACTAACTACAACTAAACTAAAAGCTTTAATCTATCCAATTCCCCTCAAGAAAACAAAGCATGAGGAAAAAGGAGCAGGAATGGTTTTACGATAATCTTTAAGTCAGGATTTCCAAGGAGATGACGACACCTATCCGAGGCATAGGTTGAAAGAAAGATTATTAGCACAACATTAAACGACAATCTTCACTTCTAAATTCCCAAGGAGGTGACAACACCTATCCGAGGTGTAGATATGAAACAAAGATTGTTAAACATAACATAAGAAAGCCAACTAGGACAACAAATTGCATTGGTGAGACATGCATACAATGAATGATCAAACTAGCCACTCCATTTAACTAAGATGAATAAGTACCATAATAATAACATTTAGGTAAGGCTGCACAACTTATTATTATTATAATAAAAGTTCGTTGAACTGATATAGAATAGCAATACTACAGGTAAGGTTGCTCAGCATGTATGCTATCACATGCAAAAGTTAATTACAAATGAGCAAAGAGCTCTTATCTATAGACATCAAAGGTGTAGGGAACCCTAAAATCACCTTGAGTCAACTACAGTCTTGCAAGCATGCAAGATTTTATTGCTAAACCCTAAATAAAGGAAACTATACAGTTAATTGGAAAACTACCATCAGTTAACCGAAACAAGACTAATCTAAATGGACAATGTGCAAGCATGCACATCCTTATTGAAATGAAAACTAAGTGAAAACTCCAACTATACATAGATGATTCCAAAATAGACATAGCATGAAAGGTGGAACAAGAAGTTAACTTGGAAAGAAGCATCGAGTTAACCGTTGTGCCTGATGTCTATCCTGAAAAGGTGGGACGCCCATGATCTGGAGTTCACTGGCCGTGATCTCGAGCAAGTAACCCCTCCACGAGGTTGTTGACTGCATCACCATCTAGAGCAATGATACTCTGTCGTAGCACACTGTGTCTTCACAACATCTCCTCACGCCTGTGATCTGGCTCTGAAGTTCTCCTCTACTCTTAACTGCCTCATCAAATAACACTGACATGACTGTGAGTTGATCTAACTTACTGCCAACGGAATCCCCACTGAAAATACCATGGATGAGCACCTGCAACTCTAACTGAACATCAGTAAGCTTGACGTACTCACCACCCTCATGCTGATACTGGCAAGGAACTTGGGACACGAAAGTTTTCACGTACCGAAGTGCACTAGTCACGTGTTCTCTACTCTCAACTAACTTTGAAACCATTGTATCTTGTATTTTTGCCTTAAAGATCAACTGTGTCCTCCAAGTAAAAATAGCTTCTTTATCTTCTTCGTCGGTGACTGAGTTGTATGCCGTCCTTAGATGAGAGATCATGATTTCATCTTTGGGTTTGTCAATCGCCAAGTCTCGCTCCTCATCCTGGATGCGTAGATGGAGTTCGCGAGCGTTGTACCTCAATTAATATAACTCTGTGAGTACAAAGCGGCCCCTTGTGACAAACTCTTCCTCCCAATCTATCAGGCGTTTCCCGTACACAACTAGTTGATTAAGCTGATTTTGCTCTACTGGTAACTCTAGTGTTGGTGGGAGTGAAGCGGTGACATTTTTTGTTTTATGCACGAGGTTAGAGATATATCGACGAAGCTGCTGGATTTCAGCCTTGAGGGCTGCCTTGTCTTCTCTGTCTTTTATCACCCTATCCTTTATGCTATCTGTTGCAACCTGAAGGAAATCAACCTCTGTTTGGCGTGTACTTCTACCAAGGTTGACCTTTATCACATCGAAGTCTTCAACTTCTACCTCGTTCAAGCTCTTACCCACTGGAGGTGCAGCGGTCTCTATTATGATCTCCTTGTCAGTGTTCCTTTCTACATGAACTTGCTTCTTTATTCTTTTATCAAGCGCATCTTGGTAGACATGATCAAAATCTGAGCAATCAAGTATGTAAGATGGCTGCCTCCTCTTCCTACCCAGCTGATTCTCAAGCCAAGACGAGTCTCGACTAATCTCACTGGAAGGGTCGGTGCTAGTCATAGGAAGCTCTAAGGAGTGTGAATGTGTAGAGGTATCACTATGCGGTGGCGAATCTAGGTCCAAATCAATGTGAACTAGAATTGGAGACTTATGTGGTGTAGGTGATGGCATGGGAGGCTAAACCTCTGGTTCTGGCAAACTCCAAACTGTATTCACAGCTGGCTCCACATGTGTTTCCGTAACAAGTGCCTTCCCTTTTGAATTGTTAGGCGCTTTGTTCCTTTTAGGAGGATTGCTCCTTTTCTTTTGTTTTGGTTTTGACGAGGATGGCAGTGAAACATCCACCGGTGGCGGCTCTATACTTGGCATGACTGCCCTCCTTGTCTTCTTGCCATCCAAGTAGAGTGTGCTATTCTGAATGACTCTACTTGATCTCTCTTTCACAGATGAGTACTCCTTGGCAAACCAATCAACAGCTAGAAGTGGCTGCGTATCAACCCGTTCTCTAAAGAATTGAGGAAGTACATCCCCATCATCATCTAACAATCCTCCCACATCTTTTGACATGAAGATAGAAATCTATGAGAGGGTGAACTTGCTGTAGCTGCATCGACGCACCTCGAAATCATCCTTGCAGTTAACCCAATAATCCTCCATTGTAGGCTTGTGGTAAGGGCGACCGCCAAGGCGTGCTGAGTAACAACCCCAAGGGTCATATGTGCGTGCATCAACAAGGTACTTGAGATTAAGTTTCTCTAACTCATGACCTGCAGCCTTGGTGTCAACTGCTGTCGTGCACCAATAGATTCTCATTTGTAATGGAAAGTTGGCAGCTGGTTTACGCTTGTGGCACAAATGTGAATGAGCATCATACAATTGCCTCAAGAACTCCATGAAAACCGTTATATCCGAAGGATAGCGAGGTAGCATAGTTGGATTTCCTGTATATCCGTAGACGCGAATGTAGGTGTAAGTAGGGAACTGAATGAATAGTCCGCCCATTCTACCATTGCTACTCTGGCAACCGTTGAGATGCGAACATGCAATACCCGGTCTAGTTTTCTCATTGTGTACATCAAGAATGCTTCTTGCACACACTTGAAATGTCGCTCGGACTTTGTGAACTCAAGTTGGTCGTAGTATTGATAAACCTTCTGTACACTGAGAATCCCCACTGTGTTCAATCCTCTAAACTGACCCTGGTAGGAAATCAAGTATACGAGATACAAACACATATGAAATTGGTGGGCAACTAGGAAACCGGTAATTTGCTTGTGGAGAACGTCGCTGATCAAAGAGGCCTAGTTGTAATGCTCCCGCCTGGAAATAATTTGAGCAATGATGTAGTACATCCAAGGCTGGAATTTATTAGCATCTGCATGCCGAAAACACGATTAAGAAGAGTGATCAAAATCACGTACTCATCTTTGAACTCTCCGCGACCCACATTGTGTACAATTTAGTTTTCTTTTGTTTCAACCACATTTCTGCCATTTTGCTCCGACACACATCCTTATCAGTATTGAATGCTCTCTCACATTGATCCATGGTAATGACCAAACTGTTCGGATGTTGAGGAATACTAAAACACCTTTCAATGTCCTGGGGCCTAAGACTACAAATCACACGTCCATCCGCTGACTGAATTTCTCAAGTAGTAGAATTGTAATGCTTGACACAAGACATTGCGAATTCTATGCATTGTACTGAAATAGGGAGTGAAGCCGCCTCTAGCAACCTGGATTCTTGGATGTTTTTAAGTATTGCATTATTTATCTTAATCGGATCCAAGATAGCCTCTGGAAGCACTTTATGCAGATCCGTGTCAACTATTTCGATGAAGTCATGAACCAAAACTGACTTAGTCTTGAATTCGATCTGTGTGTACTGCATTTTGAAAAACTCGCATGTTGATTGTAAACTCGACTATATTCTGACAACTTTCTCCAGAAAGCTAAAAAACACTTGATGAGGCTAAAAATAGCCTATCGGAGGGCAATTTTCACCAAAAATTTTGAGACGTGGGTTTTGTGCAAAAAGTGATTCTAAGACAACCCACGATGTCAGAATTGCGAAAAAGCGTTGTTTAGCTTGACATGCAAAAGCTTTTCCGAAAAAAGCAACTGGGGGCAGTAGGGGCTGCGGGGGGCAATTTTTCCAAGAAAAACTAAAATATGGGTTTTGTTCAAAAGATGATTCTAAGACAACCCAAATCCTTCGTTTTGAAAAATATCAACTTTTACTCCACCATGCAAAGAAATTTCAGTTGAGAAAAGCAAAGCTTCGAGAATTGAAGCTCTAGAGCAAATTTTCCTGAAAAATTCTAACACATGGTTTTGTAGAGGAAGCCGTGCACAACCAACCCATATGATCAAATTTGTCAAAAGTTGCCGAATCTTGGACATGCGAAGAAAACCTACGACGAGAATAAAAGAATTTAAGACAGAAGATAGAAGTTTTATGTTTTTGCTTCTGCTAAAATTTCCATGCTTGTCTGAAGTCTGTTGATTAATTTGGACCTGTATCTATAAGAAAATTTGAAAAGCAATATTTGTAGTGCCTTCGAATGTTGATTGCCGAAGAAATTCGCTTGCTCAATGAAGAAATTTGCTTACTCTTCAACCTATTGTGAGAGAAAAAGGACGCCATCTTGAAATAAATAAAGAAATTTGTAGCTTAATGGCGCCAACTACAAGAATAAACCCCGATTTTAAAAGAAATCATCTAATTGGACCCCACTTTGTTCAACAAAAATTGACTTGGAGTTTCAAAATATTTAAAATATTAAAATATTCAATCTCACTCAACATGCGAATTTGCAATTGAGTCTCCAAAAGGTGCCAATATTAATATATTGAGATAAATCACCCCATTAAAGCTAGCATGCTGAAACTGAAAATTTAATATTTTTTTATTGAGTTAACTAAAATCTCTCATTCTGGGTTCGCTTAGAATATTTTACTGATTTTGGAAAGTCCAAGTTTGACTCTCCAAGTGTCCCCTAGCAAAAGTTGAGATTTTTAGCTAACTTCCTATTTTGTAGCTTGTTGAAAACGTCACGGTTGCCTCTGTTGAACTTTGATTTCTGGATGCTCGGTTGATGCTGGAACTAAACTGTCACATCCACTGTGAAGCCAGAATCATTGAGATGAAATGTCTGTTGGGAGCTACAATCGTTAAAAACCATGTTTGATGCCTCAAAATAAAAGTCGCCTTTTATTAAAATAATATACAGGTCACCAGACTTGGCCATTTCTCTGTTTTGCCATCGTGCACTTCAAACTGCCGCTGCCGATGAACGATGGCTCCCGTTGATTGGATGATGGATCCATCGCGTAGCTGGAAGAATTCCACAAACAATGATTGTATGTAAGGCATCTGAAAGTTGAATTAAGGCCCTCAAAAGCAAGGGCACCCCTGGCCTGCAGAGGCGCAATTACCATTTTGAGAATGATTTTGCAACTTGCAACTTTCACGCAAATGCTCTACTTTGACCCTCGACACCGGGAGCTAGATTGCTCCGATGTGCGCGTCGTTGATCTCATCGAGAAGCTAGAACAACTTGGAAGAGATGTCCCTGGAAGTGACGAAGCGAGAAAACTGCTTCTAAGACCTCCAGGAGAAGGGCGCCTTTTCCAAGGGAATATGTAATTTTCATACTTAGCCATTTTCCTACTTGTTTTCATTCTTCAATAATTTCCATTGATCCTTCACTCACGAGTGTTTGACAAACCCTGAGGGCTAACGGTTGGATTCACTGAATAGCTAGGAAGATTCTACATAGGTCTCGTGAAGACAACGGCTGCTAAAAACCTCATCTAGCTAGCCAAAAGGCTAGGTGCCCCTGGCTCATGGAGGTACAGTTTGATATTTCTACTTCTATTTACCCTCTATTTTACGTGCTCACTGAAACAACTGCCACGGTCCCTCAACACATCTGACGATCTTGCGAATGGATGCATCGCGGAGCTAGGCTGAATCAGAAGAGATTCCCTGGAAATGAAATCTGCAAATTCATCCATCTGAGGGGTCTAACTCAAGGGCGTCCCTAAGCTACAGGGGTGCAGAAATTGCAAATTTGATTGTCCCTGTGATGTGTAAACTCTTCGTACCTTCGATTGCCGGAGTTCTACAACTCGGATGGACTTGCTTGATAGCTCGTCAAAAAGCTGACTGAAAATCGAAGA
Organism: Sequoia sempervirens; assembly: GCA_007258455.2. Taxonomy (NCBI): domain Eukaryota; kingdom Viridiplantae; phylum Streptophyta; class Pinopsida; order Cupressales; family Cupressaceae; genus Sequoia; species Sequoia sempervirens. The sequence continues at coordinate 15,580,212 of VDFB02000003.1, forward strand.
GATTGAATGTATCTACAACCAGAACCAACTAAATCTGAGCCTCCAAATTGAAGGGCGCCCCTGTGCTAAAGGGGCGCAAATTTGCTTTGGAAGTAATATTTTCCTTCATTTCGCGCTCTGCGAACAACATTTTGGCTCGAAACTACACGGTTGAATCCTGATAGCGATATCATAACATTTTGGCTGCTGAGTCGACCACATAGAAGCATTACTGTTGCTGACACGTGTATGTGATTGTATTTCACCACTTTCACATGTACGGACACTGTAAAGTTGATTTGCACATTGATTGCGCAAGCGTCTCCCACGTTACAAAGTGAAATGTTTCAAGACTTAGAATATTTTTTGAATTTTCGCCATGTGAAAATCCCCTCCGCTGTGAAGCATCTTTTTCAGCATCTTTCATCATAGAATGTTCTACTTTGAGTTTCAGGCTTAGATTTTGACACTTGGTACTGGCCAACTGCCATTGACGACCTCAGAGGTCCAAACTTTCTCCTGAAAAAAGTGAAAACTACCCACCAAGCTTAAACTGACTTTTAACTGAAACTGACTTCACCATTGTGATTGTGATGTGAAATAAGCCAATCAAAATTAATTTCAGCCAATTCTGACAAGTTTCAATTTTTAGGGTTTCGCAACGTGAAACAGGGGTGCAAAAACCCTAATTTTCAATTTTTCCAAATTTCACTTGTATCTTCCTGACACCAAACTGATTCAAAGTCCATACTTGACTTGCCCAAAAACTATGTTTTGACATCATTTTAACAAGGTTTAGACTCTTTTAAGCAAAATGCCTTAATGAAGCAAAAAATTTGATTTGGGTACAACAAGTATATCAGCCCTTTTGTCACAAGAAGGTGGAACACAATTAACACCCCACTTCATATGGCTGCCTATACTCTTAACCCTGTATGATATGCAACTAGACCTGGCAAAGTTCTTCCTTTTAACGATGATGAAGTAAACAAGGATTTATAAAGCCCCTTCAAAAGGTGTACAATATTAAGGATGTCAAAAGAATTTGAGAGCTGTTAGAATATGAGGCTTACATTTTGTAATAAAGTCACCTTAGTGACTTAGTAGTGTGTAATAAAGTTAGCTAATAAACTATTATCATTATTATTCGTCAATTTTGTTAGTTTGGTGTTAGTTGTTGGGTGGTTTGGGTAGTTGAAGTTTGCAAAGGCCTTATAAAATCCATATTGTAATGAATGAGTGTATCTCAATGAAAACAATACAATAAAACATTTGTGTTTATGCAGCAATAATGTGTCTGAGTTTTATCTTCCTTTATGCTCAACCATTTTCAATATGGTATCAGAGCGGGATAACCAGCTTTGAGCTCAGTTGATTATGTATATAGAGGAACCATCTAGTCTCTATTTGTGCCACCATCAATGGACCTCAATCGTCAATCAAAAGGAAGGAAGCCGTTGATTTGTGTTTGTGCAGCAATAATGTGTCTGAGTTTTATCTTCCTTTATGCTCAACCATTTTCAATATGGTATCAGAGCAGGATAACCAATTTTGAGCTCAGTTGATTATGTATATAGAGGAACCACCTAGTCTCTATTTGTGCCACCAGCAATGGACCTCAATCGTCAATCCAAAGGAAGGAAGCCTTTGGTGCCGCTACCATTCTCAAATGTGTCCAAGGCATGGGATAATTGTAATGAACAGCATCATATTCTATTAGTCACAAGCAAAATGGAAGGAAGCCATTGGTGCTGCCACCATTCTCAAATATGTCCAAGGCATGGGATTAATAGTAATGAAGGGCATCATATTTTGTTAGTCGCAAGCAGAAAGGGAAAATTCTTTGGTCACAAATGACATGGATTTTTTAATCATGAGTTTTTAGAAATTGCAGGACATTTCATGCCAATTTTTAGAGGTCACAAGAGCAATACCAAAAACTTGTGGGTAGGATCACAAGTTACAAGTGCAGGATTTGCAGAGTTAAAATGTAGAAAAAAAATCACGTTTTTAGGGCACAAAATCCACAATCACAAGGGCAAGTGAAAGTCTATGTAGCATCAACAGTATTTTTGAAAAGGGACAATATTTATAATTCATTTATAAATATGGTAAGTTATTGCAAAGTTAAGGCAAGGGCATGGACCAATCTGTAAGCAAAAGATTTTGAAGCAGATTTTTGCAGGTATTTAAATTTATCAAGTGTTATTCTATCGTTTGTGTAAAAATCTATGTTTATAAAAGTTGGTTCACATATTTTATTTTATTTTTGAGAATGGAAATTCCATAAGAAAAATATACTAGGCTCAATTACCACATCTAGAAAGTACAAATCCAAATGCAATTAATGAACAAGAAATTTGGGGAATAATAAACAAGAATGAAAAACCACCTACACACACAAATAAGTTACTAAATTGGTGGAGCAGAGATGGAAAAGCCAAAGTCATTATTGTTCTTGCTCTCTCATATTCTAAGTTATGTCATATAAATTTGGAAAAATCATTGAAGGAAATCTCAAAAAATCTAAATAAAATATTTGGAGCAAAAGTGGTTAATGTAAAGTTTGCTCTAAAGCTTCAATTATTCAAATTTAAGATCTCTTATCAAACAGCTAGCAGAAGTTAATGTGACAGTAGATAATGAGGATGCCAAAGCCATTTTGTTAAACAATATGCCTTCTAAATACTCCAATGTCATTTTTACTCTCAACCAAATGCCTTCTCAAGCTTTGGAAGATATGATTTCCACTCTCTTAGTTGAAGAAAAAAGAACTATAGGAAATACAAAAGATGATCTTCAGTCTGAGAGTATTATATTCAAGAAACAATCTAGAAGATTAGATAAAGACAAAGGGGATATTGACTGTTATTACTACAAGAAAATGGGTCACACAACCTGGAACTATAGTATTTGAGTCGACAATGTTAAAACTCAAGGGAGAGCTCAAAGACAAATCAAATGTAGTTGATGTAGCCATTGTTGAAGCTCCATCAAATGTTGACAATGGTGAAGAATTCATTGATGAAGAATATGTATATTAAGAAGTTCACTTTTTTAAGACAAGCAAGGATCAATGTAGAGAACAGTATGGATGGCTGCCTAGATAGTTTGGGAGTTTGTGAATCTTGGGAATTATACCCTTATGAGGGTCATGAGACAACTTGATGTAACACTATGGTTGTAGCTTGAAAAGATGGTTGTCTAATAATTTGGGAGATTTATAATTCAAGAATTTGGGGAGGTGGAATCAAGTAACTTGGGAGCTAAAACTTTACGAGGGTTACAAGGTAGCATGATGGAGTTCTACTTAATCGAAGAACTATTTTTTCAAAGGGAAGCTTCTGAAGAATATCAGGTTCTATTTCACTTTGATGCTCTAGTTTTCTATCAGCGTGTTTTCTTTTTTTCTTTCTATACTATAAGCCTTAAGACGGGTTTTAGAATATCAGGTTTATCTTTTGTAATAAAGTCACCTTACTGACTAGTGTGTAATAAAGTTAGTTAATAAGCTATTATCGTCACTAATTGTCAAGTTTGTTAGTTGTCATGTGGTTTGAGTAGTTGAAATTTACAAAGGCTTTATAAAATCCATATTGCATTGAATGTATCTCAGTGAAATCAATACAATAAAACATTTGTATCCATGTGCAGCAATAACGTAATCTGTGTTTTATTTTTCTTTATGCTCTAAGATGGATAGGGCCACTCTTCCTCAAAAAGACCCTATGGGAAGGATATGCTAGAGCTAAGGCAGCTTTCCACACGAGTTTCTAGTTCCTTTGCTACAAAGACGAATTGGTCCACCTACAACTTCATCTTCTCGGTCAAGTGGAATAGGTTTAACTCTAGACAAGCAGAGAAGCTAATTGTAGTTTAGCATGCCTCATGACTTCAAGATCCATAAATACCTAAGGATCAATAGAGTCCAATTGTACATTGGGATGTTGATTCCAAAGATGCTAGGCAAATTGACTAAGAGGAGGTGCAGCCAAGATTGGTTGGGATTCTGTTGGAAAAGGCACAATTTGATATACATAGTGACTCAACGTCAAGGGCTCATTTGATTTTGATATCCCAGGGAGGCATAGTTGTATATTTTCATTTTGATATTGAACAATCAAATATTGAACTCAAATATTTGTATCTCTTTGCTGCTGTACTTGAATCAATGAATATGGAGCTATTTCTTTTGATAATTGTATGAATTATGAATATCCAAGCTTAAATTTTGATGTCATGTATAGCTGATCTTGTAAAAAATTGAGTGAGTTTTTCTATATGTATAAATATTACATATATTTTAAAAATTATGTTTAAAAAGTGGACGATATGGTGATGAAAAAGTGGACAGCACTCAAACTCCACTTTGGATTTGCTTCCAATGTGGCGACAAGCCTTCGCAACACCAAATGGATGGCCCCACCAAGTTGTAGATTAAAGCTCAATTTTGACAACGCTACAAGTGGCAATCCAAGGCTCACTAGGATTGGGTGTATCATCCAAAACTAAGCAAGTAAACTCATATGGGCTTTACCAAAAAAACTACCTCCCAATACTAGTAACAAAGTAGAAATGGATGCTTTGTACAAAGGTCTCAAATTGTATGCTCAAAAGAACATCAAGGAAATAGATATTGAGGATGACTCACTCATTTGCATAAATGTTGCACAAAGCAGGAAGGCTATCAACTAGAAACTAGATAAAAAATTGGAACACATGTGTCCTCTCCTAGTCAACCTATAAGAATCCTCTATCAATCACATCTATCAAGAGGTGAACACAGCTACAACATCCTTGGCCAACCACATGATTGATCAGATGAATGACATTATCCTCTCAATTGCAAGGACAAATGGAGATATATTTGCAAGATTTCTTATCTCGTGCGATATTTAACACAAGAAGACTTGAAAGATAAGGATAAATTTCCATGATTGATGCCTTGAGCATTCATCTTGGTCGTGTGATGTGATCTCTCGTAAGATTTTCCAACCAGCCTTGCTACTTACTATAGGTGCGATTCAAGACGGATGTATGTGCGATGAAAGGGAATGAAGGGTCACTTGGAAAATGGAGAGGAAAACTAGTCATCAACATAAGCACTTGCTAGTGCGAGGAGGAGATTTCGATCAGCCACAAAGGTTATTTTGCATATGCTCACCATATGTGGACAGTGCTAGCACTTCTATTATTGGGTTCAACTTATTAGAGAGTGGGCACATTCATCATTGTAATATCCCCATTTTCGATGTCCTCTTTCGGATTAGTTTGGTTCTGACACACTTACTATTTTTAGTAAGTGCTATATTTAGTAACTGGTCCGGTAGGCAGAGCAATGTACGTTTTCTTGTTTGGGCAATGTGTGGAAGATGTTTGATGAGATTTATTGCTTGTGCCAGTCCTTTCTGTGGGGTTTTTTCAATGTTTCAGTGGGACTTTCTATTTATAGCAGTGGCCAGCTTATAGTGCTTACTATTCTTAGTAAGCCACAGGGCATCTTAGTGACCTTCAGTTTTGTACCACTTGATGTTTGGTGAGTACTTACTATTTTTAGCAGTTTCTATTTATAGTAAGTCTATTTCGGGAAATTGGTCTCAGGCCCATGGTGTCCTCAACAGCATTATTTCTAAGGTGTCGTTGGAAAGCCCAAGGTTGAATTATTTAATAGTTGTTTTTAATCAATCACTTAAGTTATTCTATAAAATAACTTTATAACTTAAGTGAGGGGGTAAGTGGTCATAAAAAAAGTACCTTGGTGGCTAAGTGATAACTTTAAGTCATTTTAAAAGGCTACAAAAGTGCAAATAGTTTCCTTATGAGGAGAACGCCCCTTTGACGATTATTTGATAATGTTTTAAAGTATAAAGCAAAAATATTAAAAGGTTTTTGGAGGGAAAATGATTCAAAACCTAAAGTTGCCCTAATTTCCCTCTCACCTTCTATAAAGTGACTTTTTGGCTCTCATTTGCTCATGGATGTTTTGGCTACTTATTGAGATGCTGCTAGTTTTTTGCCAGGAGGTCAGATAAACGGAGTTGAGGATGAAAACCCTCGATATCTAAGGCTGGTTTCGGCAGTGCAAGACTTGCCCTAGCTGGTAGAAGGGTGGTTTCATTCAGAGGTCACCATTAGAGCTTCAAAGTTGTAGATTACAGTCGTAAAGGATGAAGATTTTTGAGCATTTTTTATGTGGGTTGCTTGTTTTTTGGCTTGTGGAGTCTCGGTATTGATTTAGTGAAGTTTGAGTTGCTTTTTGGTGATGATATTCATGATTTTTGGGCACTTTTTAGTGTGGACCTAAACCTGGTTTTTAGCACACAGTTCTCGAACAGAATTTATTCTCAACGTGGGTGTTGATTTATTGGACTCTCCTTGTCAGGGCGCCCAATTTGGTATACTCATTTGCATTTTTTGGACAAGGACTAGATTTATTAAGAAAATCGCCCCCTAGAGCCAGGGGCCTAGTTTGGTGTGCATTTCCAGATTCAACCTGCTGATGTATAGGTCGACCTGGGTTGTTATTTTGGACTGAAATCACTTTGGATCTCTACTCAAGTTTGAACGGAGAAAGTTACTTGTTTGCTGTGGCCATTGGTATTGCTGGTTAGCTCTTTATTTGGACGAATTGTACAATCTCCAGGTCTGAAAACATACTCTTATAAATCTGATTTATTTAGTTGCAATCTGAGTATGACTGACATTAAAACCTGAATATGGAACGATCAGAAAATTATCTTTATTAGCAGCATTTTACTTTTTTAACATTGCAAACTGTTATTCATTCTTTCGGCAAAGTTTCATCATTCTTGGTCTATAAAAAAAACACATGAAAACACTAGGCAAACACTTAGAAATTTATAACAGCAGACCGGCATATTTTCAAAAGAAATATTTGGGGTCTTATATTACAATCATTATCTAATAACAGAAACCTTTCTGCTCAACATCATTGATCTGTTAGGCAGGAAGCAAACTAAATTCAAAAGTCCTTCTGCAAGGCTGCAATTTGCAACATAGATAAGCACACGAATGCAGGGGTGATTAGGGGATTTTTTGAGACAGCATCCATGTATAGCAATAATCTTTTCAATGAATGCCTCCACCTTCTTAGAGTCTAGTGCTGTGCAACCTAGAGGATTTCATAAGCCTTCTAAAATCGAATCCCTCTTTGCTTTCTCAGCAGCAAACACAGAGATCCAAGAGCTGATTGAGGGATTTCATTTCATCATGCATAACAAAAACAGAGGTGGATATGAGTCCGATGGATATTTTCAACTTTCATTAATCCACCTCCTTGTGAGGCCATGTAATTTGTTCTATTTTATAATATATGGGAGCTGTCCCCAAGATAGTAACTTGTCTATCAAAAGAAACTGTATATAATATCATCCCCGAAACATGTCCTACCATCCCTGTCCCTAAAATGTCATGGAGCACGGCTTTTCAACTAAGTAGTTGGTATCCTGTTTAAAAAGATATAGCAAACAGCATAACAAGCCCATCAAGTGGGCCAAGAAGAACATTGTCTGCCTAAAATTTTGGGCATAAAAAAGTTTCAAATAGAAGCAGAAATAATAAACTTATCACAATAAATTGCAACTCAGCCTGCAAGTCAGTTTTTTCATCTGAAAAGCATGTTTTTTGAAAAAATGGTCAAACGAGTTTTGACCTGATAATCACAAATAAATTGCAATGCAATTGCAACCCATGATTTGTTGGCAGTTTTTTCAATTTTGGGGGCAAAAATATTTACGGTTTCTAGGTTTTTCCTTATTTTTGTGTTAAGTTTTTCTGATTTTTCCATAATCCTTACCCACCTTTTTACCAATTAAATCTTGATTAATTGAACAACTCTTAACTTTTGGTTTAACAAATTCTTCCGGAGAAATATTTTTGCTACTATGGTTGATATTGTTTACGTTTGCACAGAGATTGGTGCTTGCATCCAAGATTTTGCTATCGCTTTATAGCAAACCGGGACAAATCAAAGGGTAGACTATTAGAAGTTTAGAGAACTCTTTCTTTAGCAATCACCTCTACTTATAAAGATGATGCTGATAAACAAAGGCATTGTTGCTTATACTGTCATGCCCCCGCCATGATCAAATTACAACAGACTTTCATGCAAGAATAGATAGCATCATTTACGTTGATTAAAAACATGATTATATTTGCAGGCTGACCCCTTATAAGTCATTCATGTTAAAAATAAAATATATTTATTTATGGTGCAGGGGCACCTAGGTTCTCGTGCCCAAGAGGGGTAAAAAGTTAATGTTTTGTTTTGTTTAAGTTCTTAATATGTAATAAGGTCTAAGAAGACCATTTTAAGTTTGTTGGAGTCTAGTTTGGGTCACTAGGTGTTAAGTTTGTGTGCAAATGTAAAGTGTCAAAGTTGTTGAATGTTGTCAAGTTGCAAAAAAACAACTTTTGCAATTTTTGGTGTCTAGTGGAAGTTGAATAGTTGGAACTTGAAAAATCAGTTGTGAACCATTGGAAAAGGTTGGGAAAGGTTTAAAAATGCCTTGTATGGTCGAACAAAGAGTTGGAGAACATGTAATGAAAATTCTGATGAAGAAATAAACACAATTTTGTGAGTTCTACCACGTTTTTGCCTATTCTCTTGATTTCGTACGGTCTGTACGGAATTTTTATGACCTGCACATGATTGTATCTTGTAGAGGAATGAATCACCTTTTATTTGCAACTGGTTTGATGGTTTTTCATTGAGTTTGGAAAAAGTTATAGGTGATTTACTGAAAACTGTCCAAAACCCTGGTTACGGTTTCTAGTGGACTTCAAAATGTAATTTCTCACCATTCCCATAGTGGAAAAATCCGAAATTTTGTGAGATGGAGTATTTTTGTGTGTATTTACTTATTGCAAGATTGCAGGTTCCAAGGTTTTGGTTGGCACATGTTTTGGTGATACCCTCAGTCGGATCTCTTTATGTTTTAGATCTAATTGGCAGAAGAAAAGTCCATTTTTGAAGAATTTCGTACAAAGTAACCTACCCCGATTTTGAGATATGTTGTATAAAGCCCGAATGGGTACCTAGAACTGTGTTTACTTTTAGGAGATCATGTCTGCACTGAAAGTTATGGCCAAAAAACTCAAATTTCTGCCCCCATGTTTTTAGGCTTCAAGGAAGGACAGTCTAAGTTTGAGCCTTGTGTTACAAAACAACCGTACCTAAGTTTTGGATATGTTCAAGAACTCCCAAAAGGGTACTCAAAATAGTTTTTAGATTGTAGGTTTGAGATCTGATCCGCAAGTTATGTCAAAAAAAGTCAATTTGTTGTCCTATTTGGCCTAGGGTAAATTTGGCAAGAGAACAATTGAAGTTTGCTAGTCCTAAGTTCTTGTGCATTTCTAACACTTATTGTTTGTCATCCTCATTCCATTGAGAGTCCTCCTGGAGTTGATTTACCTGTTTGAAGTGTGAATGACCCATTTAGGGTTGAAACCTAGTTTGCATTCATTGAAGGCTATGAGCAAGAAACACCAAATCTTGTTGTGAGATGTTGAAATCTTGAAATCTCCCTTGCTTTGCATCAATTTAGGAGGCCGACCTTCATTAATTCTAGTGCCAGTTTGAAACAAGAATTAATTTAATTTATTATGGCCGACCATACATTGGTTAATTAAATATAAAAAGGGGTGTTCAAAGGCAACGAAATATATTGAGAAGCTAGTGATTCCCATCTCCCATAAAGAGCAGCAATTATAATAGGAAGGTATGTAATTTAATAAAACAGTGATTTCATTTGAATTAGTTATGAATGAAAAGTAACAACTCTAAATTAGTAGATCTCTTCATTAAGTTGACTACCTTGGGAATCTATAAAAGAGGCTTGTGAAATGAATTTAAAAGGGGGGGTCAAGTGAAGAATAGAAGGAATTCAAGGAATATTTTCTGAGTATAAGGAAGAGTAACAGCAGACATATGACTATATTATTGAGCAGATTTGAAAGCAAATTTAAAAAGGAGGACATACAGATCAAAGGAGATCAGAGAATAAATAAATATCTGCATTCAAAAAGGCAGCAGCCATTGAATTTAATAAGTGATTGGAATGCATCATGAGGGAGTATAATGCTTTTATATATATAATCTCTTATGTGTTTTTAACCTAGTTACTAATGGGAATTGCTAATCTATTTAAGGCACTTATAATGATTGATTTAATCTATTTGTTTCCCTAAAAGCAATCAGGCATGGATTAGCAAGGGAACACGATTGGGAGAGGCAGCAGACCAGTTCCACAATGTAAGTAGAACACCTCATGTTGGATGGTAACAAGAGTTCCTGCCACTTGTGGGCCAAGGGGTGATTGCCACACTCTTGGGCTTAATTGTGATGAACAGTCTTTGGGCACCCTATCGTGCTTTCCTTTCCAATCCTTTCTATGGTTGGTTATTGGAAATTAAACTATAGACGGGATCCCATTTAATGATGTTATTTATCTTAATTGTTCATTTACTCTTAAGTTCAATAACTTTTATACTATACTCCACGGGGTTTCGGGTACGGGGAGTACCCGGTACGGCAGGACGAGTTTTCGGTACGGGGGTACTTTTGGGTCATTTTTTAGGGGACGGCAGGGGACGGTTGATAATAAAATAGGGAATTTTTTAAAAATATATAGAAATTTCAAATGTTCATAGCATAACATTGATAAAGCATTCATTCTAGACATTTGTATAAGCTTAATACATATCATTAGACTTGAATTGAGATTTCACATGAGAATCGACAAACAAATTAACAAAATTCAAATGCTTTTCATTATCAATGTGCACACATATCATATAAAAGTCTGATAATTATAACCAAAATGCCCAAAGGCTCCAAGTCTCAACTATGAAATGACATGCTAAACATAAAACTAAGAAAATATATCGCTGTCCAAGGTCCCTAATCAGCAGAAGGTAGGTCTAAATCAGCATCGCCCTCGCCATTAGAGCTCGAGTCTAAGTTAGTGTCAGTGTCCATGTCAATAGAAGGATCTGCCTCAACCAATGGAACCCCAACCAATCCCTCATGTGCATTCTCCTCAATCTGCATAACATCTTTGGGATTAACATCCCAACGTAAGGCTGGAGTCTGACGATACTGACTAGTCTGGCGATCCTTCACTCAGCTGCTCTTCTTTTGCTCTCCTTCACTTCACAAGCCAAATGTAAAAATGAGTTGCTTTTTCTCATTTTAGGGCATATATAAGGCATAAATTAGGTTAAGTGGCATGGGGCGTCCCTTGTGGGCCCGCCCATGCCTTTTTTTCATTTTAAAAAACTTTAATTTTTTATAAAAATGTGTTTTTTTTGCTGCTAGGCCATAGGGTACTTCTAGAAGTACCTAGTACAGATGAGGGACGGCTGGGAAGTTTCGGGTACTTCTAGAAGTACCCTACGTCCCCTGCCTTTTGCCAAAAGTCCCCTGGAAGTAGTGGGTACTTGGAGGGAAAAAGGGGACGGCTAGGGGACGTTTCCTGGCCGTCCCCGCGTCCCCGTTTCGTACCCGGTATGGGAAACGGCATAAAAACACAGGGGACGTGTCCCCGTGGAGCATAGCTTTTATATGATTTAATTTTAGAATATACTATTTGTAAAAAATTATATTGTTGGAATTGTTACTTTTGGGCAAAATTAGGCATACCCCAATTAGGGGACATTACATATACCCATGGAAAAGTAGGATCTTTGCACAATTTGGAAGGTATGGAACAAAATAAAGAGGCAAAAAGAAGAGGAACATATGCCAAAGATTTTGATATAGGGTTGGGAGCAACTTGGAAGAAAAGATACAATTGAGGAGTATTTGAGCAAGTAAGTGAATGAGTAAACTCAAGGCACATATCAAGCTCTAAAGGATTAGGTTAGTCTGGGCATGCACAATGCAACAAAGGAACATGGAGTGCATGTATCACAGATCTCGATGTGCTGCACATGCTCTTAGTAAATGAGACCACACCACATGGAGAACTATTGAGGAAAGCACATGATGAGGTTAGCCCTAGCTTTCATGGAGCCATTCATCTATCAACCACATCCTACTATTATTAGCAACCCCGCATCTGATAGATGCATTGAGTACTGCACCATAATTGAAGAGGATGAAAGTGTACCATCCAACTAAGACCTCTGCCCTTTACCAGAACTAGCCTACCAGATGCACTTCAACAACAGTGAGGAAGCCTTATTATCTACAACTGCAAAAGCTGTTTCTACCCATTCAGACAGACCAAAGAAATGAGTCGAGATTTGAGGTGTGTAGTTGTCCTATTAATTTTAGTTATTCACAGCCAATGATTATGAATTCTGAAAAAGGACAAAAATTTGCAAGCATGATTCAAGTTGTACCTATCCCCAACTATGTTCACTCACTTGATACCAATGTGGAATACCTTGTAATTTCAGTTGAGATTGCCCCTGAATATCTTACTTTCAAGTTGTAGGTATTGTCACAGGAAGTATGGTATCAAAGGATACCTGAAACTGATTGAGAAGTTTGAAAAGCCACAAAAATCTGCAAGCATGATTTGATCAATACCTAACACTTCTTTCAAAGGCCAATAAGTGGACTATAGTTCCAATGTGAATGAGAGTTGTCTGTGCTTCCCTTAACAAAATGGTTTGCTTAGGTGGCAATGAAAGGTAAGATTAAGTTGAGAACACTAAGCTTTTTCATCTTACGATTCAAATTAACAAGACAAAACTAGATGCTTTCTTTGATTATTCTTTTCAAGCTACTTTAATTCTTAAGGATTTAGTGGAGAAAGTAAGGTTAGAAACCTATCAATGCCCCATAACATGTGAGCTAGGTTGGGTAAAACATACAGTAGAATTTTTTATCACTAAAAAATTCAAGGTGAAATTTGGTATTAATCAGCACCTCATTAATAAGGTCATTGTAGGCATAGTCGCAAAAATCTTTCTTAAGAAAAAAAAAAATTAGTTAATCTGGACTTAGTTTGAACTAAATTGGGAAAATTTTGGTATGGACTAGGGTTATGGACCAATCAGAAAAAATCACTGCAAAAAGCAGAAAGAAATATAAAAACCAAATAAAAAAATAAAAAATTGAAAAAACTAGGGTTACATAGGGACACATCCCCTGCCCCAAAACCCCTTGTCCCCATCCCCCGTTGTCCCCGGGACGGAGGGACATCCCCCTGCAGTCCCTGAAACAGCAAAATTCATCGGAAATGCCAGGAAACGTTTCCTTCAGTTTGGGGACGGTTCTCTGTCCTCGGTACGGATTGGGTGCCGAGGACGACTAGCCATCCCTTGCAGGCTGAGAGGTAAAATACATTAAAAAATGATTTTTTAAAGTTTATTTCCTTTGTGCGGGGCCCACCAACTGAGACAAAGGTTAACTTTTTATTTGTTTGGGCTAAAGTTTGAGAAAGACAAAATATTAAAATTTTTGATTGAATCGGGCTCATTTTATTTTCTCACGGCAAGGCAAGGCGCACATTTTAGTTTTTGACACACAGGGACGGAGCTTCTAAGGCACGAGAATATCTGAGGGAGGCAGCCGGCTATTGACTCAAGCCCACGCGACCATCTCAAGAGTCGATCTTTTGACTGGAAAAATAGGCGACGACAAAGATTGTGAATAATTTTTTTTTGTTATTGGCCTCTTGTTGAGCGGCGCACATCTCCAATGACATTGCAACTACATTACAAGTATGAGCTTAGTTTTGAGTATAAAAATCAATAATTTTATTTTGTTTTTCAATTTTCAATTTTTCATCCCTTTTTTAATTTTTTTTAAAAGGAAATTATGAAACCCTTGCATTCTTTGACTCTCATTATTCTTAGCATAAAATTAAAAAAGCCCTATTTTGAAAACTCGTCTACTATTTGATTTGTTGCTACTGCCCACTGCTGTTTGTGTTTTAAATTTGAGTAAAACTAAAACTAAATTTACTATTTAGTATTACTACTTACTACTTACTACTATTTTAAATTTTTAAGTTTAATAATTCAATTATAATTGTTTAAATTTTAAATTTTAATTTCCTGACTTTCATTTTCAATGTTCATTGATTTGGTTTACCGTTTTTTGGTTTCAATTTTACAAATTTTCAGGCTTTCAACAAAAAAAAAGCATCCAAAATGAGCAGCAACAGCAATAGTGACAGTCATGAGACTGAGAGTAGTGACAATGAAAATGAAGCTACAAGAATGTCAGTAAACCCTTCTTCTACCTCTGAAAATCCAATCCATGCTTCTTCAGACCATTATGCATGACCTATACCCACTCTTCAAAGGTATGCAAAAGGCTCTTTCAACAAGAAGAAACCATTGCATCAATTTGCCACAGATGTGACCACCAACAAGAAGAAAAATTCAGGGGGCAGCAGGAAATGGTTTGGTCATATTTGTGAAACTAATTACCATGGGAGCTATACTAGGATTAGAGGCCATATAGTGGGTGACTGTGGAAAGGGTGTTATAGTTTGTACGACAATAACATTGGAGCAACAACTTCTATTTGCAAAGTTGGCTAAAGTGAGGACCAAATGATTACCATTCAAAATAAAGAACGGTCATTAGCTGATTTGCAAGCCTCTTCCAATGTATCAATTGGAGAGAGTTGTGATAGAGGGAAGAGGAAAGCAAGTGAGAAAACTTCAGTCATGGGGTTAATGAATGTGCAAAAACGTGAGCAAGCTGATGATACAGTGGCCAAATTCTTTTATGCACATGCTCTTCTATTTCATTTGGCAAGGTCACTTTATTTCAAAACAATGGTGAGAGAAATATTGGCAGTTGGATCCTCTTATGCCCCCCTAGAGAACATAGACTGTGTTCCTCCCTCCTTGACAAACAATATTCAAATGCTACTATGATGATGGAGGAGATGAGGCAAACATGGATTAGGACTGGCTGTTCCATTGTCATGGATGGGTGGAGTGATATTCGGCATAGGCCACTCATTAATGTTATTGTTACATGCCCTGCTGGTTCATACTTTCTTCGAGCTATTGATTGTTCTAGGAAGCCTAAGGATGCTGATTTTCAGTTTGGCATTTTGAAGGATGCCATAGAGGAGGTTGGGCCTTCTAATGTTGTGCAGGTTGTGACAGATTCAGCTCGTGTATGTAAGCTAGCTGGTTTGATGATTGAGAGTGCTTACAAACATATTTTCTAGACTGCATGTTGTGTACATGCTTTGAATAATACTTTGAAAGACATTAGCAAAATAGATTGGGTGAAGGTAGCAGTTGCAGAGGCTAGAGACATACAAATGTTTGTATGTAACAATCAAACTTCACTTGCACTATTCCGATCTTATTCAAAGAAAGAATTCCTCAAACCAGTTGAGACTAGATATGCTAGTTACTATATTTTGTTGGAGAGGATGTTGGAGGTCCAAGATGCTCTACAAGCCATGATTGTTTGTGCAAATTGGAAAAGGTGGACTCTATTGAAGACAAGTGAAGGCAAGGAAGTGAGAGATAGAGTACTTAATGAAACTTGGTGGGCCAATATCAAGTAAGAAATATGAAAATTTAAATTGTTTTTGAATTTGTTACACTTTGTCTTACTTTAGTCTTTGTATTTTAAAAGTTTTAATTTTTAATTTGTTTTTTTGTAGGTATATTTGCTCTTTCATATCACCAGCTATGGTGGTAATTTGGTATGAAGATACAGACTCTCCTAGCTTGGGAGAGATATATGAGACTTTTGATAGCATGCTTGACCAAATGAAGCAAGCTATTCGTAAAAAGGATCCTGAGATGAGTTTTTATGAGGACCATATTAGGCCTATTGTGACAAAGACGTGGAACACAATGAATACCCCTCTTCATATGCTTGCCTATGCTCTTAATCTGAAGTGGTATGTACCTAGACCTGGCCGAATGCTTCCTTCTGAGGATGACGAGGTGATAGAGGGGCTTACAGCAGCCCTTTGTAAAATGTATACCAACGAGTAGGCAACCATTCTTAGAGAGCAGTGGCTTATGTTTTCTAATCTTTAGGGTCCTACATTTAGCAAACCAGAGGCTAGGACGGATAGGGCCACCATTGCACAGAACAACCCCATTGGATGGTGGAAATTCCATGGGAAGGACACACCAAATTTGAAACAAATTGCCATTCATTTGCTCTCATAGATTGCTAGTTCCTTTGCTGTAGAGAGGAATTGGTCCACCTATGGCTTCATCCACTCCATTAAGAGAAACAGGCTTACTTCAAAACGAGCTAAGAAATTAGTTGCAGTTCATAGTGCCTTGAGACTTCAAGACCGACAGACTACTGAGTATCGTCAAACTCCAGCAGCACGATGGGATGTTGATCCTGAGGATGTTAGGCAAATTGATGAGGAGGAGGTGCAACCAGGATTGGTCAGGCTACCATTGGATGATCCACTCTTGCCAAAGGATGATAGTGACTCAAATAGTTCTGAGTCTTTGGATATTCATAGCCCGAATGAGGCTTAATTTCATAGATTGTTGTATTTAATATTTTGATTTTCATGTTTGAACTTTGAGACTTCTAGATACATGTTTGAGACATTTGGATATTGATAGACCATGGTTTTATTGATGTTTGATACTGCTGTGATAAATTTTATAATGCTTTAATGACATTTCTTATGCTGTTATAGTACTACTCTCGCGATTTATTTACATATTGATATTGTTGTTATCAATTATTAATTTATTGACATATCTATCTCTCTTTCCTTCTCTCTCTCTCTAATAGATTAATAAATTTTGAAAAAATCATATATATATATTGTATGTCGCCGTCCCTTGCCGTCCCCTAAAAATTGCCCCCGTCCCCTGCCGTCCCCTAAAAATTGCCCCTTAGGAAACGTCCCGGAAACGTGTCCCCTGCCGTCCCCCCGTCCCCGTCCCCGAAACGTCATGGAACATAGGAAAAAACTAAAAATTTGACTAGAAAATGGTGGAAGATTGCTATTTAATCATGGATCATGATCTACTTTATCAAATGAAAACTCAGTTGACTGTTTTCTACAAACAAATGCACTGTTTTGAATGAAAAATGGGTCTGTATGCTGAGCCATAGTTTATCACAATAAATCACAATTTTTGCATCTATAATTGTAGAAGCAGTTCCTCTTAATGTGTGGAGTGAGATGTTTGACAGACCATGCTTGCATCTTAGAGATGCTATCTAATATAGGAGTGACAACAAATACAAGTTAATGAAAAATGGTAAGAGCTTCATCATCAATGCTTATGAAGGCAAATATAAATCAAAGATCTCCTTTGTGCATGCACATAAGAGAAAAAAGTTGATTAATGCTAGTGGAAAAATGCCTTCACTTCTTTTGGAAGTTGAGAAAAAAGCTGAATGTGAAAACTTTTCTGGGTCATCTAATACCATAACCAAAATCAGAAGCAAATGGAAGACTTAACAATGGTAGATTTCATACGTTGGGACTGTTTTACATAAATTTATGCATGTAACAGCAACTTAAACAATCAATGTACATGAATGTTGAATAGGATTCGTTTTGATTTATTATGTCATGGATTATTCACACTAATTCAGATCAACAGATAAACAAATTAATTTATTTTTTCCAGTTCAAACATAGTGTGTATAGATAATCATAACCATAATACATAAAAATCTGTCAATAAAAAAAAATGCATAGGATTCAAAAATATATATTTTAGTTTTTCAAAAAAAGTTTATGTGAAAAAGAGCAGGCCCTAAAATAGCAGGTTGTGCCGTTGTGGACCATGGCCTTCTATTTTACCTAGATCCTCAATAGGGTATAAATTTTATTAAAAAGAAGTCAGTAGGATATCCAATCTAACGTCTAAGAATAAATATATTCTAACTATAAACATAAACTTAAAAAATTTCAATTGGCTTGTGTCTGCATCATTCTACTAAGTGTAAAATGGGCCCAAAAACAAAGACAGGTATATATTTTATAGTTGCCGGGAAACTCCATTTGGGGAACATAGACAACGTACCAGTCCCCGTACCCAAAATTTCCAGTGAATCATTTACATATAAAATAGCCGTCTCCTTATTCATTTAACTCACGTACCCTAATTTGATTGCCGTCCCCGTCCCCGTACCAGTACCAGTACCAGTACCCTATGTCTCCCGGCAACTATGTAATGATTATTTTATTTAAAACAATTCAAAAGAGGATGAATGCTGGGGAATGACAAGCTTCACATGACAGACCCAAGCTTTCAACCTTATTGTGGCCATGGGGACACCTTGAGATAGGAATCAAACTTATGGCAACGCATGGACCTAAGCCCACCCCAATGTGTCGCCATAGGGGCACCTTGAGACATGGTGAAGTGTAGTGATATAATGTCCACTCCATATTCTCTACAAGCTTTAGTCAAATGGTAAATTATATGGGGTTGCATAATGAAGACTTGTCCACAAAACCCTAGAGATATGTTACATGCTTAAATAAATAAATGATGTGTTAAATCAAATATACTGCCACACCCAATTTTGGATGTGATGTACCCCAACAGATAAGACCTCGTGCAAAGCTTGGGTGAATCTGATGAAATAAATACCCTTCGGCTGTGGGTGAATGTGACAAAAGAGACACCCTTTGGTTGTGTGTGAATTTGACGGAAGAGATACCCCTCACTTGTGGCATCTAAGCTGACGGTGACACCACAAGGGGACATATTAAGCCCTTAAAAAAACTCAGTAACATCACAATAAATGCAGCAGATCATGATTACTGGAAATTAATAAAAAGTTCTTCAGGAGTAATGCTATAAAGATTCATGCCATGTCTCATGATTCCTTGTTTCTATGTGTTCTTCTAAAGCATCATAGTAATAATGTTAAATTCCATGACTCTATATGATTCTAGCAAACCAAACCACCAGAAAATAGTCACCAAAAGCAACCAAAATGAGACTAACAGGTAGAAAATAAAAGATTCAATTTCCGATAACAAGATTGTTTGATGCTTTGTCCTCCAACCATTTAGATAGAATGTTAGAAGCATATGCATAGGTATGTTGCAATTTCACTTGTTTTTGTTAATGTTAGCAGCTTCGGGCGTCACTTCCAGCCACGTCTTGAAGAAATAAATTCCATATAGCCTTATCAGCTATTCAATTTATTGAAGATGATATCAAAGTAAAGAGGCGCTTCACTTGAGAAATAATATGATATTTAATTATTGATAAATAATTAATTGAGGCTGACTTGATTTATTCGCCACCTTATGGAGTCGTATCATTTCATTTTAGAAGGCCAACATGATGTTTTGAAAGGACACGATCCTTCTCTCTCTCTTGTATATATTAGAGTTGCTCATTGTTCACTTGACATTCATTCATGCATTCATCATTCATAGTTCAATATTGGAGGTGTGTGAATTCTTCAAGTGCAGATCGAAGTTTTCTCAAGAAGGCTGAATTCAATATCAAATAAGAGCAAGATAATAATCTGTGATTGCATCAAGTTTTGGTGCTATTGTGTGGCCTTGTAATCAGCCTCATTGTAAAGATCATTGTTGATTTATATTACATTGTTGATTTATATTCAATATATAAGTGATATATTGTTGCTAGGTTTTTCTCCCTCAAGTGGAGGGTTTTCCCAAGGTATATGCCGTGTCTATTTGTTTGAATTTGAATTAAAATCTGCTTATTCTTATCTGATCCTAAAACTAACATGGTATCAGAGCGGGTTTAAGTAAGATCGTGATCAGATTTATATAAGCAGCATTATCTTCCATTCTTGTTATCATCTTCTTGTGTCTATCTTATCTTCGAAAATGGTTAACGGACTCAAGATTGAAGATAGACTTGAAGGTGCTTCCAACTTCACCTCTTGGAAGTTTACAGTACTAATTGCATTGGAAGAAAATGAGATTGCCAAGTTTGTGGAGAGCGAAGTTCCAGAACCTTCCGATGAAAATGAGAAGTCACAATGGAAGAAGAATGGCACTAAGGCGAAGAAGATTTTGGTTGATTCCGTGAAGGACCACCTTGTGCCGATTATCTCCAAGTTGAAGACAGCAAGAGAAATGTTCAAGACCTTGGAGGAAATGTATGAGATCAATAATACAAGCATAGGTCTTGCATTGAGGCAACAACTTCATCATGTCAAGATGGTGAAAGGAGATTCTGTCATCTCCTTCTCCATGAAGATCACCGAATTGAGAGATCAGCTTTCTACCATTGGGCATATGGTTGATGATAAGGATTTGGTTATGCTAGTGCTTAATGGTCTTCCTCAATCTTGGGAGCCATTTATCCAAGGTATCAATGGGAGATCAAAACTACCTAAGTTTGATCGCTTAAGGGCATATTGCATTCAAGAGGAATCAAGAATAGCAGCAAGAGGCAATGGGCAAAGCTCTACCAATGAAGAGATTCATGTACTTGCCGCTCAATCTTCGAAGAAGAAAGGAAGAGAAGGGAAGAAAGGCAACTTCAAGAGGAACAAAGACAGAAAAATTGAAAATCAGATGGTGCTCCAACATCTAAGAAGAAGAAGGATCTCTCCCATATACAGTGTTTTAGATGTGACAAGTTTGGTCACTATGCAAAGGATTGCCCCACTAGACCCAAACAACATGCTTCTATTGCTGATGTGGGTGAGATCTCTCCTCAGAAGGATTCAAACGGATTTCTATTCTATTATGCACTATCAAGCAATGTTCCTACAGATAGCAACACTTGGTTGATTGATAGTGGTGCCTCTCGTCACATTACTGGATTTAGAGAACATCTTTCAGATTTGGTGTTGAGAGATACAAGTGTTCAAGTCATAATTGGAGATGATGCATGCTATTCCGTGAAAGGTGTTGGAACCTCCTCTCTTTAGTTGAGTGATGTACTATTTGTACCAGACATCAAGAGGAACCTTGTCTCAATTTCAGCCTTGGAAGATAAGGGATATCAAGTTGCATTCTCCGAACGAAAAGTTCTTGCATGGCCAAAGAACTCTAGCATCAAGTCAGCCCGAGTGATTGGTGTTCGGCAAGAATGTCTCTACAGATTTTCCACTCGTCCACTATAGGCTTTGTTGCATGATTCATCAAGTTCGTGTGAGCTTTGGCATAGAAGACTTCCTCACCTTCATTTCAGAGCACTTCCAACCATGGAGAAGATGGTCACTGGCATTCCTAAACTCAGCCAGGAGCATGAAGGTACTTGCCGAGGATGCGCATTGGACTAAAGAATCTGAGGAAGTACTTGAGAGATTCAAGGAATTTAAAGCTCAAGTAGAGAACTTGTCCGGGAAGAGGATCAAAGTTCTGAGATCTGACAATGGAGGAGAATACATCTCTGGAAGCTTTCGTAATTTTTGTATTGAGGCAGGGATTAAGAGGGAGTTTTGTGTCCCTCACAATCCACAACAAAACGGTGTTGCAGAAAGGAAGAACAAATCCATTGTAGAAGCAGCTAAAGCCATGATCCATGATCAAGATCTGCAAATCTTCCTTTGGGCCGAAGCTTCTAAGACAATTGTGTATGTTCAAAATCAGAGCCCTCATTGTATTTTGGAGAACATGACTCCTGAAGAAGCTTTCACAGGTGTGAAGCCTGAAGTCAGTCACTTGAGAATCTTCGGTTATCCTATGTATGTTCATGTCCCTAAAGATAAAAGGACTAAGTTGGAACCATCTGGCAAGAAGGGAATATTTGTGGGCTACAGTGAGTCTTCAAAAGCCTACAGAATTTACATTCCAAGTCAGAAACTGATAGAGATCAGCAGAGATGTTACATTTGAAGAGGATGTTGCATTCAAGAGATCTAAAGGCACTCACATGGAGATAGACAATGAAGACCAAGAGTCTCCTCAGGATATGGAAGTTGACCATACTCCTGAGATTCAGAGGGAGGCTATTGAACCTAAAGAAGATGATGATCCAGTTGAGCCTTTGGAACCAACTGATGAGCCAAGAGACATTGTGATTGATCGGAAGAGACCTCTTTGGGCTAGGCAAACAATGCAGGAGGCAAAAAATTTTGCAACTCCTAGAGGAACTTTCAGAGAAAGTAAAAGACCACAAAAGTTTCCAAGCTATGTTGCATTGATGAGTAAATTATTGAATCTGAGCCTTCCAGTGTTGAGGAAGCTACAAGTCAGCAAGTATGGAGAGATACTATGGCTGAAGAATATCAATGTATCCTCAAGAATGATGTTTGGGACATAGTACCTAGACATGAAGGGAAATTTGTTGTATCTTCTAAGTGGCTATTCAAAATCAAGCATGCGGCTGATGGAAGCATTGAGAAGTACAAGGCTAGGTTTGTGGCTAGAGGATTCTCTTAGAAAGAGGGAATAGACTATGAGGAAACATTTGCTCCGGTTGCTCGATATACATCCGTCAGGACTATCATTGCTATTGCAGCACCTAAAGGATGGAAATTACATCAGATGGACGTGAAGACAACATTTCTAAATGATGTAATCGAAGAAGAGGTATACATTGAGCAACCTGATGGCTTTGAGGTTCATGGGAAGGAGTCTCATGTTTGTAGATTGAAGAAGGTTTTGTATGGCCTTAAGTAGGCTCCTTGCGCTTGTTATGAGAGAATTGATAGATACTTGATGAGCTTGGGCTTCTCCAAGAATGATGCTGATTCAAACCTGTACTTCAAGGTAATTGATGGCAAAGCGTTGATCTTGGTTCTTTATGTTGATGATCTATTTCTTATTGGAGAAGAACACCTCATTATCAAATGCAAGAAGGAGTTGGCTTCTGAATTTGAAATGAAGGATCTTAAGTACATGCATTACTTCCTTGGTTTAGAAGTTTGGCAGAGGCCTAATGAGATCATTCTGAGTCAAGGGAAGTATACAATTGACATCTTGAAGGGATTTGGTATGATGGATTGCAAATCCATGTCTACACCAATGGAGACCAACTTGCAGAAGCTAAAAGGGGCTGCAGCTAGTTCAAATCTGGTGGATCCTACTATGTACAGACAGTTGATTGGATCGTTGATGTATCTAGTCAATACTAGACCAGATATTTGCTATGCAGTGAGTGCACTTAGTCAGTTCATGTGTGAACCAAGCCAAATACATCTAGTTGCAGCGAAGCATATCCTGAGATAATTGCATGGCACAGTTAGGTATGGCTTGAGATATTCTTCCGGTGTGGACTTAAAGCTGCATGGTTATTCTGATTATGATTGGGAAGGGTGTGTTGCTGATCAGAAAAGCACCTCTGGATGTTGCTTTAGTTTGGGATCTGCGATGATCTCCTAGTGTAGCAAGAAGCAGTCTTTAGTGGCAGTAAGCACCGTAGAGGCCGAGTATATTGCAGCTTGTGTGGCAGCTCGAGAAGCAGTGTGGCTTCGAAAGCTCCTTGCAGGATTGTTTGGACAATCGTTGGAGCCGACTGTCATTCATTGTGATAATCAAAGCTATGTGAAGCGCTCTGTCAATCTAGTGTTTCATAACAGAACTAAACATGTTGAGATCAAATACCACTATATCAAAGATATGGTATTGAGGAAAGCTATCCAGTTGAGATACATTAGCACTGATGAGCAGACGGCTGATATTCTTACCAAGCCTCTCTCTAGAGTAAAGTTTGTGTACTTTCGAAACAAGCTTGGTATTGTGGAGAATGAAGCCCTAGCTGAGAGGGAGACTCAGCTTTAGTGATCTTTTGTGATTTACTTTAATGCATTTTTCTCTGTGAGAGAAATTTGAGGTGCAAGCCCTTGTCTAATGCATTTTTTCTCTGTGAGAGAAATTTGAGGTGTAAGCCCTTGTTTAATGCATCTTTCTCTGTGAGAGAAATTTGAGGTGAAAGCCCTTGTTTCCACCTTCTGGGAGTAGCCATGGTGGATGTCATGTTGAGTGACTCCATGACAACATCACATTGAGAGAGTCTGTGATGATTTTCTTGTACTTGTGTTTATTCACCCTCTGGGAGTAGCCATGGTGGATGTCATGATGAGATGACATCACGTTGAGTGATTCCGTGATGGGCACTTGTGCACATCTACTTTGCCATACATGGGAGTAGCCATGATGGTTGATGTCATGTTGAGTGACTCCGTGATGAGCTCTTTCCACATATGGGTGTAGCCATTGTGGATGTCATGTTGAGAGACTCCATGACATTGGTTAGCTGGAAGTATTCCTCCATAGCTGAGAGGGAGTGTTAATGTTAGCAGCTTCGGGCGTCACTTCCAGCCACGTCTTGAAGAAATAAATTTCATATAGCCTTATCAGCTATTCAATTTATTGAAGACGATATCAAAGTGAAGAGGTGCTTCACTTGAAAAATAATATGATATTTAATTATTGATAAATAATTAATTGAGGCCGACTTGATTTATTGGCCACCTTATGGAGTCATATCGTTTCATTTTAGAAGGCCGACATGATGTTTTGAAAGGATGCGATCCTTCTCTCTCTTGTATATATTAGAGTTGCTCAGTGTTCACTTGACATTCATTCATACATTCATCATTCATAGTTCGATATTGGAGGTGTGTGAATTCTTCAAATGCAGATCGAAGTTTTCTCAAGAAGGCTGAATTTGATATCAAGGAAGAGCAAGATAATAATCTGTGATTGCATCAAGTTTTGGTGCTATTGTTTGGCCTTGTAATCAGCCTCATTGTAAAGATCATTGTTGATTTATATTCAAAATATAAGTGATATATTGTTGCTGGGTTTTTCTCTCTCAAGTGGAGGGTTTTCCTAGGGTATATGCTGTGTCTATTTGTTTGAATTTGAATTAAAATCTGCTTATTCTTATCTGATCCTAAAACTAACAGTTTTGCACTAATATTTCCCATATTCCTCTAGTATCTACTTGCTAACCATCTAAATGACTACATCGTGATCTAATTATGTAGGATTTCAAGTTCTCTATTTTCCTATCCAATGATTTTTAAATCACTTTTTCAGATTTCTTAAGTAACAAACCACTCAATTGCTGGTGATGTTGGATGTGCTCACTTTTATTTCTTTGGGTTATTATCCTTCCTATGTCTTTCTATGTCCTTGATTGTGATTAACCAAACCCAATTAATCAAGGGGTGGTTTCATTTGAGGTTTGAGGGTGGTAAACCATCCCTTGTGCTTTTTATGTACTTCTATTGTACATTGATTGAATAAATGAATAATGACAATATTGCTGTAAATGTCCTCTATGTGTTTCTTAATCTTCACTCTTTTTCTTCCTCCATTGATCCTGCATATTATAAGTGCTTAAGAGAGAAGATTTATCAGCTGCAGGACAAACAGATAATAACATAGAGGTTGGTGATACATACTAGTGTGTAAGGATCCCCAGTCATTTGAGTAGAGCTGCGGCGAAATCTGTCCTTGCGAGGAATAATAGTCCCACCTCTCTGGAAAGCAGGTATGCTCTCATCAGACACACCCAACTTATAGTGTTCGCCTCCAGTATACACAGCTCCAGTTCTCATGTCATACCAATACTGTGAAGAACCTGGCAAGTAGACTGTGACAGAAGTAGCTCCCTGAAATGATAAAAATATGAAATACCTGTTATAACAAAGAAGTAGATGCCTCCAAATCATTAACAAAAGCCCTATACACAAAAATTGTACCACCTCATTGTAGATACCCTGGACGAACAAACTGCCTCCAACCATAAACGCCTCATCGTTAGAAAATGTCAATTCATCATTTGGGAACTCCATCCACAGGGGACGCATGACTGGAGCTCCACTAACACTAGCCTCTCTAAATAGTGTGTAATAATACGGAAGCAACGCATAACGAATGTGAATTGCCTCTCGAATCAGCTCAGTCATTCGATCCCTGCAAGCAAATGGTAAAAAAATGCCTTGAAGGACTGCCATGGATAATAATTATTTTTCTTTTCTGTGTTTGTTATTAACAACATTCAATTATGAGCAAATATTTATTGTCCATGGACAAATAATGCTTTCAAGACTACCTGTTGGACTCTAAAAGTTAAAAATGCAGAAGACACATACGTGTCCATACTCTTTCCTTACTGTATTACTGTATACAATATCTGGTTTTCAGGCTTCTAGGAAAGAAACCCAATGGAGTGACTTAATACAACAGCAGTTTTTATTTTGCAACATTCTACTCATCCAGGCCCTCCATCTAGAGCACAGAAAGCTAAACCATTAGGATATACCTGGCAATGCAATCAAACTCTGTAACTCTCAAAATATGAGGCATAAAAGAACTCACTTAAGAAGCTCTCAGTCCTAATTATATTCAGCCCCTTCAATATCTATGAATAGCTCTCAAATTACAAAGATTGGTTAGTTTAACTTGAAGATCATTTTACAATAATGACAATGGGCCTTGTCAAGCAACTTGAATTCATTTTAGAAACAATTCATTCAACAGACTAGTAAGAAACTTCTACCAAATTACATATAACCAGTTCTCAAATTCCTAATTTAAGCCTTTCAATAAACACAAGTTAACCAAAAAACTGATAGTCCAATAAGATTGTATATGTATCATTTCAAGTGGGAAATATTATTAGAGTTTAATTGAGTAATATTTCTTGGTGAAACCTTAAGGCTAACCTTGTGGTCACAAGTGTTAGCTTAATTAGGGTTATCATACATCAGCTTGTTTATCCGCTTAACATGTGCCCGGCCATGAATGTGTATCATTTTACATACAATGAATGCTAAGTGGACCATTATTACTCATGAGAGACAAGTTCTTGCACAACACTGCTGATGAAATATCGGTCAATGTAAATCAACTACAAATTATACTGCAGAATCCCCATAAAATTATTGCATGATTCAACGCACCATGGAAACACCACCTGTAAAAAATTCAATGAGCTAGGGAGATCCATAATCAATAGCTTGTAAGGCACAACACTTGCTAAAGGTTTTATAGAGAGGGTTAACTGTCACAGCCCAATGACTAGCACTCCCTTAAGCAGTAAGGAGAGTCTGAGTTGAGTAACTTTGAATCCGACTAAATTTTGAAACCTTTATCTGATTTTAATTGTGCAATTAATTCACATTAAGACCTATGTATGACTTTAAATTAGGATTTACAATTCCTGAATTTTGAAGGATGTACATGATATCTTGAATGTTTGAATTGAGAAGGATGTGTTCAGATGAAATCCTAGATTGCCTTGATGATACAAAGAATGTCTGAATTCCTGATTTAAGTAAATGTTTGAAATTCTAGGTCTAAATATGTGTTTGATTTCATTGCACTTGATGCTGCAATCTCCTTGGTTTGAAAGTGCAGATTGCAGGGATATGGAGCATGAAACAAAGTAGAAGGGTGTACTTAGTTCCATGTGGTTGTAACTGAGTTGGCAGGAGTAACTCACACAACAACAACAACCAAGGAAACCAAAGCAGCAACCAATACGTCAAGCCATGAGTTAGGTCAGGGCAAGCTCCAAAGACAACCAAACCTGCATGTTAATGAGCCTAATATAAATGGATCATTCCTGTAGAGAAGAGAAACTCCAAGACAGAAGCTGATAATGAGTAAGCTTTAAACTAGAGTTAGTTGGATAGGCTAAGGATTTGGGAAAAGCTACAGAGATTCCATGTGGAAGCCAGAAGGGAATCGGCAGAAAATTCGCAAAGGGCACCTAGATAGCAAGACAGAAAAGTAAACAGAGAAATGGAAACAAAACCCGAAGTCCAATGAATCCCAGAGAAGCCTGATGAATCCCAGAGAAGCCAAACGAGAACGGAATGATGATTGCACCAGGAGAAGAATTGAGGAGATGATGCAGTAGTTACTGTGCAAATTTAACATGCAAGAGACAAGTGGCAAGTGTCCATTAGCGTGCATGAGGAAAACCGTATAAATAGGAGATGGATTAGAGAGTGACAGGGTTAGAAAGACATAAGCAGAAACCCATGAGAGATTTGGGGTATGAGTTGGTGGAAGCCAACATTGAAAGAGATAGAAAGCATCTGTAAATTCATCTGCTAACAGGATAGAGGAGTTGAGAAGTAGATTGCAGAAGGAAGAAGAGTGAAAAGAGGATTCTGGTTTGCATCAGAGAATCATTTAAAACCCTACTTGTGAGTTTGGATAAGGTGAATTTGTTAATTAGATTCACTGTTCTGTCAGCCAAAAATTATCAGTTGATCTTTCCATTTCTACTTTGTTTCCCATAAAGGTGAATGTGTGATATGTGGATTAGAACGAATACCCCAAGGCATTTGTGGCATGGGGGAAATATGTTGCTTAGGTTTTGAACTGCTGAATGTTGTAAGTCTTGTGAATCAGTGCTTTCTTGAAGGAATTCAAAAAGTACCTTGATGTTGGATGTGGCATAATGGAAAATTAAAAAAAAAAATTGATCAGTGGCAAGGCCTTAGCTGAAGTTTCCCCACTCAGACCCTTTGGATTTGGTGATTTGGCATCCAATTTGATGACCTAGTGTGGGTTTGGCCAACCTGAATGCTCCCTGATATCTCAAAATAATAACCACGATTGTGTGTTGTACTCTATTTAGTGTTCATCCTGTGAATAAATTTGTCTAATTAGGATAAGTGTAATCCTTGTCTAGCCTTGATTCAGGTTGGACCCCAAAAGTGTGAAGAGATGACAACTTCGATAGGTGTCAGAAGGTTAAAGAGTTGACTAACTAGAGCATAAGGTGTTATGTTTTTGAATAGCAGTCAAAGCATCAGCGATCATACCTCATCACCTGCTATGGAACTCAGTTCCTGATAGGAGGGTGGTCAGATGGAATAGCTGATTCATTTTCTCTGTTTGGCCAAAGGAAACCAGCAGCGACATGAATCCAGGAGTTGTTCAGTGATATCCACTTTACCCTGATTCTCTTGTGTATTACTAGGACAATGGTTAGATAATCTTGTTAGGTAGATTGGATATTTTAGAACATCATCTAAGATGGGTTTAAACTGGATCTCCTAAAACAAGACTCGTTTATAGTTATCTAAAGGAATACTAACTTTGCAGGACAGGATCCGCAAGTATTTCTTAGCTCAGGAAGATGAATTAATGAGTAACGAGTTGGATAATCTCTAGAGTGTTCAAGAAATGTTCCTTAGGCTTCTATGAATGTTGCATAATTAAGTGAATTTTCCAAGGTTCTAGATTTGGTGTACTAAACACAAGTTATCTGGTTAGATGTAAAGTAATATGCGAAGTCATGAATTTCCTTACCTGAAATATTAAAATATGCATAGATGGTTTATGGCTGAGACTTGAATAGACTGTAGAAGAAACAAACTCTTTGGTTTATAAGTATAAGTATATGACTAAGTTACCGAATTGGGTACGGGTACAGGGTATGGTATGCCAGAACTGCATTTTTCTTTTGGGTGGCTGGGTATGTTTGGGTACATTTGTACAGAAAACATAAAAATCACAAATATATACAAAACAACAATGTTATCCCCAAAAGAATTATAATTATATATGCTACTAGTGGTACTAGTTCAACAATTAATAATTAATATTATAAAATATAAACTATAATTATACTAATTTACAAAAGTTTAATAATAAATTAAAAAAATAATAATAAATAATATAACTAAGTCATAAGTATATTTATTAATTAACTATAAGTCTATAACATATAATTATATTAATATAATATTTATTATGTAACATTCACATCTATTATATATTAATATAAATTAAACTATAAAATAATAAAATCTTAAAATAATAAATACAAATTAAATAATTGTACTATATATTTAATGTTCATTATAAAACCAAGGGGTCATGAGGTCTAGTCTCCCCCCAAACCCGTGGTACTGGAGGGTGTGTCACGCCAACAACACTAGTCACGTGAGAAAAGTTTACCAGGCGAACTGCAGTTTATAGGGGGACAGATACCTAACCGATTCCTGCAGTCTTAAAAATAAAAGTATTCATTATAAAACGATTATATATTTATTTAATAATAATAAATATGAATTAAATTGTATATATAATACTTATATTATTATATGAATAAACAATATAATATAAATTATAATTTATAAATTATAAACTTATAAAATTATACAATATTAAAATTTAAAAGTTTAAAGTTTAAAACTATTAAAAATAAACAGTAATAAATTTAATCTACATAAAAAAAATAGGGCTGTGCGCTTTTGTTTTTACATTTTAAAGTTTTATTAAAAAACTTCACAACCTCGGCGTCCTACCACTTTGATGGTGCTGAAAAACACGAAATCGCGATTGGTTTCGAGACCTCTGCCTTCTCCCTACAACTCACATCCAACCTCATCTAGTTTTGTCCCCGAAATTATGGAGTGATTTTATGTAGTTGGCTGTGATAAAATGGAAGCAAAAAAATACAAATGAAAACAACATAATGTCTTACACTTAGGGTTTTCTATTTTTCTTTTTACCATGTGAAAAGTAGAGAAAAAACTTTGAAACACCTCAGAATCGTGTTGGAATCGGCACATGGAGGTTGGGTATGTAAGGATTCGGCCAGAGGAAGATGGAAACTTTTCAGACTTAAAAAAATCAAACCCTATCTGATTTCGCAGGGTTTCTAGGTTGTACCTGATTCTAGGATGTACCATACTTGGAATCGGTGGGTAAACTAGGCGATTCGGAAACTTAGGTATATGATAATGCAATCAAAAGGATCAACTCTTGTGATTATTTGTCTACTAGATCCTAATTATTGATAGCAATATATAATCTTATGTAATGATAGTGGAAACTAATGGAATTAACTTTTTTGTAAATATACAAGATATTGTGTATAAGATGTTAGTGTCCAATGCGATATCTAACACTTTAATTCCTTGAAATAGACTTATAGTAAACTAATTTAGGATTAGATTTCAGAATATTTGCCTATTCCAAAGAATCAAATGAGTGTCTTCTTTTAATGGAGGTTAAATACTCTAGACAAATGTTCCTTCTTAGTTGGTTCAAGAATGTGATCTTTGTGTTTGCTCACAAGTAGGGTTTTGTTTGAGAGATCTTTACTAGTTTCTAGAAGCCAGATGCAGTCTCTTTGTTCAAAGAAGCTATGGAATGATTCCACTTCTAAAATCTATGCAATTGCTTTAGAAATGGTTCAAATCCTATAGATAGATTTTGATTGCATTTTCTTGATTGATTTAGGATTTCCAATTGCTTTTTTTTTTAAAATATACCAAACCCTAGCTCAAAATCATAATAGTTTGCACAAAGACGATACTGCCAATATTAATCCTAGTACATCTTGTAGGGATTTGCACAATTAAACATCAATATGAAACACTTATTGCTTCTTGATGAAATCGACCCAAAAATTAAAGCCAATGTGTTTTATTCTCAATTCATATATAATGTAGAATTTTTCTCAAAAAATGACAAATTAATCCTCTGTAGTGGCTACTATTTTGTCTCAAAATTTGCAATGATCTATTTCTTAATTCTTATTTGTACCCAAGATTGTGGTTCCCCTTGACAAATATCTACAACTTTATAGGTAAAAGTGTTGCCTACAAACCCTAGCATTGCTTTTTCCTTCAAATCCAACGTAGCCTTCAAAACCTAGTCTACCATGATTCTCTCAAGATAATGCATAGGGTTCTCTTCGTTAGTGAAACATCCTTTCTGCCTCTGGGATGCCACAAAATCTGTTTGGTACTACTCCTTAGAATGCCACACCTAGTCGCTAGTTTTGTAATGTCCCCTTTTTTTCAAGATCTGTATCTTTGTAGTGGTTAACCTACTATCGGGTTCCCGTAGGCTAATGAGATGTTTAGAGGGACCCTTTGAGGGGATTTAGGGTCTTCACCAGGCTTGCATATTCATTCTTGCATATTCAGCCCAATGATCCAGTTGGTTGGTAGGCCTTTCGAAGGTACTTCAATGCTTATTATTTATACTTGCTATTTATAGCAAGTTATACCAAGTTCAATGGTTTAATGCCTGCAGAGAGGTTTTGTGTCGCAGGCACTCTCAGGGAGCTATTGTCAATTTTGGTCGAGAGTGAGAACTTTAATTAAATTACTAAAGTTGAATTACTTTAATAATGTCAAAAGGGCAAAAGGGTGTTGGATGTTGAGAAGGCATTATTTGATATTGCATTTAAAGGTGAAATGCCAAGATTAGGGCGTAGGGTTTGGAGAAGGATAAAAAGCAAAGAAGAAGATCATTTTCTTTATCCAAGTTATTATTTGCAAATTGAAGAGAGCTAAGCAATAGGGTTTGTAGGCATGGCATTTCAAGCTATTCTGAGGATGATAACCCTCGAATAAGACAATGTCTATAGGTGTGAAAGATCACCCAAGGGCATTCTGAGAGATAGTCTCACACAAAGATTATTACAGAGCTTCATCAGTTTCCTGGAGATGATCATTCAAGGGTTTACAAAGTTTTCAGGGTATAGGGTTGAAGATTATTGATACTCCTAGCTGTTGATCAAGTATTCCCAGATCTAAGATTTATGTTGTTGATTTTGGGTATGGATTTTATGTATTTCCTGAAGCATTAATAAAATATAGTTATTTAATTTCTTGCAATTGTTTGTCTGGAATTGGTTATTTGCAAAAATCTATGTTTTGTATTTCCTGGTTAAACCCCAAATCAGAGGGGGTTATTACATTGGTATCATAGCTTCAAGTTTCTTGCCACCCTGAGGGGTTTTCAAAAAGAAATTATTCAAATTATCAGGGTTTAAAATATTCCTCTTGAATAGCCATCGACAATATTATTGTTTCAAGAAATAGTATAATATATTTGCCCTTGCATCAGGCCACGATGGGTTGAATCAAATTGAATCCTAACGTAGATCTCAGAAGAGACCAAATCGCAGGATAAAAGACAAACTGTGAAGGAAAATAGCATCGAAGAAATATTGTCCAATTTGGAGTTTGTCGGCTAGCAAGGGTATATCGTGGATTTTTCTCTAGAAAAATACATTCAAAGAGTCAAGCAGGCAGCTGAAGGGTAATGTTTGTGTTGAAAATTGCACAGGGGAAAGACCAATAATTGAGGTCACGTGAGTAGACAAAAGGGACAAAATAAAAGCAATTGGATGGGAACATTCTATTTCCATTTTTAGTGTTTTTTGTTTGTTGTACCCAAAATAAAAATTTTGCTTCATTAAGGCATTTTGATAAAAATGGTCAAAATCTTGTAAAATTGTCGTCAAAGGTCAACAAAAGTCAAAGTCACTAAAAATGGCAATTTGTTGTTCTTAGAAATCTCTGAACAACAAACGGATCATGAGGTTTTTTTGGGTTTATTGTCCAAATGATATTGGAAAAAATTTGAAAATTTTGAAATTAGGGTTTCAAGCCCCTATTTTTAGAAAAACCCTAAAAATAGGATCTTCCTAGAAATGGCTCAAAACGATTTTGATTGATTAATCTTTTGTCACGATCACACTGGTCCAGTTAGAATCATGAAAAAGTCAATTTTGCTCTCGTGGGTCTATTTCACTTTTTCAAAAGAAAAGTTAGGACCTTTGAGGTCATCAATGGAGGATAGCTAGTACCAAGTGTCAAAATCTAAGCTTCAAACGATGCACAAAACAACCTATGGCGAAAGATGCTCGAAAAATGGTGAATGGTGAAGGGGAACTTCAAAAGTTGAAAATTGCCAAAATTATTCTAAGTATGGAAAGGCTTGGATGCATTGTTTCAAGGGAGATGCTTGACAGTTAATGCCTTAGTCAAATGTCCGTGTGCGCAGAATGGTGAAAGCAATCACAACGGTGAACGCAGTTGCGTCATCAATAATGTAGTCAACGTAGTTGGTAAGACGGTGAATGCAAAGCACGAAGAGGTGAGAATCTTCGAAGAGTTGTTAATCGCGCCCTTGCAGGCCAAGGGCGCCCATGAATTCAAAGGCTCAAATGCAGTTATTTGGACTTGCAATTTTCGAGGTTCTCTTTAGAATTCTCCTAGCTTTGCAATGAATCCAGCATCTAATTCACCGGATTGATCAAACGCTCGCAAAAAAAAGATCAAGCAAGAAATGTTGAAATCCAAGAAACTCAAAACTGATGAAGTCTATAGCAGAAAAGCGCCATTGCAAGCCAGGGGCACCCATGATTTTGAAGCACTAGTTTCAGTTTTTAGCTTTCACGATCTCCAGCAAGCCCTCCTCAGATTCAATCCAGCTCCGCAGTGAATCCATCTACCAACTCAAAAGACTTGTTGAACATCGGCAAGTGAAGATTGAACAAACACCCAAAATGAAGGAAAAATTGGAAAACTTAGAAAATGCTAAGTCAAGCAGAAGAAGCACCCTACTAGCAAAAGGTGCCCAACTTCTTGAAGCATCAAATGTTGCTTTCAAGCTTCATGACCTCCAAGAAGTCCTTCTCAATTATGATCAGGCTTCGCAACAAGTCCGTCAGTAGATTCATTGGAGCAATCGAACATCCAGCAACGAGGACCAAACTGGAGCATTTCACCAAGGGTTACAAAGTGAAAATAGTTTCTTAGAAGCACAAAAGCGCCCCTGCAAGCTAGGGGCACCTAGGAATTTGAACCTCCTAAAACAACTTTCAAAGCTTGCAAAACCAGTCATCCTTTCCAGAATTCTTCCAACTTCACGATAGATGCAACATCAAGTCCACAGGAATCATCAATCACCGGCAACTGCAGATCGAAGCACGAGAGGTCAAAATGAAGAAATTGAAAATCATTTGAAAAATGGTTAACACTGGCAAAACAAAAGCACCTTATCTCAAGAAGGCACCTACAAATTTGAGCCATCAAAACCACTTTTTAGGGTTTGCAGCTTCCAAGAACATCTTCTCAGGTTTGATCATATTCCGCAGTGAATCTGTCAACCAAACCTTAAGATCAATCAAACGTCTAGAATCAAGGATAAAACGGAGGCAATTTATCAAGGAAAATTTGAAAATTTTCAAAAATATTCTAACACTGCCAAAACTTGGACGCCTAATCTCAAAGTGGCGCCCAAGTCAACTTGAGTTCACAATTTTTGAAGACTTTCTCTTCCTCAAGACATCCCAAAATTTGGGGGATTCTTCCAGTTAACAACTAATCATGCTAGATAACTCCTAAATCAGGATTTTGACGCCCTAACTAATGCTTCCACCTCCAAATGTTATTTAACAAGCATCTAGGCATCCAAACTTCATTATTTTTGCAAGTCAACTTCAAGAGCAAACTCACCATTTTCTCTTCAACAACATTTGAGGGATCAAACAAAGGTCATTTCCAGATTTCTTTATAGTTTTGAATTCAGGTTGCATAGAGGAATAATTTTCTAGAATTCATATCTCCAGGCATCATTTTTCAGAGGCGGCAGTTCATAATCTTCAGCTTCTAGCATTCTAGGTTCTCTTCTTTCCAATCTTCTCCAAGATTGGAAATTTTCCCACAGCTTCTTCTACCTTTGTCTTAGTTTCTCTTGCATGTTCAATGAAAATCAATCTTTTCATAGATCTGACCTTCTGGGTTCATTCAGCACAAGATTGGCCACAAAACCCATGTGCTAG
Organism: Sequoia sempervirens; assembly: GCA_007258455.2. Lineage (NCBI taxonomy): Eukaryota > Viridiplantae > Streptophyta > Pinopsida > Cupressales > Cupressaceae > Sequoia > Sequoia sempervirens. Next base: position 15,615,601 of record VDFB02000003.1, read on the forward strand.
ATTTTTCCAGAAAAGTTGCCCCATTGCCTCCATTTTTTAGGGTTTCTGAAAAAATCATCCTTTTCAAAAAAAGACAAAATGGGTTTATTCAGCACACAGACACCTACAAAACCCACTTTTTAGAATTTTCTGAGAAAAGTTGCCTTGCTGCTTCTACCTCTAAGGGGTTCTTGCATGTTTGGGGATGAGTATGCTATCATGATTACTCTACTCAACCGTGTCACAGGTCAAGTAGAAGCGCACAAGTTTCAACCATGGATGTTTTACACCATGTCTCAACTTGTTAACAAGGAACACTATGACTGGCCTGCTTTGATCAACGACACTCTTCACAGCCAGATAACAGAATCCTTCAAAGCCCACGAATTCCATATGGTTTCATACCTTGTATATCTGATAGCTTTTCGAGGCCAGTTTAGAGGGTTGAATACCATTGGAACTCTTGGTGTGCAGCCAATTCATGAGAATTTCTCGCAGCTAGAATTTTCACTGTCAGAACGACACTTCAAGTGGGTAAATGACCTGTTCTTGATGCACACAATGAGGGATCTTGACCATGAGTTACATATACACATTTCACCAGAAGCCAGATTGGTAATGGCAAATTGGGCTGATTGGTTCATCCAATTCCCCACATTTTCCTACATTCGTGTGTATGGTTTCTCAGGCAGTCTAACCATGCTACCCCGTTATCCATCAGATAAGGTGGTATTCATGGAGTTCCTAAGGCAATTGCACGAGGTACACACTTTTTTGCGTAATAAACGCAAGTCTGCTGCCAGCCTTCCTTTTGAGATGGGTATATACAGGTGCAAATCAGCAACTGACGCCAAGTCAATGAGCAATGAAATGACGAAGCTTAATCTTAAGTTTCTCATAGAAAGGCGCTCATATGACCCTTGGGGTCTTTTGGCAGCTCGCCTTGGCAGCAATTCTTCACATAAACCTACCATGGAGGATTATTGGTTTAGCTGTGAAGATGAGTTTGAAGTGCACAGGCGCAATTATAGCAAATTCACTCTTCCATAGATCGCTGATTTCTTGTCAGAGGATGTGGAAGGTTTATCAAATGATGATGGTTTAGTCATACTTCCCACATATTTTAGAGATCACATTGACTCGCAGCCACTTCGATCCATTGATTAGTATGCCAAAGAGAGCACCTCCATTGAGGAAAGAACAAGCCGGGTTGTGAAGAATAGCAAGCTATTCTTGGATAGCAAGAAGACACAGAAAGTAATTACTCCAATTATAGAGCCGCCACCGGTTACCACCACACTACCTTCCACTTCTAAATGGAAACCCAGAGTGAAAGCGATGCTTCATCCTCTAGAGGCTTCAAAGAACAATAGAATGTCAAGGCATTCAAAGGAAAAGATGAAGATTGTTGATGCAAATCAGCAAGAACAACAAATGGATACAGCCATAGATATAGTTGAAGCAGTGCCAGTATTGGAAGCAGAGCCTCCTATTCTTTCATCACCATCGCAGTCGTCTCTAATTCACATTAACTTGGAGCCTGATTCACCAGTTCATGACATCTCCACACCAACTCACTCATCAGGAGTTGATGAGACGAGAACTAATCCTCCCAGCGAAGTTAGTTGAGACTCTTCGTCTTGGCTTGAGAACATCCTGGGTAGGAAGAGAAGAAAGCCTTCTTACCAGTTGGACTTTGAAGAGTTTGACAATGTCTATCAAGACACATCTGACAAAAAACTCAAGAAGCAAGTCCGCATGGAGAAGAATGCTAACAATGAGGTGGTCATTGAAATTGCTACACCACTAGTTGACAAGGACGCCAACGAGGTTGAGGCCGATGATTTCACATTGGTCAAAGCCAACTTTGGGAGAAGTACACAACAAGCTGATGTAAATATCTTTGAGGTTGTAGTAGTTTGCTTGAAGGAAAGAGTGGCCAAAGATGGTGAAGACAAGGCAGCCCTCAAGGCTGAAAATCAACAATCACGGCAATACATCTCCAACCTCCTTCACGGTACTTCACAAGTCACCACCTTGCTCCCACAGATGTTGGAATTACCTACAGAATAAAATCAACTAAGTTAGTTGGTTATTTATGGGAAACACCTGAGAGACTGGGTAGAAGATTTTATCATCAGGGGCCATACTTGCAGAGATGTACCAATTGAGGTACAACTTCTACGACCTTTGCTCAAAAATTCAGGAGTCAAAGCAAAGCATGGTGGAAAGGAAACCCAGGGATGAGATCATCCTTTCTCACTTGAGGATGGCATATGATTTAGTCACTACGGAAGAAGACAAGGAGAACCTTTTTACTTGGAGAGAACAACAAATCTTCAAGGTAAAAACATATGAAACAATTTCTGTAGAAATGACTGAATTCAGACAGAAGGTGGCCAAGGCTCTCAAGCTTGTAAGAACTTTCGTGTCACACGTCCCTTGCCAGTATCAACGTGAGGATGGTGAGTACATTGAGCTCGGCGAAATGTAGACGAAATTTCAAGACCTCATCAATAGTAGTTTCAACGGTGACCCTGTTGACTACAAGTTGAGTCAAGTTGCAGCCATGTTAGTGAAGTTTGATGAGGCAACTGAAAGGAGAAGGGATTTTCATAATCAAATTGTGGATGGCGAGGAGATGTTGTGAAGACATCACATTGTTCAAAGAGTATCAGTGCTCCAGATGATGAGGTAGTTAGCAGCATCTTGGAGGATATGATTGCTCGAGTTCATGACTAGTGAACTGCCAGTTGAGGTGTATGACATTCTCCAAAGATAGAATTTTAGATCAGCAGTTAACTTGATGCCTTTTCCAAGTTAACTGACTGTCTTCTTTCATGCATGTCTATCTTTGGAGACATCTATTGCACAGTTGGAGTTAGTTTTAGTTTTAGATCAATTAACTAAGGTAGTCTTTCCAGTTAACTGTTAGTTACCTTTGTTTAGACATAGGAATAAATCTTGCAAATTGGCAAGAACTGATTGTTAACACAAGGAGATTTTAGGGTTCCCTTGTTTGTCTATAAATAAGAGCAACCTTGCTCATTGTATTTTAACAGTTATTACTATAACAAAATTGTTGAGCCTTAGTGCCTTCAAGCTTTGCTAATCAATATTTGTTCACTTTGTTCAGTGTATTTTGGTTGATCGTATGTTGTATGTTTGTCTTCTTCATACAATTTGTTGTCCCAAACGTGTAATTATTGTTGGAGTTTGAGGAAATAAAATCTTATACCGATAGTGCTTTGATCCAAAGTCTCAAGATCTTTCAGTATTGTTGTTTTTATAATCTTTATTTCGATTGACACCTCAAAAGTACAATGATTCTTTGAGGGAATTTTGAGATCAAGTTTATCGTTTCATGTTTTGTTTTTATAATCTTTATTTCAGCCTACACCTCAAAAGTACAATGAGTCTTTGAGGGAATTCTGAGATCAAGTTTATCGTTTGATGTTTTGCTTTTATAAATCTTTGTTTCAGCTTTCATCTGAAAGTACAATGAGTCTTCAGATGCGTTCTGGAAATAAGTTTGTTTAAGCTTCATGTTTACCAAATCATTCCCCATTTACTTCTAGATTCTCTTGCTTTGAATTTACTCGAGAAGATAGAAGCGTTGTAAGTTTAGGCCTAGTTGTAGTTGAAGTGACGAAACCAGAGAAAACCTCAGCTGCAACACAAAGAGTTTTATAACCTTGTGCTCTCAGCTAAGATAAAAAGATAGGAAATTAGTTTAGTATTCTTTTTACGCATAAACAACAAAAGAGGGAGTTTCCCCTCCTAATTTGAAGAGCAGTCTAACTATGCATAGCTATCTCTTTCCAATCCGCACACCAGAAGCCAACATTGAAACGCCAACATTGTCAATTTGACAGCAACTTTCTTTTTTCATTTGTATTGCTTTATGTTTTAAATCTGCATGCAAATATTTCATAATTATATAGTACTTAATTTCTTGAAGAAAAAAATCTAGATTTGTCTAAGTTTATTTCATTCCATTATTTAGCACTTATTATTTAATTGTTTAATCCAGCCACATGCAACTAGAACTTTCAACTTACAGCCTATCCATGCACAAACACATACTCTGTAACATATTAACATACATATAGTTTTCTATCGGTGTAATCCTTGAACCTCCTTTAGGTGCAAGTGCTAGTAACATTAATTCTAATTACTTGTACCTTGAATAGACACTGAACACACAAAATAATTCTTTGTTGTAAATGAATAACAAAGAAGAACACAACCATTTATTTTAATTTTATTACAATTGAATTACAATGTTACATAGCTTTTTAAAGATGAGTAAAGCATGCAAGCTCTTGTATAATGACACATGTCAATTTACATCAGACATAGTTGATTCCAAGCTGCTAGTGGTGTTATGGGATGCAGATCATATTCTCAAACCACGAGACTTGCCGACCATGCTTGGGATCTTGGGATTTCACGTGATAGCTCCAAGCCACCACTATGGTTTTGCATTTATAGAAAATTTTGTACCTTGGTTCTGCATCCCACTATGGTGAAGCACAAGCCAATAGTTAAAACATTTAATACAAAAGATATTGCATAATATGCTCAATCTGACCCACGAGAACAACCCAAAATGACTTTGAAAATCCATAGGGCTTGCCTACCATGCTGGGAAAAGGGGAGCTGTGAATATAGAAAATGTGCCTATCTTGGTTATTAATTGGAATTATGCAGAAGATAAGGGTAGCAAATCCATAGAAACAAAATCTACAAAAAACCCGATTAATCATGATTTTTAAAAAATATGCACACTGGACGATTTTTTCCCTAATGTTTTGAAAAAATCTTTGACTCTTTGGCCAACGATTTTTTCCCATTTAAAACTGCAAAATCGCCAAAAAATTGTAATGTCCCCGTCTTGGAGGTAGTTTGATTTAATTAATTAAGTTGTCAAAAATTATGATTATTTTAAGGATGACTAATTAGTTATTTTAATTAAATCAAAAGTGGTATTAAGTTAATTATTTATAAGGTTATCAGTTAAACTAATATTATAAGGTGAACTTATATTTAATTAATTTAATAAAGTGACTTGAACTTTAAAATATATTATAAAGTCACTTAATAAAAATAAAATAATATTCTACAAGCTTATGGAGGAATTGGAGAAAAATAATAAATAGGTGGGTTGTCTAAGCTTCTAGGCAGGCAGATTTGATGTTGTTGTTGTTGTTGTCTTTTCATCTTGTGGAGCCTAGGGTTTCTGCAGATTGCTTCCTTGTCATAGGAAACGAAAACTTCCTACTGATAACAATTTTGAGGGTGTGAAATATCACTTGAATTATTGCAGCTGAGGGAGAGGTTACTTCAGACTTCTCATTTGGAGCAAAATTTGTGGCCATTGGCCAATTTTGGGAAATCGATTTGGTGATTTTGTGGAGTTTTTGCATAGGAGATTATAACTATCATTTGGAGCTAGTTCTTCATTCCTTGGCATCGATTTTCCTTGGTTAGGAGAGCAGGTTATATTGGTGTATAAATCTGATAGCAAAAATCAGATAATTTCAGTCAAGAAAAGACGCCTGTGGAAGGTACGATTTTGATTGTGGAGCCCTCATGTTGCATCGATTTCACTCAAGGCTTGGTGCACCCACTTCCTTGGAGCATGGCGATGATGTTTGATGCTTGAGACAATATATATATATATATGCTGCATATTATTTTATTTTGGCCATCAGACCAGAACAGGGGCGGCTGGCTTAGGGAGCTTGATTTGGCTTGGGAGGTCAACATTTTACTTGGCTGTTGCTTGCTTCTTCATCCCTCCTCAAGGGCACTTCTTTCCAACCAGGTTCCATTGCATATAATCCATTATTCATTGTATAGCATAGCTTTAGTTGCAGCTGTAGGAGTGCATTTTCATACCAGCATATCATATATTTGTAATTCTTGTATATGCCAAGAGTCTTGGCTAATCTTGTGATGCATCGTATCAATCATCTAATTCAACAAAGAGTTACAAGTTGCTGGTCATTTGTAGTTGTCTTTTGAGCATTTGAATGGATGTAGTGATGCGCATGCCAATTGTTTGACGAAATGTCCTTTGGCTGTAGATGATTAGTTTGCTTTGTAAATTCATCTATTTGCATAGAAAAGAGCAAAAAGAAGTCATTCTTGCATCTAGAGCTTAGCATTCTCATTCTTGCATTGTTCTATAAGCATTTTGCAACAATTTATTGTCACATTTCACACAAACAATTGGACTGAAACATTAAACCAGCAAGTAAGCACTTTGCATACAAAGTGTTTGACAAAATTACAAGTCAACCATTTGCAAGAATTAAGGGCAGATTGGGTAAGGATTATTCATTGTTGCATTTAGACTATAGTTTAAGCATTGGAGCATTGAAATTCAAGCATTTGGAACACTTTGAAATCATTTTTAAGCAGATTGTAACATCAGACCAGCAAGTTAGAAGATTACATGTGATTTGTTTGACAATATTCCTTGAACCTATATTCAGCAAATTGTGAACAGAATTAGCAAGGCTCATTACAAAAACGCATTTAAAACCTACAAAAAAACGCAAATAAAATCGTGTTGATTTTCACATGAAAAAAAACACGATGAGACCATAGCTTGTTGCTTACTATTATACTTTGATAGATTTTTTCCAAGCATCCATAGCTTGTTTGAAAGCACTTGTTTTAGGCTTTTAGCCATAGCAACAAGGCAGTGAACTGTTTGATAAAATGCTTTGTAGACATGTATGAAAAATGTCGTAGCATAGACAAGGTAGTGAACTGTTTGAAAAAATGCCTCAAAGAAATGTGGTCTCATGGTGATGGAATGCGATGACAATCCATACCCATAGGCATTCGTCATGGCATTCCATCACCATGAGACAACATTTCTTCGAGGCATTTTTTCAAACAGTTCACTGCCTTGTCTCTGTTATTGCTTACTATTATGCTTTGATAGATTTTTTCCAAGCATCCATAGCTTGTTCGAAAGCACTTTGTTTTAGGCTTTTACCCATAGCAGCAAGGCAGTGAACTATTTGATAAAATGCTTTGGTAGACATGTATGAAAAATGTGGTGGCATAGATAAGACAGTGAATTGTTTGAAAAAATGCCTTAAAGAAATGCAGTCTCATGGTGATGATTGTCATGGCATTCCATCACTATGAGACCGCATTTTTTTGAGGCATTTTTTCAAACAATTCACTGCCTTGTCTATGGCTTGTCATGGCCTTCCATCACCATGAGACCACATTTCTTTGAGGCATTTTTTCAAACAATTCACTGCCTTGTCTATGCTATTGCTTACTATTATGCCTTGACAGATTTTTTCCAAGCATCCATAGCTTGTTCGAAAGCACCTGTTTTAGGCTTTTAGCCATAGCAGCAAGGCAGTGAACTGTTTGATAAAATGCTCTAGTAGATACGTATGAAAAATGTCGTACCATAGACAAGGCAGTGAACTGTTTGAAAAGATGCCTCCAAGAAATGTGTTCTCATGGTGATGGAATGCCATGACAATCCATCACCATAGGCATTCATCATGGCATTCCATCACCATGAGACCACATTTCTTTGAGGCATCTTTTCAAACAGTTCACTGCCTTGTCTATGGCTTGTCATGGCATTCCATCACCATGAGACCACATTTCTTTGAGGCATTTTTTCAAACAATTCACTGCCTTGTCCATGTTATTGCTTACTATTATGCTTTGATAGATTTTTTCCAAGCATCCATAGCTTGTTCGAAAGCACCTATTTTAGGCTTTTAGCCATAGCAGCAAGGCAGTGAACTGTTTGATAAAATGCTTTGGTAGACATGTATGAAATATGTCATAGCATAGACAAGGCAGTGAACTGTTTGAAAAAATGCCTCAAAGAAATGTGGTCTCACGGAATGGCATGACAAGCTAATGCAAAGCTAGTTATTAGTTATGCAATTGGCACTTTGCTGCTCATCTAGTTATTAGTTATGCAATGTGAAGTAATGCTTTGAGTTTGAAAGATGTGTAATGCAATGAATGTAATCAGCGATATGAATATAAACTACAAAAATCTATTTTCTATATTTCATTAGTTAAACTATTTATTTTATTTGCTCTCTATATCTCTATGCTATGGAAATGCCTTTCAATTTTTTAAAAAAATAGTTTTTATCTTTTGTTCTACAATTTTTTACCTTTTTTTTTTTTAAATCTGATTTTTTCCCCATTTTTTCATGATTTTTTCAAAAAATCTTATACTTTTGGTTTGTCGATTTATTCCCCAAAAGATTTTTGTTGCTATGAGAAAATCTACTACCACCTTCTTCAGGAAACTCCAAGGCACCAGGATAGCACAAAATGAATTTAAGAGTCTACAATTCCTCTTTGAGGACCTCTATCAAAATGGAGTATGACAAATCAACGACTTTCAATGCAAACAAGATTAAAATACTTATGTGGCCACACTCTCTATGCAAGCACTTATCTCCATCAGAGCTCCTCATCCTAGTTCAAAACTTGGCTCAAGGACCAGGTGAACTAGATCAACTTCTTTCCAATTCCACCCATTCTGAACTTGAAGGAAATTGGTCTCTCTTTTACTCCGTAACTACATAACTAGAGGCAGGAGAATTTAGAGTATCCCCAATAATACCACAACATCATCTTATTCCTTATTAACCTTGCAAAATGAAAATGCTTATCAAAATTCAAAACATTGCACTCAAATGTAAAGCCATTTTATGGACTTTTAAGAATGATTTCAATTGAGTTCATTGTCCCTATTTATGAGCCATGACATTTACTCGTGAGTGTGTGAGGTATAATTGCTTTTTTGCACTAAACAAGCAACCAAGTTTAATTGTGTGAGAGCCACTTACAATGTTATTTTGATTGGCATCTGACTACATGTAGACTATACCTCAAGTTGACAAGTAGTAAGCACTCAAATGTTATGAAATCTATTACAAATCTTATTTCGATTGATAACTGGATTCATGACATCATGTACAGTGCCTAGTGCAGTTTTCAATATCAAGTTATCAAATCAATACATTTCGCTCGCTTCATATCAAAAAAGGAGATTATTTCTTATCTTTTAAAGATTTCCCACTGACACATTAAATTAAGAACATCATGAAAGTACATATGGTGTTAATCCACGGTTCCGCAACCACATTTTCTTCAATGAACAACAATCGCACAAAATTGCGGAAATCAATAAAACAGCCTATGAAATCTATTTACAAATTTTATTTTGATCGATAATTGGATTCATGACATCATCATGTACAGTACGTCATGTGGTTTTCAATATCAAGTTATCAAATCAAAACATTTTGCTCACTTCGGATTAGAAAAGGAACTTATTTCTTATCTTTTAAAGATTTCCTAGTTACACATTAAATTAAAAACATCGTGAAAGTACATATGGCGTTAATCCACGGTTCCGCAACCACATTTTCTTCAATGAACAATAATCCCACGAAATTGTGAAAATCAATAAAAAGAAAACAAGATAATTATTGAATTGTCACATTAAAATAACATAGAATAAAAATGTAATAATATGAAACTAATATTAATAGAAATAATATAAATATATACATGTCGACATTTATATCTTTGATAGTGTAGCACGTATAAAGGTGCTTGCAAAATGTACATAAAGTTATTGAGTAACAGAATCCTACTATAGCAGAATGCAATATTCACATACATTTATCAAAATTATGACAACTTCATTCCTTAGAAAACCATATCCCACGATGACCAACTGATGATGTCCCACTAAAGTGACATTGCAGAAATTTGACACAAAAGGATGTCAGGTTACAACGACTCCTTCATTTAAAAAGCGTGGAATATCCCTTGGTGAAGGGATTCCCACTCCAATGTGCATAGCAGCCAAAACATCCCCTAGGCCTCCTAGATAATCATGTTGAACCATCAGATTCACAAGGAACGACACATCAACCTGCAAAACTCCAATGTCTAATAAAGAAGCCATGAACCATGAAGAAATATCAGTGTTCACCCGATATCCATCTATAGCTTCTACAAATTCAAAGCCCAACACCATCTTGATAAAGACTATAGTCCGTCTATTGTGTAACCTGAAAATCTGTGTAAGTCTTTGGCTAGTAATTGCTCCTAGGAAGGCTAATTGTCATCAAGGACTGGTTATTGTTAATGATATAGCAGCTTCGGTAGCTCCTTCCAGCTCAGCTCCTTCGTGGAAATATAACTGAATGATAGCCGTTGGCTATTCAAGTTATATTTATTATTATTATTGTTTATCTTCATAGCCGACATGAGAAGATATGAATTCATCTTGAGCTGATATCAAGAAGACATTTAATGCGTGGTTATGATTTGAGGCCGACCTCTTGTGTTTATTATTTAATGCGTGTCTTGTAAATAACATTCATTCAGGCCGACACATGTTATTTTATTAAGGCCGACCTTCATTAAAGAGGAGACACAATTTCTTGAAGGCCGACATGAAGGATTCTAGGAGAAGAGTCTCTCCCTTTCATTTGTATATACATATCCTTGATTCATCCATTGTGATCATTCAATCCAGATCAGTTCGGTCACTCACATAAGTCCTGTATTATCAAGAGCGAAATATTATTGAAGTAACTGCGAATCTTTGCATATCGGATCTGTGTCAAAGAGCGAACTCTGTCAAGTACGAATTTGTCTTATGATCCAGTGTGAATCTATCTGCTGATAAAGTGCGAATGATTAAAGGGTGAATATATTACACAGTGCAGTGCAATCATATAAAAGAGTGAACACAGAGTAAAAGTTCATGCAGGGGCGAATTGCTGTAGATCTATACTCTTGTCTCTGCTAGATTGTGAACTCTTGTCACTGCTAGAATTGAAGTGCCAAGTTTGATGCGAACTTCTGTGTTGTATATTGGTCTTGAGTTAGACCTATTTGTAAAGTGTTCTGTTGTCATTGCTCAAATATAAGAGAGATCTTTGTTGCTGGGTTTTTCTCCCTCAAGAGGAGGGTTTTCCCAGGGTATATGCTGTGTTATGTTGTCTGATTTTTAATTATTTTTTGTGCATCTAATCTGTTCACTCAAATTTATGAGTTATGGTGTATCAAATTACATAATGATTTTCGAACCAAAGCTTTAATCAAGATTATGATGAACTTCATCAATAATTCCAACTGAATTTATAGAAAATTTTGGACCTGGGTTTTGCATCCCACTATGGTGAAGCACGAGCCGATAGTTAAAACATTTAATACAAAAGATATTGCATAATTTGATTAAGGTTCTTCATCTTTTTATCTTACCTCGATTTACATGTTTTAAATTTAATTTCGTTAGAAGAATAATTAAATTTAATTGAAAAGATGAGCCAAATTGCCAATTGTTGCATTTGCACTTCATCAACACATGGGAGAGCCATTGCAAATGTTTTTTGAATTGACATTTGGCTTCAGTCAGAGTACTTTGAAGCATTGAAAAGATGGAGAATTGACTGGTTTGTTGTAGCTTAATCATTATCAATCGAACGGTGAAATATTTTTGTACATTAATTTTAATTTTCTTAGTATATTAATGTTATATTAACTTATTAAATAATAATATTTTTGTGGAGTATACTATGATTTTTATTCACATACCAATTTCTTGACAATTAAGACTAATATTAAATATATATGTCAAAGAAGTAAACAAATGAATCATACAAAAATTATAAATGTCTTTTCAGGCTTAAAAAATCAATTGTTGCATTTTGAATGGTCAACGTGGCAAAACCACTATATATATATATATATATTATGAATTAAAAAAAAAAATCATTACCATTAGCAAAGGAGACTGGTAGCGAAGGATCATGATGGTCCATGGAGGTGAATTGAATTGAAAATAGTAAGAGCAAAGATGAAAAGGGCATCACCCAAATCCTTCCTCCAAAACTCCAAACTCAACAGTGATTCATTTGTCGTATCACAGACTAGACCATACCTCATAACAACTAGGGCAAGAGCTTGCACTGTAGTAGAAGCCAGTTTAGCTTTGGGAAAGATTCCACTAACAAGGGCTAACCCAAATTCAAAATTATAATGCTCAAGTGCCAACCCCAACGAAGAAAGAGAGTAAATGAAAGGCTGAAAATAACATATTGCCAGCATCTTCACCAACTCTTTATCCAACAAAATTGTTACATCCCAAATTATGACGTTACTATTTACTATTACTAGATAGAGTAAATGTGAATCCTGGAGGTGAATTAATGATGCTTGTACCTTGTTTTCAATATGAAAGTTGTTTCATTTGATGTTATTCTTGGTGAAATACCGCATAAAGGAGAATAGAAGATTATTGATTTGTGAATAATCTAACTTTTGAAATGTTTCATGTATACTGCTTGTTTTGAGCATATGACTCCCATTGTCATGTCATGGTGTGTAGGTAAGAGGACCATTCCTCCAGGCAAAGGAGAAATATCACTCGGGGAGGAGCTTAGTCGGGTAAACAGTAACGAGAACCAATTGAGCATACACACACATCCCTTAGACTAAGTAAGTTGAGTCAGTTGTTGAGTTATGGGTAAGTCATCCGTAGGCTTGTATGTTGACATTAGGAGTCTATCTACTTTTGTATGCATGTATAAGTGATGTTTATCTATGTATTTGTTTGTGATATTATGATCATTATGATTAACGTAAATGGTTGTATGTGAAACAGAAGTGAACATATATGCATGTATATTGTATATACACGTATTCATACATATAGACACATTGATACAAACGTATGAGGGCAAATGGATATGCTCGTACTAGTACATCGATATAATATACTTACGTATACACGTACATAGAGAAAAATATACAAACGTATATACATGTATATATACCCACAACCAACCTGACATATATGGATGTTAATAATATTATTTTAATATTGCCTTGGAATTTACGTATGCAAGTATATACACATATACATAGATATGTATATTGAAACTATGCTGACTAGCTCGCAATATACGTATTCACCAAATAAATATGTAAATGTGTATATATTTATATATGTAAATATATATATATATATTTAATATTATATAAATATATATATGTATTATAGTTTTTACCTAAATATATATATATGTGTATATATGAGAATATTTAAATTATAATATTTAAATATATATATACAAATATATATGTTAAAGTAAAATAAAGCTATAATAATATATATTAATATAATAAAACATATATATATATAATTAACTTGAAATAAGGTGGAAATCAATATAGTTTAAAAAGGACTTTATTTTAAATAACATAAAGTCAAAAGATTAAATCGATTCATGGAAACATGAAGTTTTAAACTATAGAAATCGATTTATTTCATTGGGCAACATGAGTCACTTTAATTACAACGCATTCAAGAGGAAAATCACGCCAAATATTTGTAAAAGGGTGAAATATTGCATTGGAAACTTTATTAAACATTTGAAAGTTAAAAAAATAAATGAAAACTGCATTGGAAGAAATATCACGCCTAAGTGCACGGGATGAGAGAATTAGTCTGAGGAAAAACGATGGCTGTTGTTCTTCAAGCCAAAAATAATGGCAAGGTGGAAATCGCGCTGTATTGACCTTTTCTCCTGAAATAAACTCTCAAAAGAGATTGTTGCAAATTGCAACCTAAATGCAACATGTCTGAGAGGTGTCGCTTCATCATTTTCCTCCATGTGCGAGTTTGAATCTTTCCTAGTTTGTTGTCACTGTAAGAGGTCGATTCACCCCAGGGGATTGCCACATTTCATTATGGAATTGTTCAAAATTCTGTCCTGGCAGTTTACATGCCTGGGAATGTGGATTTTGTTGAACAAAGGACTCTATAAAAGGCCGCCCAAGCCATTCTTCTTCACTACCTTTTGGAAATTCGAAATTACTCATATTTCCTAAGAGTTTATAATTTCTGAGTGCATTCCTTCTCTGAGTAATCACATTACCTGAGAGTCTTTCATATTCTCTGAGTTTTCATATTTCCTGAGTGCATTCATACGGCTGAGACTTTCTTATTTTTGAGAAAGAGAGTCCCTTCTATTTCTTGAGTTTACATATTGCCTAAGAGCAACCATTCTGCTGTGAGTTTTCTATTACTGTGAGTAGTCACCAAATCTATGAGTTGAGGATGTCAATTTTTGAGTGTTTATAATTGAGGAGAAGAGGCACCTGTGAGTAAAGCTAAGAAGTGAAGTCTGCAATTTGAAGAGGAATTGTCAATCATTCAAAGTGCTGAGACATCTTCTTGAAGGAAGCTTTGGGAAAAGGCATGGGATGCTCTTCTTCTATCTACTCAATTCTTGGTTATTTAATTTAAATGAAATTTCTGTGTTTACTATTGTGCATAGGTTGAATGACAATCATAGCTGTATTTCTGTGTGAAAGAGAAGAACGAGTTGTTTTATGAATTGCTTTACCTATTTGTACTTGGGAAGCAAACTGTATAAAGGTTAAAGGTTGCATATTGAGTGAATTGCATTACTTGTATGATGTCCATATAAGGAGAGTATGTGGAAAGTAGATACTAAATACTAGGACAGGGATGATAGCATCAATACAAGTACAATCCACAACTTAAGTTAATAAGATTGACTTAGTGAAGCTTATGTAACTCCTAGGATTTTGATTTCAAATAGGAGAGGATTTTGAGTCTACTTGTTATGCTTTTCATTTCTAGTAGATTAGCATGAAGTAGGATGTGTAGGATAATTGAGACTAACCTACGCGTAGTGTAAGAAAGCCTTAATGCAAATCGGCCCTGAGTAGTGTTTATGATAGATGACCTTCATTCGAAGTACTGAATGAGAATACTTTGGCCAAAGTAGTGAAATGTACAACATCCACTTAGGTGTGAGATAATTGAGACTACACTGTTAGTTCATTGTGATCCTTGTACTAGTTCGAGATTGTGAAATAGCAAGGTTCTAGTTGTGTAGGACACAGCACTATGCTCAGTTGGTAATCGTTAAAGGATGCCCTACCAATCTCTTCTTTGAAGAGAGGGCCATCTATCTAACGATAGGTGTGCGGGGGACCACATTATAAGTCCGTGGTTGGCGGAAAAGCACCTGAGTGAAGTTTCTCCTCCACAACAAGCGGCCGATGTACCAAGATTTGAAAGGACGAATTCCTAGACCTTCTTACTACTATTTGTTCTAAAGCTCATTGGAGCTATGTTAGTTAAGGTATGTATTCTTGTTTCATGTACTTGTGAAGTTATTATATTGAAATGGAATCTTTATTGTAGATTAATATGGCAACTTGTTCATGTTTTATCAATAAAGAAAAGGAAAAATTTTATTGCAATGACATGTTAACACATTTACTTACTTTTAGGATGTAATTTATGGAAATTTTACTTTACCAAAGGGTCGGTATGTTACAAAAATGTCCATGCAATTGGACAAGATCGCAAAAGCTACCTCAAAAAATAGAGCATGGGGGTTAGCATGGGGGTTGTTTTGAAGCCATTCCCTACCCAAAATTGTTCTTATAGCCTTCTCAACAGGCACACAAAGAATAGTGAATACCCTACCCAACTTTTGTCTACCGTATGCATTGTTGCTTCTTTTCTCCCAAAAACATTTGGGTAGCATGACACACCATGAAGGCTCCATAATATCATAGTGAAATTATGAATAGAGAAGAGAGAAAGTAAAATGTTATAAATGATATGAAGAACATCATGTTGGTGAAGTATATATGAACGAAGACATCAATACTCAGCACTTTAGCATTTAATTCACCACAAGACACACATGTTAATGTGACAATATGATTTCGCAAAAATTGAGTCATGACTTTAAGTGATTTAATAAGTAATAACGCACCTAAATAAAGGGTCAACCATTGATCTTTGCAAATCTAACGGTTCTAGGGTGATTCCAAAGGTTTGAATTTGCAAGTCTAGCATTTCAGACATTTCCTTCCGAAATGCAACTACAATCGTCCATCGAACATTCATCGAACTGTAAAATATTTTTGTACATTAATTTTACTTTTCTAAGTATATTAATGTTATATTAACTTATTAATATAACTCGTAGTCGTTAAGTTGCATTGTCATCTAGCTTCAAACATAGTACTTCAAAGTATTGAAAAGATAAGAGAATAAGTGGCTTGTTGTACCTTAATCATTATCAATATCCACTAACAAGTCAGAATAAATTTCGCTCACTTCTAATCAAAACTTATAATACACTTGTCTCCATTCCGAAGACTTTATGTAGGAATTTGGGTGTGTGGAAAATTTGTCCCAGAATAGAACAATATATACATTTGATATTTTCGCCTCCCACGCTATGATTTTTATTGGCATGCTAGTTTAATTCACCAAGAAAATATTTCATTGGTTTGAAAATAGGTTTAATTCACCAATAAAAATATTTCATTGGTTTGAAAACAATTTTAATTCGACAATGAAAAGATTTTATTGGTTTAAGTACAAACTTTATTCACCAACAGAAATATTTTCTTGGTTTGAAAACAGGGATAATTAGCCAACAAAAATATTTTTTTGGTTTGAAAACAAGTTTAATTCGCCAATGAAAATATTTTATTGGTTTCAAATAAAATTATAATTCGCCAAGATTTTCTACAAACTTCTAGTGATTACAAAAGATTCGCCAATCAAATTTATATATTTTTCCCGAAAAAAAAAAATCGCCAATAAAATTAATATTTTTTGGAAACTATACAAGATTGCTAGGTTTTTACACCTTTTCTT
The DNA here is from genome assembly GCA_007258455.2 of Sequoia sempervirens. Classification (NCBI taxonomy): domain Eukaryota; kingdom Viridiplantae; phylum Streptophyta; class Pinopsida; order Cupressales; family Cupressaceae; genus Sequoia; species Sequoia sempervirens. The sequence continues at coordinate 15,632,339 of VDFB02000003.1, forward strand.
GGGGGGTTCTTAAATTTATCCCTGCACAGATTGATCCCACACATGAAACCCTATTGAAGTTATTGTTGGGGATACTACAGCTATACGATCCACTTCCACAACACGCACACACTAGCAACAAACTTTTCTGAGCTTTAGTAATAGAAGAAATTTATAATTTGTATTTTTTATTGATTTAAAACTTGAAGTTCATATGTATTGCAAAATTGGATTCATTTTCTAGTCTATGAAATGTATCGAACTCTAATTTTGATCTATATATGAAGGAAATCAGTAATATATTCCATTAATTTCATAATATACGTGTTTTTGAAAATTATTTTTAAAAATATTATCTATTTTTAATGTTCAATAAATTTGCCGAGTAATTGCCAAGTTTTTAAAAAAATTGGGTCAGCCGAGTAATTGTTGAGTCTGAGTTTTTCAACTATGGTTTCATGCATTGTGGAAACATCGCTTGTATTTAAATTGGAATAATTTTCATTATTCAACTTTATGAAATATTGTGGTACCAACCTAAATTTTTTTCAATGTGCCTTCTTTGTCTTTGTTGGTGTGTGGAGCAGATGGCTTCAATCCTTAAATGACCACGTTCAGGCACTTCCCTTACTTCTTGTTGTGCCTGTTACACATTTCCAGAGGAACAATGTTGTGTAGTTTTTACGAGAGAGGTTTGTTCAGTGAGCTATCATCCATTCTGCAGAACTGTGGTTGACCTTTGGGGCCTGGTAAATAATCTCTCCTTGCAATCTATTCAATTAGAGGATTTCAACTTTCACAACAGTTCATGAATTTCTTCACGTCATTTCTAAAGCCTCTCTTTAAAAGTGAAAAGCATCTTACCTCTCAGTTCTATGTTAGTTATGCTCCTGTTATTAATAGAAACAAAGCATGTTTTCAAAGAGATGTATCTGATCGTGCACAGTGGGATGCATTTCCACTCCACTTTCAAAAGCCTTTCTCAGCATCCATGGTGCATCTTTTTTACCTCTCAGTTCTATGTTTGTTATGCTCCTTTTATTCATAGAAACAAAGCATGATTTCAAGAGATGTATCTGATCATGTACAGTGAGATGCATTTCCACTCCACTTTCAAAAGCCTTTCTCAGCATCCATGGTGCCTCTTTTTTGACAAGAAAGGGCAATGCTCTGATAGTCTAAACATTTGGATATCTTAAAACAGATTGAATTTACACAATATTTCTCATTTTTCCCTCTCAATTTTGTACATAGGCCACTGATAGAAGTTTTAAACAGAAAGTAATTGTGTTTTCAATTATTTTTAATCATATGTTGCCTTTTATTGGGGCAATAGTTTTCTTTATTGAAGGTTTCCAGTCAAAGTTTCCCTTTAATGGTGCAATTGTTTTCTTTGTTAGAAGTTTCCAGTCAAAGGCAACCCATCCAATACCAATCACTAACAACCAACCTTCAAGTGAGACCATGCTTTCCTGACCAAGTTATCCACCCTTCAATTGCCAAGTTAGTCGCAGACATTTCTGGCCTAACTAAGGCAGCAATGCTAGTCAAACTGCATCACTACCAGAATCACAGCCTCTAATTAGAGAACCACCCTGATGCTACTTCTCTTGGAGAAATGAGCTGCTGCCACTCCCTTGCAGCACAAGAACCACGAGATGGGTTGGAGGGGGGCGATGTGGACCACCTTAACCCACATCCTGTTTGTAGTTAGGACCTACATGGGTCATGCTGCCACGAGGAGGCTGTCCTCTTAACACATGAAAGTGTTGTATTAGACAGTGTGGCATAGATGCAGCAGCTCTAGGTTTTTGGCAGGTGATTTGTGTGCACTGCAGAACTCCAGCCCTCAAAAATTTGTAATCTTCAAGTTTGTGTCCAGAATAGGTGAAAAGTAAAAACTTGGTAGGATTGCACAGAATATATGGCACAATGGTTACAGATCCTGGGTGGTACAAAGCAGGTCACAGGTTCAAAACTTGGTGCTGCTCTATTATAGCTAAATTTTGACTAGGGGCATAATCCCCAGTCATTCTGGCTCTCAGAGGCTAATCTTGGGAGCCTTAAGTGCTTCGAAATCACCATTCATAGTGGTACTGGAGTTTTCTTCACCATGCAGAGTTTTTTCTTGGCAAGCTTATTTTAATATGGACTAATTGGAACAGTTATCAGACACTATGGAAGCTCCCTTAGCTGTCACCACACTTTGCCATCCCTAGTGTGTGCTTAGGCAACAGTTGCATTGAGCATTCACATAAAATGCCACATCCAGCAATGGAAAATACTCTGTAAATGATGTTTGATCAAGTTGTAGTTTAAATAAGCTACTTCGTTAGCCTAATTTAACATGTGCAGGAAATACTACGTTATTATTAATCTATAGTAGCATGCAGTGCAAAGTGTTCAAACAGCACACCTGAGTACATTTTTGTGAAGCATCACACTACAATAAATGTCCTTTTGAGATGCTTATTACAAGTCACTTATTTATAACTTTTTGTGAAACATTTGATAGCATATATTTCAACCGGAATCTTAAAGTGGAATCTTACTTGAGTCACATGATTCATCTTTCACAAAAACTCGGAAAAGATGAAAAGTAAGAATACAACCAAATGACAACCAATATGCACAAAATGTGTGCAGACAAGTCTGAAGAGCGCTTGGTATCATGTTCTTCTAAAGAGAAAGCCAAAAATGACCCCATCAAACACCTCATAAAGATTTATGTCGTGTTGTGAAAAAACAATGTGAATTAATGAAATGGCTAAATGGTTCTCGTGTGTGTCAGGTTATCAGAAAAGCATGATAAATTGTAGGAAAGGTTATATTTTTACCCAAACAGCCAGGGTTCCCTCCTCTTGGACTCAAGATGTGCATGACCTCTAAAGAAAGGATAGTAGGCACCTATTTGATACCAACGAAGTAATAATTCAGGCTCAGGATTTCCAAAGTATCCACCTACATCAGCACCTGCAAGACGGATGAATCAGGTGTAAGCTTCCTTGTAAGAAAGAGCTACACAAAGGATTTGTGCAAAAAAATTATATGCAATCATTTTTACCAGAAAATGCGATTCCCGTAAGACCAAGAGTCAACACCATGGGAACAGAAACTCTCAAATGCTCCCATTCTGCTGCATTATCTCCAGTCCAAACTGCACCCACCCTTTGGGTTCCCGCAAAAAATGCTCGTGATAATACAAATGGCCTATCATTCCCACCTCCTCGTCTCAAAAGACCATCAACCGTAGCCATGTGAAAGTAATAACCATAAGCATTGTGGACGTCACGATGCTCAACATCTCCATAATGAAGAGCATCTCTAGGCATTGTTAGCTGCACTAGAAAAGGGACTCCAAATGAAAGAAGAAATAAGTGCTCTAGGTTAAAAAAAGCTTATTTCCAACAGATATTCAAGGGCTTCGTTCATAAGGGAGATGTGACAATCAGAAAAGTGACAAATGTTTGCCAACTGGCCAATTTTTTTTTTTAAATCCACAAATATTAATCAAATGAAAATTAAGATCTACTACTATTTATTTTTGTTTAAGGAATTCACGAGTTTTTTGTATAAAACAGCATGTAGAATAATTTTAAAATTGGGAATTGCACAGTTTTACCAGGCTTGTAAAATCAGGAGGTCAATACTGAAAATGATGGGCAAAAATTACCAAACTCCCTAAAATGCATGGTTCTTATGATCTTTTGCCGGAAGAAATGTACCTCTGGACCATTAAAGACAGAAGGCTCGTTCATATCATTCCATATGTACAAAGAAAGCGTGGAACCACCATAGTAGCTCAGAGAAAATTTGTCAGCCCACCATGATCTGATCTCTCGATTTAACATATCCAAATAGGATGATGCACCCGGCCAACACCATCCATCATAGTCTTTGCCATGAGCATCCTTGACATATAATCCCTTCCGAGCAGCCTCTTTGTGTAGTGGATAACCATCATCCCTCTTAATATGAGGATCAACAATGGTCACCATGTGCCGGCCCTTGGCCGCGAGCTTATTTTGCATCTGCACTGGGTGGGGAAAGAGTACCTTGTCCCAAGTAAAATATCTCCTCCCATCAGTGTGCTCAATATCAAGCCAGAGAACATCATAAGGTATATCAAACTCGTCGAATTTAGCATCTACCAAAGCCACATCTTCCTCGTTCCTGTAATTCCAACGGGACTGATGATACGCAGTGGCAAAATGCTGGGGCATGGTGGAAGTCCCTGTGAGACTAGTGTATTGTCTTATTACATCCTTGGGGTTGGGGCCTAAGAAAAAAAACCCATCCACAATACCACTTTCTGCCATCCAGTATGTGTCAATTGCATCCCCCCAGTGATCCCCATCCCAGCCAGGAGCCATGACATCTATTTGCATCTCTGCTGCATTGAGCCAGAAAAAGCCCGCCGTAGACTCCTTGGCATGAGAGATCATAAAGGGAACAGAACCATAGAGACCAAAGGGGGAATCGGAAATGTACTCAAACACATCGAGGTTAAACAAGCGGTAGGGCTCGGATTCGACCTTGGGACCTCTGGTTGGTTTCAGAGCCAAACCGGCAGCATGTTCGGGGATTCCATACACAAATTTAGCTCCGTGAAAAGACACATCTAAACTAATAGACTGGGGACCGTGAGGCCTCGAATCGGTATGGCCACGAAAGCTTTCCTCCCAATTTTCTTCTTCATTCTTTTGTCTTAACTGTTCAAAATGAAAAAGGCCCTTACTGTTAAACGAGATTACGCGCTTCTTACCTTTGCGAACATAAACCTGAAAAGGATCGTGTTGCAGGACGCCCTCATAACCAGGGGCGAGATAAAATACAGATGACAAAACCCCGTCTTTATTCTCTTGTTTTACTCTTTGCAGCCACAGTTTATTGTTCTCCACATCTTCCACCAGCACATCGGGGACTTGAAAGCGCTTTCTTTTGCCTTCCGCCGCCTCTTCGTCCACCTTGAAACGCAGTATTCCGTCCTGGTACACGGAGATTTCAAGTATTAAGGCAGGGGGGACATTTTGTTGGTGTTCGGGGGTAGTGGGTTCGAGCCTGGCAGTTAGCGCTCCATCTTGGAGGGAAACGTCGAGGGCTTTGAGGTTAGCTGCGTGGGGTTTCCTTGCTCGCCCTTGCTTGCAGAAAGGGGTTTGCCTGCAATTCCGAAACTCCTCCTTTTTCCAGCACGATACATATGCTATTGTTGCGAACACTAGTAGCCATGTTAGTATTAGTTCTACAGACCGTTTTGAAATCGCCATGCCGCCAATTCTTCAACTCAACTGGCTTGCATTTCACAATACTTGCAGGTGCATGCCTTAGCATACGACGCTCCGTTTAACTACTGTTACAAAAATACATGTTCAACATTTATGGTCAAGTCTACATTGACGAGAAAGGAAGGACGAAATTGCTGGATCGACGACTGAGAAACGGTAATAGAGGTGGCAAGCCAGTAGAATTCATCCTCGCCCAACACATATCAAGGCGTCACATCGTTTGACAGCGAAAGGCATAGCGACTAATCTTTTCAACGGTGGTCCACAGTCAATTTTTCATAGTAGTAATGAATTTCCAAAATATGAACCTGCCTGGGTGATTCGGCATCCGCATAATACTCGTAAGACCGATGTAGATGTCGCAGAACGCACCTGCAGCAATATATCAAGATTATTAGATTGCTAGATTGCTAGTTTTTCGATCAAAATTTATAGTAGAAGATTCAGTATCGAAAAGAATTTAGAGATTGCGTAATTTTGTGATTCTCAGTTTCTTAAACTTCTTGATTTTGTGGACGACATTAAAATCTCATTCATTCATTTATTCGAAATCCGTCATCTCCAAATAATAATATTTGATTCTCTAACTTGATTAAATCTTTCATGATCTTAGACTTCACCACAGAATTCTCAGATTTGTGTCCAAAAATGGGATGTCACATTCCCTCGAGTTGAAAATTCTTTTTCGAATAACTTGTCAAAATTTAAATTTTTGAAAAACTCAAGGATGAAGCAAGCATCCCAAGCCATCATCCAACACAATAAATATCCACTGTAGGGTTTTTAAGCTCGAATCAAGCAAACCAGAGTTGATCGAAATCTTAGAGTGTTGAGTAAATAAAAGCAGATAAACTAAAAACTGCAACAGATAAAGAATCAAACACACACAGATAAATAAACGTGGTATCAATATGGCTACATCCCTCAAGGCAGGGCAAATTATTTTATTAATCAATCTTCATCTATATCAAAAGAGATAGTTGTAGTACTTGCCTTTATACTATTTTAATTATAATATTTTAGATTTAATAAAAATAAATGTAAGTTTTATTAATGTGAATAAAATTAAATGTTAGTTTTGTTAATTATAATATTAACATAATCATTTTAAAATGTCAAATTAATATTATTTTTTATTAAAATTATATAAATAATAATACATGTTTAGTTATATGCATTTATATTAATATTAATAATTATTAATCTTATCTTAATTATATTATATAAAATATCAATTATTTTATATAGAAATAATTATATATTAAAATTTTACATATTATAAATATTCTATAAATATCAAACAAAAAGAATAAAAAATTCAAATGATAATATAATATAATTAGAAGAAAAAAATTATAATTACATAAATATAAAATTTATCTAATAATTATGTTATATAATAATATGCATAAGATAATATAAATTTATTATATTATACTAAATAATACTTATTGATTAGATAATATAAATTTAAATAATTTTTAAAAAGATTAATTTATATAAAATAAAATGAAATGAGTATATAATATAATTATAAGAAAGAATTAAATTATAATTGTTTAAACACAAATTTATATAATAGTTTTGTTAATAAATCAAAAAAAAAATCTATTGACAATAATTAAAAGTTTAAATAATAATATTCTTTATTAATTAAAAGGTATCCTATTAGAATTCAAATGTTTAATAGCTTCCATAATTTCAAACTTAAAATTTGCATTAAATCCGACATAAGCTTGACATAATAATGAATCGGTTGTGCTCAGCGTTGCCAGTAGTGAGTGTTTAAGAGACTCGATTTGTGCTCAGCGTTGCCAGTAGTGAGTGTTTAAGAGACCATAGCCGAACCAAATACTAAATCGTTGTAGTCAAAATTTAATCAAATGGAACATTAATCTTTAAAAAAGTAAGAATTGTGGGAGAAGAGTTACCCCACCATTGAGTCAGGGAAAATATAAATATTTTTTTAAAAATAGGTAAAATAATAGTTCAATTTTCTAAAAAATAGGCAAGATAATAGTTTTGTTTTCTCGAAAATAAGCAAAATAATAGTTCAACTTTTTGAAAGTAGGCAAAATAATAGTTAGCTTTCACTTTTCTTGAAAATCCGTCAATAACACAAAACCTTTTAGTCAATCATATTCACGAAAATAATTTTCATAATTTATAAAATTAAATATTTTGCAAGTTCACTTTATAAAATTGAATTTTATTTTTTTTCAAATAAAATATTGTTTTTGATTGGTCGAAAGCTAACTTATTAATAACTAATTAATTAAGAAAAAAAAAACTCATTGCAATATTATTGCCTAACCGAAGTAAGAAAATTGTATCAACTCTTCAATCAAGTGAAGAGAAGAAAATTGTATCAACTCTTCAAGCAAGTGAAGAGACATGGGAAGAAGAAGACTAAAAGACACTGACACTTGGGCTTCATTTCCAATAATGTCCCACTTGAAGTCCAAACCGCACTCTTATCCCCACTTTCCTTGAAACTCAATGTTACTTAACTACAGTACCAAATAAACTGTCCATTGGTTGACCAATCCCGATGAGAATTCCAACCAGCTCAATCAAACAGACACCCTATTCACCTTTAATCCTCTGTTTATCACTAACAATTTTATTGGGCTCATTATTAGGCCACGAGGAAATACACTAAAAATAATGGAGAAAGTAACGGGTGCAAAGATTTTCCATGAAGCCCCTACAGGGATTTGACACTCTCCAAAACAAGTCATATCACAGCAAGACAATGCATCAAATCCTCTCAATATTCGTGATATGTGTAATTGCTTGAGTAGCACAACCGACATCAAAATGTTTAACAAATTCATAACCTTTGCTAGCACCATTCATTTGATCCTTCATGAATTTACATTTCTCAACTCTCCCAAAAGGAGAGAACAATTGGATTAACCGGTCATCATCCACAATATGGTGCAAATATGCAACACATAAATTTGTGTCATTTATTTCTACATTCAATTTATTCTCAGGATTAAATCCTAAACCTGGACGATGTTGTCCATGTTGTGAGGCACCTGAACCACCAGATCCGCTACTGTCTGCTCCCTGAATACCTGATCCCGTGTTTCCCACACCTCTAGCTCCCCCCGGCCAAGGTGAATTGCTTGGAAGAGCTGGTCGTTGAAAATCAAAGTTGCTTTTTCCCATTGATCCTTCAAGTCCTCCTCCATGTTCAATCAAAAAATTGTGGTATTCATCATCCATTTTGGCCCCCTATATTAATCCTTTCATCGGGCAATCAATGGTTAGATGTTCACCATCACCGCATATCCAACACCAAAAATCCTCATTTCTTAGCGTACCATTTAATGCAGCCAACTCCCTTAGCTGGTCGCATTTATGCTCATTTCTGCCTCCATCCACAGGAACAAGTAATTTCTCGATCACATAGACAGCCATATCCAATGATAACTGATCATCTGCCTCCACTCGAACATGTAGATCTTCGTTGTCATATGGGTCTGACTTTATATCTTGTTTCTGCTGAGACCGGCCCTCTTTCACAAGTTCCTTCCCTCTAATGAAAATATTTGCGCCCGTTACTTTCTCCATTCTTTTCAGTGTATTTCCCCATGGCCCAATAATGAGCCCAATAAAATTATAGACAGGTTATTCTTCCGTGGGAATGTAAAGGTTCTTTCTAAGCTTGGGAGGCCTGTAGCCTACAAGAGGCTTGAAAGTCGGATTCTTCTTAATCAATTCTAAGATGACCTATCGCCTCTCTATGCTAAGCTTCTTACGGGCTCTGTTTTCTCTAGTGTTTATTCTTATTCCCAAGTCCTTGCCAATTTTCATACCGTCTATCCCAATATCCTCTTCACGTACCAGATTCGCTTCATTTCCTTTTGTCTGATTTTCAGCCTTACTCAAAAACCAACAATTCTTCTTGATGTGGCCTTGTTTGCCACAATACTAGCAACCAACGTTTCTCTCACTGGATTTTGTCCTCCCTTGTGATTTCTTATGACTTCTTTCATCAGGCGCATTGCTCCCACTCAAACTCAAACCCCTCATGCCAAATGATCAAGCACCATGGCTCCAATACCAATTGTTGATTAAATAAAAGCAGATAAATGAAAAACTAAAATAGATAAAGAATCAAATGCACATAGATAAATTAGAGACACAAATTTAACGTGGTTCACCATCAATATGGCTATGTCCATGAAGGAAAGCAAGACAGACTATTTTATTAATCAGTCCAAATACATCAATCTTCATCTACACCAAAAAAGAGAATAAGAAGGAAATTGTATCAACTCTTTAGGCAAGTGAAGAGATATGGGAAGAGGAAGACGAAAGGGCAATGACGGTTGAGCTTCATTTCTAACATAGAGTTTGTATGCAGTTTGAAATGGTAAGGGAAGATAAAACCAATTTGAGGCACATACACATCTTCATATTCTTTCAACAATGCCATTGATGTAGAAAAATGCAAGGCCAAGTCTCATGCAACCACCTTTTAAAAGATTGATTACTTCGTGGTTGATCGAGCCACTAGATATCAGACGATGACATATTTAAGATGCTAATGCTATGGTCCAATGGAGGATTTTGCTACAATTTATAAGCAAGAGTAATGGGGTATATTTAACCCTAAATTTGAGCATTACATTGATAAGGATAATTTAGAATAATTTCATGTAGGTTTTAAATTGAGGGGAATTTTTTATTATAGTGAAGTTTGTAAGTTTGTTTGTTTGCTTTTTTTTTTTTTTTGAGGGGGATAAAAGGCATTTAGTCTATATATTATATTATATAATAAAAAAATATTACAATAGTATTAGATTCAGAATGTTGTCATCTATTGACCTCGAAGAAACGGATGGCCTGTGAATGTCTCTGCACGGGCCGAGCTAGGGCACCCGTTCCCTAGCTCGTGACCATTTTTTTCTGCATCTGCGCGATCTGGGGAGGGTTTTTTTGGTGTTCTTGGGGGGGGGGAGTCTATTTTCTGGTGTGGCTTGTTGACTGGGGAGGTTGGCTGGCGTGTTTTCCTATTGTTTGTGCCGACTGGTTTGTTCAGGGTGTGCCTCCACGCGCGTGGGAGTTTGGCTTCGGGTGAGCTCACAGATCTGTGGCTGGTTTATGCGAGTTCCCTTATTGGTAAGGGTGGTACAGGGGCTATAGGAGGTTCCTTTTGGCGTTGTTTCTCTTCCTCTTTTCTGGTGCGAGTGTGGGAGAGCTGGAGTGGCCGGTATTGCAGAGCTCGGGAGGTGGAAGTGGTAGGGGTTTCGACCCATTTTTCTTTTTGTGGGTTTATGCATTGGATTAGGGTTTGATGGCTTTATCCAAGGGAGAGGCTTCTGGGGTTGCTCCTGATTTGAGTTTCCGTGCAACAAGTTGCTCGATGTCCCCAAAGGATGGGATGTCAACATTTAATAATAATTTATTTGCTACGAACTCTGGGATGGATAGTGTAGGATTGTCCTCTGGTTCACGGATCACAAAGGTCAATGGCTGTCTAGAGCGGTGCAGGGTGAGACCGAAATTTGTTGTTCCGCCTGATCTGATTGCTGAAGATATTGATTACTACTCAAATCATTCCTTATATTGCAAATTTTTGGGGATGAGGGTCTCACTCCAGTTTTTGGAGACTTGGGCTCAGAGAACGTGGGAGCCGATGGGAGAAATGGAGATAATGTTGTTGGCTAACAATTACTTCATGGTCACTTTTAACTGCATAGCTGATCGTAACAGGGTGTTTGAGGGAGGACCTTATTTTCATAATAAGGTGGGGTTGTTTATCAAACCGTGGCATGCAGGATTTAACCCCGCTAAGGAGCTTCCAAATCGCGTCCCGGTGTGGGTTCGTTTACCTCGCCTCCCAATGGAATGCTGTCGGGAGGATGTGTTGCTTTTGCTGGCTTCGCTGCTTGGAAAACTAGTTGGAGCTTCGTCACAGACCTTGGGGAAAAAGGTAATGACTTTTGCAATAATTTGTGTTGAAATTGACCTAAGTAAGCCTCTGCCCAATGCAATAGATATGTGTGCGGGTTCTTATTCTTGGGTGCAGCAATTGGACTACGAGACCCTTCCTTTCCGCTGTAGGCTCTGTCGTGAATATGGCCACTTGCTGTGAAAGTGTCCAAGATACAAGTTGGTGGATCCCCAGCCTTCTCAGCCTTCTCGGGAGCCTCCCAGGGCGGATAAGGGGAAGGGCAACGGTCCTACTACGACAATAGATAATGATGGTTTTGTTCCTGTCAAGGCCCGGAGTAAGAACAGGGGGCAAAAGAGACCTTTTAGAGAAAGGCAAGAAGAGGGCACTTTTAACAGGTTTGAGGTATTGGACGACCTTAGTCACCAGGAAGTTAATCCAAGTTTGGTAAACTTGGAGCAGGGGATTGAGGGGTTTGCTCAAGAGGGACCTACTCTCGATTCTTCTATGGAACCACAAGGTGATTATGGTGTGCTCACGGATGCTGCTATGCCAACAGAAGGCCTAGAGGCCCCGATTTCTTTGGTCGTTATTCCAGCAGTGGGGGAGGATTCTTCTCCTCTTGGGCGAAGTGCAGATCTAGATTCTGCTAAGAAGCCTAAGCCTCCAAAATTGGGTAGTTTGCAAAAAGATATTAAGAAAGGTGGGGCAGAGAAATTTGCTAAACCAGGTAGAAAGAAGGATGTGGAAAAGATCAAATTGACAGGTGAGAACTTGGTTGAGTCAGGGTCAGTAAAGACTCTGGATTCTCACTTTTCGAGCCCCTTGAAATGATAGTTCTTTCATGGAATGTAAGGGGCTTGAACAGCGGCCCTCGACAAAAAGCGGTTCATGATTTAGTTCGAAAGCATGGTCCTGATGTGTTTTTTCTTCAGGAGACTAAGTTAGCTGTTGAGAGTATGCTTGACTTGGCACCTAGGCTATGGAGGTGCGGTGAGTGTCAATGTATCGGTGCTCATGGATCTTCTGGGGGTGTGGCCTGTTTTTGGAATCCTCGAAAAATTTGACCTCTCTGGTGGGTGTCTTCTAAATCCACTATGTCTATGATTGCTTCTAGTTTTGAGACAGGGGAGGTTATTCTCTTTTCTAATATCTATGCTCCTATTGATATCCGGGGTAAGCAAGCTCTGTGGTCTCATATCAGGTTAGTACGATCTATGGCACCTTTCCATCCATGGATTATGGCTGGAGACTTCAATGCTATTTACGAGTTGGCTGAGAAGCGGCGTGGTTCTGGGAGGCTGGAGCCTTCTGCTTTGTTGCTTCGGGATAGCATCAACTCTTTAAATCTTGTTGATATCAAGCCTAGTAATGGACAGTTTACTTGGAACAACCGTCGAGTTGGGGATTATTGCATTGCAGAAAGGCTGGATCGCTTTCTGGTGTCCTGCTACTGGGTTGGGGGGATGTGGTCTTCCCACTCTGAGATCTTGGATTGGAAAGGTTCAGATCACTGGCCTATCAAGCTTGTCATTGATTCAACTTGTGCTTCGCGTACGCCTTCTTTTAGGTTCCAGCTCATGTGGTTGCGTGACCCTTCTCTGAAGGATTATGTGGCAGAATGGTGGAGGAGCGGTAGACCTGCTTATGGGACGGCAATGTATATTTTTTCCAAGCGTCTTCAACATGTTAAGTATCAGCTTAAGCGCTGGAACTCTCAGTGTTTTGGGAATGTCTTCCATGAAAAGGCAGTGGCTCAGGAAGAATTGGATAGTATCACAAGGAGGTTAAGGGAGGTGGGAGTGACGCCTGAGCTTCTTCAAGCTGAAGCACAAGCTGTGAGAACCTTGGAGGAATGGGAGCTGAGGGAAGAGATATATTGGAAACAGAAGGCTCGAATAGTTTGGCTGCAGGAAGGGGATAAAAATACGTCTTTTTTCTTCAATTCGGTGAAAGCACGGAGGCATGGGAATTCTCTCTCTGGTCTTGTGAACGATGGGGGAGAACATCTGTCTTCCTTCCCTGAAGTTTCTAATGAGGTAAGACAATATTTTGCTTCTCTCTTTAGGGAGGACTCACAAGGGGGGTCTCCTGAGGAGGCTCAGGTTCTTTCTTGTATTCCTCATCTTGTGTCTAGGGAGTTGAACCAACAGCTTATGAATGAGATCACATTGGAAGAACTTGAAGGAACTGTTTTCCAGATGCAGAAGGGGAAGGCGCCAGGTCCTGATGGCTTCCCGATCGAGTTTTTCCAAGAATTTTGGGATATTATCAATTTGGATCTCCTGGAGGTTGTGCAAGAATCTCAAAGGAACAAGCAGATGCTAAGGGCCTTAAATTCTACTTTCCTTTCTCTTATTCCCAAGTGTGAGGGGGCAGATAGGTTAAGCCAATTTTGACCCATTTCTTTCTGCAATGTCATTTACAAAATCATCTCTAAGGTAATTGCTGATAGGTTGAAAAAGGGTCTTGAGGAGTTGATTTCCGAAGAACATAGTGGTTTTGTTGCAGGTAGACAGATTCTGGATGGGATTGTTATTGCAACTGAAGTCGTCCATTCTATGGCCAGCTCCAAGGAAAAAGCAATGTTTATCAAATTGGATATGGCGAAGGCTTATGACAGAGTTCGATGGTCCTTCTTGTGGAAGGCTCTTGCTGCCTTTGGGTTTGCGGCGAAGTGGATTCAATGGGTTATGAGTTGTGTTACTTCAGTCTCTTTCTCTGTGCTTATTAATGGGAATCATTCTGAGCTATTCGGTGCTTCTAGGGGCCTTCATCAGGGGGACCCCCTCTCTCCATACTTGTTTATCCTCCTCGTTGAAGGTTTGGGGAGGTTGCTTAGAAGGAACGTGGAGATGGGTAGCATACAGGGTTGGCAGTGGGGAGGTAATTTACCTCCTCAGTCTCATCTACAATTTGTGGATGATACTGCTCTGATGGGTATGGCTACAATGCGAGAGGCTTCTAATTTACGTAGGGTGTTGGATGTTTACTTGGTTGCCTCAGGTCAACAAATCAATGAGGATAAGTCTTCTATTTTCTTCTTCAACACTTCGCGCCCCATTCAGAGGAGGATTGTTCAAACATTGAGATTTCAGATCGGGACACTTCCTTTGACCTATCTTGGTTTCCCTATCTCGGTGGGCAGATTGCCTCGGGAGTCATGGCAGAGCATTTTAGATAAATTTAGGGCGAAGGTTAATCACTGGACTCACCGGTGGTTATCTTTTGTTGGTCGTGTTCAACTTATCAAGTCTGTGGTACAGGCTTTGCCCATTTACAGATGCATGCTTCAGGTTGCCCCTTTGGGTTTTGTTAAGGATTTGGATTCAATGACACGACAATTTTTATGGGCTGGTTGCTTGGAGTCTTCCAAATGGAGTTTGGTTAGATGGGAGGTGGTGTGCAGCCCAAAGCAATATGGTGGCTTGGGTATGCGACATATGGCTTTGACTGGTGTGGCTTTGGCTGCGAAACTGTATTGGAGGTGGTGTAAGGAGCAGGATAAGAGTTGGGCCAAGATTCTTTCTCAGAAGTATTTCCAGGGAATCCCTAGTTGGAAATGCCTCGTTACCCCCTTCTTGGAAAGGGCTCAGTAATCTGGAGCACGCTTAAGAAAGGGGCTTCTCTTATTAAGGATGGTTTATTTTGGATTTGTAACAAGGGGACCGAGGTTCAATTCTGGTCCGATTCGTGGGATGGATACCCCCCCATCATTTCTCAGTTTCCTCACTTGTTAAATCTCAGTCAGAGATTTCGTGAGATTGGCTGGACACGGGTGAGTGACTTTAAGTCATTTTCCTCTCATGGTCAGTTGGAGGTGGCTAGATGGAAGTCTCCAGATGAATGGCCTGATGTTGGTTTGCCAGAAGAATGTGTTGAGCTTCATAGTATCCTTTCCAGTAGGCGCTGCATATGATGATGTGCTTGCCTGGTCTCCCAATCCTAAAGGGGATTATACAGTTGCTTCTGGCTATTGGGAGCTATTGTCCCATAGGGTGGATGGGGATGAAATTCAGTGGTGGAAGAAGATTTGGAACAAGTCTTCCTGGCCAAAATGTAATTGTGTTTGTGTGGATTTTGGCTTGGAATAAGTGTTTGATCTGGGATAATATTCAGAAGCGTGGCTTCCAGGGTCCCTCGGTCTGTGTTTTGTGTGGAGCTAACGAGGAGGACTCGACTCATCTATTTTTTCGCTGCACTTTCTCCCTCCAGATTTGGCATTTCTGGTGGGGGGTTTGGAATAGTCCTTGTGTTCATGCTTCTTCCTTGATTGAGTTTTGGCAGAGGTTGGGTAGGCCTCCCTCTATGGCTTCCTTTTTACAGGTGGTGTGGGCTGTGGGACCTATCTTCATATTGTGGCAGATTTGGTTGGAGCGGAACCGGCGAATTTTTCGTGGAGAAAAGAAGTTGTTGCAACAACTTTGGCAGAGAACTTTAGGCATGGTTCAGGAGACGGTGGCAGCTAAGTGTGAGTTGGAATTCCCCTTGGGGAAAAGGGATGCTGAAGTGGCGGAGATATTGGGGATTCAGGGGCTGTCCTTGGCCTCAGCATGTGTAAAGCGTGGTAAGCATCTGAAGCAGAGAGTTCAAAGGTCTGGATTCTGGCAGCCTCCCCCAATTGGGGTTCTAAAAATCAATACTGACGGTTCCTCCAGAGGC
This sequence comes from Sequoia sempervirens, assembly GCA_007258455.2. NCBI lineage: Eukaryota > Viridiplantae > Streptophyta > Pinopsida > Cupressales > Cupressaceae > Sequoia > Sequoia sempervirens. The sequence goes on from VDFB02000003.1 coordinate 15,648,176, forward strand.
AATCCGGGGCCGGCTGGTATTGGGGGGATTGGTAGGGACTATTTGGGTTCGGTGGTTTTCCTCTTTTCGGTCTATGAGGGTGTTCATACTGTCAACCTTATGGAAGGGTTGGCAATTCTTTGTGCTTTTGAGAAAGCTTATGATTTGGGTTGGAGAAGGGTTGTTTGTGAATCTGATTCCCAGGTTTTGGTCAATTTACTTATTAAGCAGAAAGTGGAGGATGTCAGTTGGCAGTTGGCTGGGGTGGTGCAACAGATTTTGTGGGTTAGTTCATTAATGGAGATGGTGACTTTCGTTCATATACCAAGGGAGTGGAATAGGGCTGCTGATTGCTTGGCGAAATGGGCGTCAGAGTATGCTGAGGGATGGAGAATTGAGGAGAGGGAAATGGTCTCTTCGGCGCTTCGTCCTGATTTTGAGAGAATTCTTGCTGAGGACAGGGAGGGAGAAGGTGATGGTTGATGGTGTTGATTGTCCTTTTCTGCTTGGTGGTCAGGATTTTCTTGGGGACTTTGGTCTCTTGACTTCTTTGTAATGTTGTTTTATGAGTTTCAATAAAGTTTTTTACCCCTTTGTTTTAAAAAAAATAAAAAATAAATAATGTTGTCATCTATTGATTACAAAATTTCTCAGGACCAAAGAATATTGTTCATATGAGAAACTAGCATAATAACTGATTTAGGGCATAATATATTAGAAAAGAAACAGTTAGAGGTATTACATAGTTACAAGTATCTACTAGTAGCTTCATCAAAATGCTACTATATTATCATAAATTTTTAAACCATATCACAATTTGCCATAGAATTCCCATCCTAACACTTTGAAAAGTATCATCATCATCATTTTCATGGATTGAAGCAGATAGCAGAGGAGGGGCATTTGCATTGTGAAGTTATTACATCTGAGGGATTAAAAATATGCTATGAAAAATATAGGAAGTTTAACTTATGGTATCTATGCATAGTGAAAAAATGTCATATAAATCATTTATTAGTTTTTATAAATCTTTTGTTTTGTTTTTACTTTGAAAAATATAATAAATATAATATATTTTAATGTTAATTTTTGAATTTATGTTTATTATTAAATATTAAATATGTATAAAAGTTTTAAGTTGTGGAAGAAAGTAAGAAGTATTCTTTAACTTTATATTTCTAAATAGAGACCAAATTATTTTTTAAGGAATCGTTTTAATTTATAATATTGATTTTCGATTTTTAAATGACAATTTGTGTACTCATAAAATATTATTATTTTATGATCCGATTAATTTTCCTCGATAATTATGCAAGCTAATTTTAGTGGAGAATTTATTTTCAAAGCTACAATCAACACTTGTTCCTTGGTAGCCATCAAATATCACCTAAATAATTTAACTTGATGCTAAACACATGGAACAAGACTTTCACAAAGCTTCTATCTCTTCATTTAGTCAATTGGAGAAGAGAAGGTGAGTTGGTACACTCATTTTTGTTTGTTTGTTCAACGAGTGAGTTTCCTCCCCTCATTTAGCCCTCCCTTTTGTTAGTAGGTTGGTTTTTTACATGTGATTTGAGGTTTAATTTGGATCAAGCATGTTTAATCATGTGGTTGCAATTAGTGGGTTGATTCATTTGATGGAATGAACAGGGTTCCTATGTTTCTCCAAATATGATCACCACTATTATGTATGAGTTGCAAGTGAGACAAAACCACTCTTTCTCATTTGGAAAAAGCTAGTGGAATGAGGGAGTGTCTGGAGGACTACCCTCTTTGCAAGAAAGGAGTGTCATAAAAGTGGCAAAGATGTTCATTTATGGGGAATTATGTTGATTTGACCACTTTCTTCATGAGGAAGTGTAATGTCCCCGTTTTGGAGGTAGTTTGATTTAATTAATTTAATTAATTAAGTTGTCCAAAATAATGATTATTTTATGAGGATGACTAATTAGTTATTTTAATTAAATTAAAAGTGGTATTAAGTTAATTAATTATAAGGTTATCAAATAAATAAAAATTATAAAGTGACCTTATATTTAATTAATTTAATAAAGTGACTTGATTTTAAAATATATTATATAAAGTCACTTAAATAAAAGAAAATAATATTCCTTCTAGAAGATGACTTGGGAAAGTTCTAGAAGGAGGCCAACCTCTTGAGGAAAAAGTATAAATAGACATCATGGGCCTCATTCTCATCATCCAGGAATTGATGATTGTTTGATGTGATTATTTGGTGGGGAAGCCAATTAGGGTTTTAGCCATTGGAGGACCTTTGGGGATGAAAACCCTCATTGGTTACGCAATTTTGAGGCTGTGAGATACTAGCTGAATTATTGTTGATTGTGGGCTTTACTTCAGAAGTCTAATCTTGTGCTTCATTGTGGAAATTATTTGAGTACAATAGCTGATGTATTATTGTACTTATTTTGAGTAAAGTATTTGACTTGCAACAGCTGATGTATTGTTGCATTTGATGGAGAAGTTACTTCAGCAACTGATGTATTACTGAGATTGATTATTTTATTGAGCAAATTTGTGGAGATTCAATTTGGAGAATAATTGTTGACTGTGATTTATCATTTCATCATCTTATGGAGTGATATTTTGTAAAGTTTCAGTTACATTTCCAAACCTTCATAATTTGCTGTCATGGAGGTCGATCAGCCTATGTGAGTCTCATGTTTTTGTTCATATCTTTCGATTGAGGAGGCCAATCATTCTGGGTATTGTTGTATTCAATTCCTATCGTCGAGACAATCGTTTTAAGGGCAAATTGGAGGGCATTTGGTGCTGCAATTAATTATCTAAACTTTTGCCAGGAAAGAACAGGGGCAGCAGCTTGAGTATTTCTATTTGAACTTGGAAGGTGCCTATCACATTGGATTTTTATTGTTTCTTCATCAACAACATTGGGCGCCATCATTACCAGGTTCTTCTTGCATTTACTAAGTAGTTTGCATTGTCATCATAGGAATTTTAGTTGCTGTTGTAAGTGAATACTCAGAAAATCAGATTTGACACTATTGTCAAACAATTGTAAGCCAAAAGTCTTGGCCAATTTATAGCATCATTGTAGTAGACATTTTATTGCAAAGAAGGAGATATAAGTTGTTGGTCCAATACTATTGTAATTGAATATGTTATTGTCATTCATGATCAGCTTATTAGTTTGCATGTCAATTGTTTGTCAAAATGTCAATTGGCTGTAGGTTCTCTTTTTTGGCATAAATAATGTTATAATTTTGCATACCAAGTGTTTGTTAAAATACCACTTGGTTGTAAGTGCATAAATGTCATCTTAGGTTGCATCCAAAATGTTTTGCATAATTACTAGTTGTTGTAGCTGCATATTGCAAGTAGTTTCAGTCACATATATGCATTGAATATTGTCAAAATAAGTTGCACATTCATGTTAGGTCATTGTTTAGTCAATTTAGAGTCATTTGTAAACATTCTCATTGATGCTAATTGAAGAAAAGAGTCATTAAAACAAACTGAAATGTTATATCAGTCATATGACCCTTGTATGTGAAGTGTTTGACAAAATTTCCAAGGCCAAAAATCAAAAGTTTTCAATCAGATTTGAGCAGGGTCATTACAGGGAGGAGTGATGATTTATGTTGTAGTGGTTTGAATGTGATGGTAAGCTCTAGCAAACCTCTAAAGGGGTATTCTTTTCATGATTTATGTTGAGCTCTTGTTGAGCATTGCTAAGGAATGTGTTTAATTAATGGTTTTTTTTTTGTTTTAATTAACTCTTGGAGGAGGATTACTCTGGTTCTTATCACCTACTATTTTCTTCATGTAGTTGTTTCAAAATAAGACTTTTTATCTTAAGCGTGCTCTTGGTTGATTACACGGGTATGAACACATGATCCTATTATGCTAGTTGTGTTTCACATTTGAACTTATTTTTATTTGATTACATAGATTGCTTGTTTGGTTATTATGTTTTGATTGCTTTGTTTTCTTTACTTGCATTGCCTTGTTAGCAAGGGATTTAATTAATGAATATTTTAAATGGTCTTATATTAATTAATGAATATTAAACTAAATGCAAGAAATGAAAAAGTCTATTTTTTTGTATTTTCCCAAATAATAATGTGATCTAATTGGCTAATTGATTGCAATGAGAATGATTCTAATAACTAAATGAATCTAATGTGAGCAAACTATTGTTTTGTTTTCTTGTATTTTCTATTTGGTTTGTAAGAGATGTTTTGTTGTGCTTTGGATTTTTGATTGAAAATTATTATGTTGTTGATATTGTTGATAATATGATTTAAAAAGAAAACTCTTGCTTCAAACGGAACTAAGATGTACAATTTAAATATCTACATTCATCTAATACAATGAAATAAATAAATCACATCTAACTAAAGTTAAATCTATAATATAATGATAAAATGTCATAGATCTAGGCAAGATGGAAGATAGCATGTTTATTCTGCTTGCTATTCTAATTTGGCATTTCCAAAATAAACTATTTTAAATGAAATTTATTGTAAGATGGGGGAAAACATTCTAGCTTAGATAAAGTGACAACCACAACACTTCTAAGCTAAAAACCTCATCTAAACAAGAGAATACAAGCAAATAAGGAATAAAAGTGAAAGCATTCAAAATAAAGCACTCCCCATGTTGCAATTGATTCCTTCTCTTGTCTCTCCTATTTCTCCTTTTGCAAACTTTTCCCTCATATTTGTTGTTGAAGTTATGCAATAACCTGTAAATATTAAGTAGAAATTTGGAGACAAAATGGTTGTTAAGGAAAAAATGGGAGAGAAAGGTTGCTTTTATAGACAACCATTCAAACAGATGGATGAGATTAATCATCTAGAAACATGCCAAGATCAACGAACGAAGATTCATGAGAGGGAGGTAATGAAACAAACAGTCAAGATCGAGCTTCTAGAAAGATGCCAAGATCGACGATGAAGGATTGATGCACCAGAATAATTCTATTCATGGGAGGGCTATGACGCTGATGGATATGACGATGACGGTTATGACAGAGATGGCTATGAAAGAGATTAATGAGCAAGTGGAGGAAAATGGATAAATTAAAATTTAACAAATAATTAGTTCATGAGACAAAAATATTTGACCAAGATGAGAATAAATAATTAATTTGAATTATTTGTGGGAGGTTGGGTGGGCGGCCCTCCACGTCGGCGGAGGGTATTCAGTGGCAGGTGAAGTGGCTTCTAAGTGGGGACCTCAGTGATGAGGTGGATGGTGATGGAAGTGAAGGACAAAGATGAGGTGATCGATGGCGTAAGTGAAGGGTCACTTAGTTTATGGTGAGTTCATGAAATGATGAAGTTGGCAAAAAAACACACATGTCAAAGCAAGCCTCGCATAAGGGGTCGGACGTGCAGGACGAAACGATCATGCAAGGACAACTTGCCTTGTATCGAAATAATGTTTGGCTGGTGTGGAGTTGGTATGGCTTAGTTTTCATGGGCTTTATTTATGGGTGAAGGTGTCAGCGGTTTGGTATTGTGTGGTTTGCAGTGTTAATTTGCAGTTAAAGGTGGTGTGCAAGTTGGTTGGTTGCGCTCAGCTTTTGGAGTCTTCTGAGGATGGCTTCAGCCGGGTGCTCCAAATTTATAATTACTATCTCTATGGAAAGGTTGGAGTCATTTAGAGCAGATACTCCCATCTCATTGCAGGAAATAGAGAGGCAAGCTGCATTCCAGGAGATAACCGACCAAAGGCTTAAGTGTGTCCTGCTTAACATAGATCCCCTCATCGTGGCTACGGTAAAAATGATTTTAGGGAAATGCCATCTTGCTCAGAAGGAGTACGTGAGGGATAATGCATACATTTCCTCGCTTTTCTTAGCCTCTTTATTGGATGTAGAAATGCCCAAGGTGGAGGCCAGGGTGTTGCTGGAGCGTTTGTTTCATCAGGTTTTGGTTTGGTGGCATTGAGGAGACTTTGAAGGTTGCGATAATTGGCAAAGGGATTCCGCATCCTGTAGATTTAGAGCTTCTTCAGAATATGGATGAGGCAATAAAATTATTCCCTTTCCTCTTGGACCTGAAAGGGATGGAACTCATGCGATACAAAATGATTGCAGCCATGGCAGTTGAGTACCTGAAAAAGCTGTTAGGGTTAATGGCGACAGGTGGCTTTGAATGGGTGTAGGATTTCGAATCCTTTGCAAAACTCAATGGGTTCCTGTGAATTGATGGTTTTCTAGGTTGTTTGAAATTTTCTTTTGGCTAGTTGGAAGGATAGTTTATGGAGTTTTTTTATGCTGGCTAGGACACAACCATTTTTGTATAAATTAAGCTATGTTATTTCTCTAGTAGTCGTGGGTAGCATAGGAGTTTTTTTACCTTCGTTTGGGTGGATGAATTTCCTGCTTAGCAGACGTTTGTATGATTTTTATTTAATATAATATATCAAAATCTTACATATAAAAAAAAATCATTTGAATTATTTATTTTGAGGGAAAAAGGAAATGGGCCCATTTAATTAAAATGATTATTCAACCATTTTAATTAAATGAGAGAAAATGGAAAAGAGACATTAAATAAATAACTCAGATTAATTATTTAATGGAGGAGAAAATGACAAGGGATAATTAAATAATTTTGATAATTATTTAACTATAGAAGAATCAAAAGACAAATGAATAGATAAATAATTAATAATAACTATTTAACTATAGACGAAATGATGAAAGATAAATAATTAAATAAATAATATTTTATTTAATTATTGAAGAAAGGGTTGTTAGCGAAGTGATTAAATTTATTTAATCGATCTAGATAGAATAAAGATTAGAAAGTGAATTAATTAAATAATTAAAAAATATTTAATTAATAGAGGAATATGATCAAAGATAATCAAATAATTAAAGGTATTTAGTTATCGAAGGACGATGACCAAGAAAAATGACGCTCGTAGACTTAGGGCATTTTTCAGTGTCTACATTTTTCCCCTCTTTGATATAATGTAGTTCATTGCATTGTGTCAAAGAAAATTCAATCAAAGGATGCCCCAGTGAAGTCAGGGTACAGTTATGCCCCCTCGGAAAAAATTTACAAATTTTCAAAAAAAATCAAAAAAATTGGAAAATTATCCTGATAAGAGAAATTGATGGCCAGGAATCCAATGGCAAAGACGGGATTGAGTTTCAAGGTTGATGAAGGGGTCAAATTCATGTTCAAAGTCAACAAAAGGATCTTCCAATAGACAAGCCAGATGCAAAACCCTAATTTTTGAACATATAAATAGCAATTTGAGTTTGAAAAAGGGTCATTTGTGCATTCTCAATTTAGAAATTATGAGAGCTCTGAGTGACTTTCCAATGAGGATGTCTCCAGTTCCAGAGGTCGCCCAATGTGCATACTGCATCCAGAGGTACCGCCGACATGAGGGAGCACCTGCGCCAGTATGTAATACTAACTTGACTTTTAATTTTTTTGATTTGCATGCATTTAGATAGGGAAAAATTTTAGTAGGCAATTGCGTTGCAAAATTTTGCGACGCAATTGTGTGTGCATTCGACATAAATGATAAGCGGTTCACCACAATCCTCTCATTGTGACACAAATGCACCAAGGTTAGGGCAGGGGCATTTGCGGTGTGACACACAAACTTGTGCGACGCAATCAAATTTTCGAGTTGCATATGCGGTCAGGAATGACACAAACGAGAGGTCGCGACATATGTGCAATACGAAATGATGCATGGGAGAGGCGAGTGACGCAATCACAATTGAGAGTTGGTTAAAAATGTGCATGACACATTTGACAAAACTGTGACACAATTGTCTGGTTAATTTTTTTCCCCATATTAGGAAATTTTGACTTGGTCAACTTAGGTCTGATAGGTCAACTGAAGGTCTTGGATTGTCATAATGGTTTGTTTGATGATTTTAGGAGTGTCTTCCTTCAATTTATACATGAGAGTTGAGACTAGATTTTTTTTTACTGCGAGACCAGTTAGGCGAGGAGGAGAGACAGGCATTGTTGGACTTGGGTTTGTTCTACGTTACATATATGCCCATGATTAGGGAAAACAGGGGGATGTTGACAACATTGGCGGAGCAGTGGCACTCTAAGATGAGCAGCTTACATTTGCTGACAGGGGAGGTGACAATCACTCTGAAGAATGTGTACAAGATACTACGATTACCGAATCGCGGCAAGCGAGTATGCTATGACCCCACTCAAGGACTGTAAGCATTGTATGAGTATTATCAGTGTGATGATGATGTAGAGCTTGACATCCAGGGTTACAAGATCCAATGGGAGACTCTAGCAGAGACATATAACATATACGATTGTGTTCTATGTGCACTGATAACAAAAGTGATGATTCTCGACTGCAGGGGACACAGTTTCTTGGTGGGCTGGGGAGAGATGCTTAGATCTATGGTTTGCTTTGGGACAATGTATGCGTTGGGGCCATGTCTATTGGCCATGCTCTACTTCCAGCTCCATGATATTGCTTATAGAGGAGGAAAGATTCTGAGTTATGGTGTTGCTTTGTTGACAATATGGGCTTGGGAGCACATAGCAGTGTTCTGACCTTCAGTGGTTCAACAGCTGGCAGCAGGAGCTCCTTACTCATATATGTATTAGGGGGTCCTGAAAAAAACACATGTTGGTGATGTGGGTTACTGGAGACATGGATTAGACACATTAGTCAGTTTCATTTGGAGGCCATATAGGACATGTGACCTGTGGATCAAGGGGGATGATCATTTTCCATGGCGCCGACAACCCAAATATCTCATTGAGTGAACTATACAAACCCAACATATTATTGAGATGTATCTCTTGGAGAGGGTTCATAGATAGTTTGGGGAGAGGCAGGATGTTCCAGTTAGCACATCAAAGTATGGACGGTCCTCACAAAAGGTGCATCCCTAGGGACCTCAGATTGTGGTGACGAAAAAAGAGCAGGAGATCGATGCCCTGCAAGCGTTGGATTGGGAGTGAAGAGGAAGGGATGTCAATGTAGGCATGACACTAGAGTATGACACCTGGTGGTTGATTCATAGACCTGTTCCTCTTACAGATCCACAACAACCAACACCAATAGAGCGCAGAGGCAGGGGCCCGAGAGGTTGGCGAGTAGACAGGAGGTGGAGGGGTGGAGGGAGAGGAGATGGTGGACGAGGGCATGGGGGGATGATGAAGGAGATGGGTAGGGAGGGAAAGGTGGAGATAGACGAAGGGGGAAGAGGGATGGAGGACGAAAAGTGGTGAGACAACTACCACCTATCAAGGAGGAGGAGGAGGATTAGCTAGAGGAGAGGGTAGCAGCAGAGGTGGCAGGGCAAGAGGGAGAGAAACATGTAGAGATACTTGCACTAGAGGAGGAACACCTATAGGTAGTGGCTATGGAGGTTGAGGTAGGGAGAGAGGGAGGACGGGATGAGCAGGCCGAGGAGGAGACAAAGATGGATGAGGAAGAGAGAATCCTCCATGAGAGGATTGTCATGGGGGTTAAGGATGTGGAGGAGGAGGTCCGGGCATATGAGGGCCCTATAGATCAGAGGATAGTCACCTTACAGGTGTGTGTACATGTATTAGAGGTTGAGTTGAGGACTATGACTACTGAGAGGGATGGCCTTAAGGCTGAGAGAGATGTTGTCCAGGTGGAGAGAGACCTAACAATGATTAGTCGACAACAAACAGAATAGAAAATGATCGATTTTATGGCTACATGTAGTGGGTCTATTGTGAAGGTTGCATGGGAGTATGCTAGAGCTAACAAGGCCAGTCAGTATTACAGAGATTTGTATGAGAGAGTGGTACCTACAGAGAGGAAGGAGCCCTCCTTTTCAGTGATTAATAGTGGCTCACGGGGGAGATCACACAACAGGCAAACACAGAGCAAGTTTGAGGGGGAGACATCAAATGCTAGATGGGATACCCCATATGACAGGCCTCCTACCATAGAGCATAGGTCTAGGGATTCACCATGCAGGGAGGACATGGATGCCCCAGGGATAGGAGATCAGGGCAATTCAAGCTAGGGCCTCCCTTTTATTTATCATGTTATATGGACATTGATTTTTTTATTATCGAGCTTGCGAGCTCCATTTTATTGGACACTATACATCATGGCATTGTACCTGTGAAAAATTATTTTTTGAGCGATATATATGATATGATTTTGGCAATGGTTGATGATATGAATTGTAATATGGTTATTCTTTTATGTTTATGATGATGGCATGAGATGTTATGGATGATTATGTTGTGATTATGATGTTTATTGATGCATTCCATATGATTATGTGATGGTTTAATATGCTTTATGATTATGATTTTATGACTGTGTTATGGATGTTTATTCCCTTGATGTATGTATGGATGATTAATGCAGTATGGATGATCTAATTTGATAGGTGTAATGTGATATAATGATGTGATGAGGATAATGTGATGCATATATGATGATGGATTATAACCTAATTTGATAAATGCAATGTGATATGCAAAATGTACTGATGCGATGGAATGTTGGTATAATTTAATGTTAATGCAAAATGTGATGATTTAGAATGTCTAATATGGATGCAGAATGTGATGTGTAATGTGATATGTTATAATATTATGTAATGCAATGTGATATAATGGATCACGATGTAACATGCAATATGATATGGAATATAATGCTATGATGCAATGTATAATACAATAAAATACTACTATGATGATGCTAATATGTTAATTCTATATGGTTGATCTCTATTTTTTTGTTTTCTTATGCAAATATATGTGACTTAATATGATAATGCTATCTATGAAGATGATGTATTCTATGATGTCATCTAACATGATTATGTAAGCAAGATGGTTTTGTGTGTCATAGGACTCTGTCAAGATGTAGACGGAAGAAATGTTAGTGTGGAAGAGATGGATGTTAGTGCAGAAAAGGAAAGGAAGATGGAGTGTTAGACAGGAAATGATAAGAGAGCAACTTTCATGATTTTATAGTTATCATCATCGAGCGTCAAACTTGTCACAAATGGAACACAAACACCATGGTATGACATAGACCAAGGTGTGAAAGGTGACCATTTGTGAGAGACAAGCAGTCAAAAGACAAGGAATTCCCTAGCTCATACTAAGGACCCAATTATCCCAGTTTTTTTGCCAAGAAAAACCACAGACTGCAAGCAAAGAAAAGAGGTCATGATCCATCATTATCCCTCTAAATCCCTTGATAGGACATCCTCGAGGTAACTAGTAACATGACCGAAGACTAATAAAAAAGATAAGACAAATCCAGGCCAACAAAGTGTTTTCCAATAGAGATAGTGTTTGCCAATAAGATTGACAAGATTGATTGATGTGATTGATGACCGAATTTGATTGATAGGTTGACAAGGATTGATTGATATGTTGACAAGCATTTATTGATAATTTGACAAAAGTTGACTAGTTGATTTGATTGACCGCGCCTAGTTTCAGGAAGGACACATCCTGATTAAGGTATGATTGATTGACCGAGATTGACAAGGTTTATTGATTTTGACAAAGAGTGATTGATAAGGTTGACAAGGTTAAATGATAATGATTACACCTAGTTTCAAGAAGGACACATCCTGATTAAGGAAATATTAATTGACAAGAGTGACAAGATTGATTGATTGTTTAATAAAGATTGATTGGTATAACTGATTGATGTGATGACGCCTATTTTCAGGAAAGACATATCCTATTGGAGGTGAGGAACAAATGATAAAGTTGACCAAGTGACCATTGTTGACAAGGCACCTAACTACAAGAAAGACACATTCTGCTTAAGATGAATGACAAGATTGATCAAATACAAAGTCTAATCTCAGGAAGGACACATCCTGATAAAAGACAAGAGATAAGACCGAATGAGACAAATGACATGATGCCCCATTTTGATACAAGATCAATGACTAGATCAGTTGATTGACGATAAGATAATTGTTTGATTGAAGATGAAGGATTTTGTTGGTTATGTTTGTTTGTTGATTCATGATTTGATTCAAATGATGATTGCTTTGTTGAAAATGAAGGTAATATTGTAGCTTAACACTTGTAAAACTATGAGACTGTAGATCTAATTAAGTGTTCTTTGTCACAATTCTTTATGTATGATTAATCTGTTTAGATCAATTTTACCAATTGTAGAAAGAGACAAAATATTGTAGAAGAATGAGACAAGGAGATAGAAGTGACACAACATATACGTGGAGAAACCCTTTCAGGAAAAAACTCCACCAGAATCAATAGTGCTTGTATTATTTAACCTTATAACAAGATTACAATAATATTGTATCAATCCTTGATTGATATGCTTTCTTGCCTTCAACAATCCTTCTTCACAACCTACAATAAACTCTCATGGAACTCTCATACACTTGTTGTAATTAATAGACAATAAAATGAGCATGTAAACTCATAAGAGTTGTACAATACAAGAGCATAAAGCTCCTCACAAAAATCTATGCCTAGATTGGGAAAATAGAGTTCCACAATGTAATTCGAAGTCAAACCAAAGTCTTCCTCAATTTAGGTGCCCCAAACTGAACACTTAACTGAAATTTGGTCAAGAAGATATCATGCAAACTTCACCTCAAATTTGGCACCCAAGAATGGGCCCACTTGACTGGGCCTTGTAAATATCTTCTCATGCAAAAGGTGTTAACTAAAAGATACCAACTTGGGCACCCAAGGTGGACCCAAGTCAATCTTAGTTAAATGAAACATAACTCTCCATCAATTCATGCAAAAATTATGCATGATGGATCATCCCCACTTAGCTAAAAGTATCCACCTATTATTTGTCATGCAATTGAGGTCATTAGTCATGCAACTCAAGTCAACTAGCATTCAACTCAAAATAACTACATGCAACTAAAGATAATTGAACCATAACTGAATTGAATTGAATTGAACTTAACTTAGCTGATACTGAATTGATAGTGCCACTTCACTCATGTAAATATCAATCCCTAATTTGTAGGATCAAAACATGCATTATTGAAGTGTTATCAATCCTCTAAACAACTAATTGAAGCAAGGTGGGTTCCACCTTCCATGTGGGTGCCCCATGCGCTCCTATCTTGTAGGAGCTCTTCTTGGACATCCCCACATGTTGCCATCATTTAGGAATAATCACAAATGTCAATTTACATGTTCATTTCATTCAAATTTAATCTTTTTGTAATCCTAGTGTTGGGGAACACTTTCCAAGGATTGAGGAGATACATGAAATATGTTTAGGATTGCAATTAAATGGCATCCTATTCCCAACATTCTACCACTTGACATTATACATTGCAATTATTCTAAACAAGGAATCATTATTATAAATCAAGTATAGGACACAAGGCCAATGGCCTTCCTGCACCAAGAGAACCTATCTATAGGAACTAGTTTCGGAAGATAATCTACAACACTGATCAAAGTGTCAACTTTCTCAATCAACACCTTCCCACTCTCAACCATTTCTCACACAAAGTGATGCTAAACATCAACATGCTTAGTACGAGCATGATACATAGGACTTTTGGCTAAAAAAATAGCACTCTGACTATCACATTCAAGTGTAATTTGCTTGCAATTAAAACCAATACCTTTCCCAAGTCTCTGTAACCAAACTGCCTCTTTAGAGCCATGTGTAGTAGTCATGTACTCTGCTTCTGTGGTGGACAAAGCAACCATGGGCTGCCTCTTACTCATCCAACTAACCGCAGATCCAAACAAAGTAAACACATAGCCACCTGTCGACCTTTGATTGTCTAGGTTTCCTGCCCAATCTGAATAAACAAAACCATGTGTTTCCAATGAATTGTGCATAATATCAATATCATTAGCACCATGATAAACCAAACAGTAATCAGAAGTACCTCGTAAATATCTAAACACCCTCTTAACATAAGTCCAATGTTCTTTACCAAGGTTAGACATAAACCTACTTAAAACTCCCACTGCTTGGGCTATATCTGGTCTTGTACAAACCATTGCATACATCAAACTACCAACTGCACTAGCACATGGAATTTCAGAGATTTCCTCATGATCAAAATCAGATTTAGGACCCATGTCTAAACTTAACTTCGTGCCAATTGGTAAAGGAATATTAATTGGTTTACTATCATGCATGTTAAACCGTTTCAAAATAGTATCAACATAGTTACTTTGACTTAATCAAAGCTTTTTGTTACCTCTATCTTTGTTGATCTCCATACCAAGGATATATTTTGAAGCCCCTAGATCTTTCATCTCAAATGTGTTAGAGAGTTATGCTTTCAATTCTTTGATCATTACCTTGTTGTTACCAATAAACATGCCATCAACATACAAGATAATAATTAAAAGTTGATCATCAATAAATTTTATGTAAACACAATGATCTTCCTCACTCCTAACATAACCAATTTTCAATGCAAAAGCATCAAAATTTTGGTACCACATTCTAGGTGACTATTTCAATCCACATAAAGATCTCTTTAACCTGCAAACCAATAATTCTTTTCATTTTATAACAAAACCATCAGGTTGCCTCATATAAATCTCCTCATCAAGATCCCCATGTCAAAAAGTAGTTTTCACATCCATTTGCTCTATCTCAAAATCATAATCAACAACAATAGATAAAAGGAATCTAATAGAAGTTAATTTAGCAACAAGAGAGAAGATTTCATTAAAGTCAACTCCCTCTCTTTGGGAGTAGCCCTTGGCTACTAATCTAGCCTTGTACATTTTGAGATTACAATATGCTCCAATTTTTTTTTTAAAGATCCATTTACAACCAATGGCCTTTCTTCCTTTGGGCAAACTCTCAAGATCCCATGTGTCACAAGTATCTAAGGAAACCATTTCTCCATGCATAACTTGTGACCAAAATTTGTTCTTATCTAAATTCAAAGCTTCCTTGTAAGATATAGGTTCATCATTAGTACTCATCAAAGAAAATATACAACAAAATTTAGGTGGGCTATACCTATCAATGATATTTTGTTGTCTTGTGGATCTTCTCAAAGAAGGTTCTTCTTGTTCCTCAATATGCTCATCATGAGCATCTATCTTAGAACTCTGTGAACTCTCCTCATCCAATCCATCCAATTATTCTTCAACATGTGCGTTTTCATGCTTCTCAGTATTTTTCTCAAAATGCACTGTTCGAGAAGTATCCTTCTCCTTTGGTTGTTCTTCTCCTATATAAGATCTAAATTCCCTAAAAATCACATCTCTAGATAAAGTAATTTTTCGAGTTAGAGGATTCCAAAGCTTGTAACATTTTACATTTTCACCATAACCTATGAATATGCATTTTTGTGCTTTTGGATCCAATTTAGACCACTTTTTTAGGCACATGAACAAAAGCCTCACAACCAAATATTCTTAAATGTGCAACACTAGGTTTCCTACCTAACCACATTTCATAAGGGGTTTTATCTTCAATAGGTGAACTAGGAGATTTATTGATTAAATAACAAGAAGTACTTATAGCCTCAACCCAAAGGCACCGATCTAGCTTAGCACTACTTAACATACTCCTAGCTCTTTCCATTAAGGTTCAGTTCATCCTTTCTGCTACTCCATTTTGTTGAGGTGTATATGGAGTAGTTTTATGTCTCACAATTCTTGCATGCTTACAATAATCATCAAATTCCTTATAACAATATTCACCACCATTATTTGATCTCAACACTTTTATCTTATGATTTGATTGTTTCTCAACTAAAGCCTTAAATTCTTTAAAATTATTGAGCACATCATATTTGTTATGCATAAAATAGATCCAAGTGTATCTTGAGACATCATCAATAAATGTGACATAATATCTAGATTTTCCAATAGAGTCAATATCCACAGGACCCATAACATCTGAATGAATAATCTCTAATAATTCTTTAGCTTTATTTGTTCCATTAGGAAATGAAGATCTAGATTTCTTTCCAAACACACAATGCTCACAAAAATCATTTTTTCCAATATTATAATTAGGAATACCATCAACCAATTTATTATTAAGAATGGTACTAAGACCTTTTTCACCAATTTGGCCCAATCTATGGTGGCACAACATACATGTATTTTTAGCTTCAGTTACATTGGTTGATTTATTCAAATTGGAGGTATCAAGCTTAAACAAAGTCCCAATCTAAGATCCTTTAGCAACCACCATATTCCCTTTCACCAATCTACAACCACCTTTTTCAAATGTCACATGCATTCTAGAATCATTGAACTTAGATACAAAAAGTAGGTTTCTAGCAAGTCCTGGAATATGTAAAACATCATTAAGGGTCTTAACCCTACCATATGTTGGCCTCTTTTAATGGTTTAATAACTAAGCCTTTAGGGTTGTGACTTAGAGATTGAACATCTACACTAAGTATCTATCTCACTCATCATGAAGGTGGATTTCGCTTGTCAACCCAGGGACGTAAACTTGAAATGGGTCAGCACTGTATGTGCACTAGAATTTCATTGCAATCATCCATAAACTAGGAAATAATTAATGTTGGAAATACAATGCTAGAAGGAAATCAACTTAAAAATTGAACATAAATTAACATCTGCACCACATTAACAACCAGACTAAAAAATGAAAGATAGAAATGGAAATCTCAACAAATAGACAGGAAACTACTCTGTCTGCCTTGGCTATAGGAATAGTCATAGAATGAAATTTCAGTGGCTGCAGGAACAAACAGTTGCTGAAATTGAAACTAAATACTAAACATAAAATAACTTATAGACTAATAGATAGAATTCTTACCAAGTGGGCCCCCTTGGGTGAGTCTCCTTGTATGCAACCTAAAATGGTCACCTAGACTTTGGGCCCCATTTATTTAATTTGTCAACATCAACTTTCTGAATCAATGATTGTCACATTTTCAAATCAAATTTCTTAATCAATTCATAACTATTTCAAATGTTTCAATTTTCCCTAAGGTTTGAATGCTTCATTAATTTTATTTAATCAAAAGAAATAAATCCCTTTTAATAAATAAAATAATGCTATTTAATTGAAGTTAATATTACTTAAATAAAATGATGCTATTTAATTAAATCTATTTTTAATTAAATAATTTTATTTTATTTTATTAATATTCATTTCTAAATTACATAATCTTATTTTATTTTATTAAAGAGATATTATCATCTTAAATTAAATTAAATAAAATAAATGAAATATCTCTCAAGAATATCCCTGATGAGAAAAAGAGGAAACAAATCAGTTAAAAGGGAAATAAACTAAAAAAAGAGAATTCCAATCAAGATTTGTTTCTATTTTTCTATTTATCCCACATTGCTTCTGAATTTGCCTTCAATTCCACTTTTGCCTATAAAATGAGCCCTCTCATTCTCATTTCAAGAATCACGAATTTTTACATCAGACTTATGCTACAAATTTGCATTTTATCATTTGAGATTACATTAGTTTGATTATATAAGCATCTTATTTTTAGAGCATATAGTTTAATATTACATTTTAGCTTAATCTTCATAGTAGATTAATTTGCAAAATAATTCATTTATGGCATTGCATGTAGATTAAGTTTCATTTCAATAAATTAGTTTGGTTTATTACATTTTACAGTCATTTAGATTAGTTTTCATTGTTGCATTGCAAGAACAGATTCATGGAGATTGGCATTCTTGCTTCTCCTCTTTGAATCTCTCGTTCTGAGACTGTATTTGCAGGGGTAACTGGGTCAATCTGAGGGCCACAATATCAATCCCTGCTCTTCTCGGATAGAGAGCTATGAATTGATTTGCAAGGACTCATTATTGAGTATCCTTGCATGCAAGGATTCACAGAAGTATAACATATTTTCAGTTGACATCCCTTTACACTAACTCAAATGCAACAACTCATATTGTCATATTATTTCTTGGAAGCATAAGTACAACATCTCAGCAATAAGACTGTAAAACTGGAACATGCGAGTACAAACTCAGAATGTCCAACCTTATCAAAAGGAGCATCTAACCATTATTTATAGAGAGAAACTACTGACTAACCCTAACTACCTAGGTAGTCGACTCCATCAAAATAGGAGGATGCTCTTATTGAAAACATAGAAAAAGATGAAGTTATGCATGCGCTAAATTGGTCAAAGCAAACTTGCTTCTACGGGAAATCTAGCACAACACACTCCCTAGATTTTCTCAATAACAAATATGACCATTAAAAAGGTGGTTACATTCTTTTTGAATTAGGAATTTCCCTCCATGAGAGTTTTCCCACTTTTGGCTTCTTAATGATCAACTTCTTGACTTCTTGGTAATCGACCAACTGGCAAGAATTTCTCCCATGAAGCAGGCTTTGTTGACATCAACATTTTAGTGGAAACCTGCAAAATAACATTAGCACACACAAACAAATGTATATATATAATTATCTTAGTAACATTCATTCAACCACTTGTAAATTCAACATAGATAATTCTCATAGCATGATAATGTCATTAAAGTCATAGAGATAAACTTATGCCAAGGTCTATGGTTTTAAGGAAAATATCAACAACCAAGTGTCAAAGTCTATGATAGTAGCAACAAATATGTAATGAACCCTATCAAAATTGAGCCATTAATTGAGCTCATCATTCCCCCCAACCTAACGTTTTGTTGGTCCTCCAACAAAAGGAGCACTATTTTTCCCTAGTTAATGCCCTGAAGTCAACAAATCTACCTAAATTTTAAATATCAGTCTCTGTGGTGTCTGAAATAGGATCCTAGTAAAATCCTTGTTTATTCACCAGTCTATTTCCATCTTTCCCTTTTTCTAGCTATGTCATACTGGTAAAACTTGTAATTTGGCACATGCCACAATAGTGTAGGTGGTTGAAATGTTAATGGAAGCCAAAAATGTTGCTTCCTTCTACCAACCTATATGTACCTGTCAAACCTTTTGCATGTTGCAACATAGTTCTATAAAGAGTGGGGTTCAACCTGTTTCAACTCTTTTGGAAAACTGTTCCACCTTTGTGCTAAATATCCCATTACTGATTTTCTTGTGGTTTCAGCTACCTTCTCATATTCCTTGTAAGTCTCTTCTCTAACAGGAATAATCCTATCCTTGTAGTTGGGGAAGTAAAGAATTTTGTGCCATGTCATGAAAATATCTCTAGGGTCACTAGATTCAACCCTGCGAGGCAAGGGAGTGTGAAATTCCCTTTCCCTGTAAGTTCTATACTACTGTCCCCAACTAATTTCATTTTGAATCCAAGACATAAATTCCCTTAAATGGAGGTCTCCAATAAACAGCAAGGGATTCCAATCATGATCATCAGGAAAAACATAATTGTGCAGGTATAATTCACATAACAAATTTTTAACATTGAGGAGCAAGCTGATAAGCCTGAAAAATTCATGTGGAGTATCAAAAGTAGGACTCAAACCTAAAATTATCCTTGATATTTAAAGGAAAGATTTTGCTCCAAGTGTAGTATAGTGGTAAGTATTCTCGTCATGCCAACGGGTGACCCAAAGTTCGATCCGACAATGGCGCCAAAAATGTTGGCCTCCTTTAATGGTTTAATAACTAAGCCTTTAGGGCTTTGAATTAGAGATTGAACATCTACACTAAGTAGCTATCTCACTCATCATGAAGGTGCATTTCACTTGTCAACCCAGGGACGTAAACTTGAAATAGGTCAGCACTGTATGTGCACTAGACTTCATTGCAATCATCCATAAACTAGGAAATAAACAATGTTGGAAATACAATGCTAGAAGGAAATCAACTTAAACACGAAATAGATTAACATCTGCACCAAGCATTAACAACCAGACTAGAAAATGAAAGATAGAAATGGAAATCTCAACAAACAGACATGAAACTACTATGTCTGCCTTGGCTTAGGAACAGTCATAGAATGGAATTTCAGTGGCTGCAGGAACAAACAGTTGCTGAAATTGAAACTAACTACTAAACAAAAAATAACTTCTAGAATAATAGATGGAATTCTCACCAAGTGGGCCCCCTTGGGTGAGTCTCCTTTACACTAACTCAAATGCAACAACTCAGATTGTCATATTATTTCTTGGAATCATAAGTACAAAATCTCAGCAATAGAATTGTAAAACTGGAAAATGTGAGTACAAACTCAGAATGTCCAACCTTATCAAAAGGAGCATCTAACCATTATTTATAGAGAGAAACTACTAACTAACCCTAACTACCCAGGTAGTCGACTCCATCAAAATATGAGGATGTCACTTATTGAAAACATAGAAAAAGATGGAGGAAGTTATGCATACAGTAAATTGGTCAAAGAAGACTTGCTTCGACGAATCTAGCACAACGCACTCCCTATATTTTTTCAACAACAAATATGACCATTAAGAAGGTGGTTACATTCTTTTTATTTGAATTAGGAATTTCCCTCCATGAGAGTTTTCCCTCTTTGACTTCTTAATGATCAACTTCTTGACTTCTCGGTAACCGACCAATTGGCAAGAATTTTTCCCACGAAGTAGGCTTTGTTGACATCAATATTTTAGTGGAAATCTGTACAATAGCATTAGCATGCACAAACAAATGTATATCTATAATTACCTTAGTAACATTCATTCAACCACTTGTAAATTCAACATAGATAATTCTCATAGCATGATAATGTCATTAAAGTCACAAAGATAAAATTATGCAAAGGTCTATGGTTTTAAGGAAAATATCGACAACCAAGTGTCAAAGTCTATGATAGCATCAACAAATATGTAATGAACCCTATCAAAATTGAGCCATTAATTGAGCTCATCACCATCAGTGAAACACAAATTTACCTCTCCTTTGCCCACAATATTTTTTGTGCTATTATCTCCAAAGAAGACATTCCCTCCATCATATGCAGTATACTTAGTGAACCACTCCTTGTTAGGAGTCATATGATAGGAGCAACCTGAATCAATAAGCCAAGAGTTATCACTAACAATATTACATGAAATGATCAATGCATCATTATCGCCATCCGAGGATTTCTCTGTAGAAGCATCAAAACTCTTTTTCGTGTTCTTACAATCCTTCTTTACATGTCTTGGTTTCCCATAGTTCCAACACTTTACCTTACTCTCACCAGGGGTTTTAGACCGTCCTTTAGACTTACCCTTTCCTTTCTTGTCTCCCTTAGGTGCCTTTTCCTTAGGCCTACCTCTTACAAAAAAGGCATCTTGGGATTCCGTTTTGGACTTCCTCCTCATCTCCTCTGATAGGAGATTAGGAATTATATTGTCCATCTTAGGATCTGCACCACTACCTGATAACAAAAATTAGATTTTCCCAAGACTCTGGTAAAGAACAAAGTAACAAAATTCATTTATCTTCATCTTCTAGCTTTACATCTAGAGATGCTAGCTGACTTAGAATCAAATTGAAAGCATTTAAATGATGTGCAACAAAATCACAATCTTTCATCTTTAAAGAATACAACTATCTTTTCAGATACAAACTTATTAGTAAGACTTTTGGTTTGATAGATATCACCTATCCTCTTCCACAATTTATATGTGGTAGCTTCATCTAAAACATTCAAGAGAACAACATCAACAAGACATAACCTTATGGTCCCTGTTGCCTTCTTATCAAGCTTACCCCAATCCTCACCTAACATCATTGTAGATGGCTTTTTTTCTCATTACAAACAGCTAACCATTGATCTCTCTCTTCAAGGAGATCCTCCATTTTTAGTTTCCACATCTCATAACTAGATCCATTGAATCTTTCAATATCTAGATGAGAAGTAGAACTCATTGTAACACATTCTTTTACAAATCTGCAATAACACAATAGTAAAAGCTCCCACTATAAGCTTCAAACTTTTAAGAGAAAGGCATCCCAAAATCTAACCAACCATTAGCTCCGATACCAAATGTTGAAAATTAAGGTAATATTGTATCTTAAAACTTGTAAAACTATGAGATTGTAGATCTAATTAAGTGTTCTTTGTCACAATTCTTTGTGTATGATTAATCTATTTAGATCAATTTTACCAATTGTAGAAAGAGACAAAAGATTATAGAAGAATGAGACAATGAGATAGAAGTGACACAACATATACATGGAGAAACCCTTTTGGGAAAAAAACTCCACCAAAATCAATAGTGCTTGTATTATTTAACCTTAGAACAAGATTACAATAATACTATATCAATCCTTGATTGATATGCTTCCTTGCCTTCAACAATCCTTCTTCACAACCTGCAATAAACTCTCATACACTTGCTGTAATTAATAGACAATAAAATGAGCATATAAACTCATAAGAGTTGTACAATACAAGAGAATAAAGCTCCTCACACAAATCTATGCCTAGATTGGGCAAGTAGAGTTCCACAATGTAATTTGAAGTCAAACCAAAGTCTTCCTCAATTTAGGCACCCCAAATTGAACACTTAATTGAACTTTGGTAAAGAAGATATCATGCAAACTTTACCTCAAAGTTGCCGCCCAAGAATGGGCCCACTTGACTGAGCCTTGTAAATATCTTCTCATGCAAAAGGTGTTAACTAAAAGATGCCAACTTGGGCGCCCAAGGTGGACCCAAGTCAATCTTAGTTAATTGAAACATATCTCTCCACCAATTCATTCAAACATTATGCATGATTGATTATCCCCACTTAACTAAAAGTATCCACTTGTTATTTGTCATGCAATTGAAGTCATTAGTCATGCAACTCAAGTCAACTCAAGTCAACTAGCATTCAACTCAAAATAACTACATGCAACTGAAGATAACTAAACCATAACTGAATTGAACTGAACTGAACTAAACTGATATTGAACTGATAGTGCCACTCCACTCATGTAAATATCAATCCCTAATTTGTAGGATCAAAACATGCATTACTGAAGTATTATCAATCCTCTAAACAATTAACTAAAGCAAGGTGGGTTCCACCTTCCATGTGGGCGCCTCATGTGCTCCTATCTTGTAGGAGCTCTTCTTGGACATCCCCACATGTTCCTATTATTTAGGAATAATCAAAAATATAAATTTACATGTTCATTCATTAGAATTTAATCTCTTTCTAATCCTAGTGTTGGGGAACACTTTCCAAGGACTGAGGAGATACATGAAATATGTTTAGGATTGCAATTAAATGGCATCCTATTCCCAACATGCTTGCAAATTGAGAACATGACCAGACTTGAAAAACCCTAAAGGATTGACTTAGGTGGCCTTGGGGGCTCATCGATTGATAGCCTTGCATATGTTATACACACAGAGACCTCGTATTTCGACACAACTTGGCTTTGCCTTATTTGACAAAAGACTGAGTTATGATTTTATTTAGACAACCTAAAAGAACTGACCTAATGTCTCAAGGGCCCATTTAAGATGATCCTTGCCTACATAGAAAATGCATAGAGACAACGTAGTTCGACCCTACTAACACAAACTGACTTAGACTCAAAGCCAAACTTTGACTCTGTTTTGGATTTTTGATGTTTTTTGATGTTTTTGGATTTTGAAGTTTTATGATTTTTTTGGATTTTGATTTTTTATGATTTTTTTGGATTTTGATGTTTTATGATTTTTTTCGATTTTGATATTTTATGATTTTTTTTGGATTTTTGATGGTTTTATGATTTATTTGGATTTATGATGTTTTATGATTTTTTTATATTTTTGACAGTTTTATGATTTTTTTGGATTTTGATGTTTTATGATTTTTTTGGATTTTGATGTTTTTCTGAGGGTTGATACCATGTGTTATTTTCCCATGAAGACGTAGTTCAAGGAATTGCCCCCAGTCAGGTATAGGATCACTGTATTATTCATGAGAGGAAGTAGTGAATACCAAGGATGATCATGAAGGAAAAGGATGCCAAATGTCGGTGGTTCTCAGGCCCTGGAAGGATGACAAAGCTTTATTATGAGTGAGTGACATGTGTGAATGGATGAGCAGAAGGATGGAAGACCAGATGGAGTGATAGTAGATGGAGTGGAGGAGCATAGCCTAACTACACATGGCACCTATTTTCCAGGTTTTCACCATGGTACTTATCCAAAGTGGTTTACACTTTTGGATGAATTATTTCTCTTTACTATTTTTTTAATTTTTTCCTCTTTTTTTTGTATTTTTTTAAGGACCCTTTTCTCATTTTTTTGTATTTTTTTAGGACATTTACTCATTTTTTTTGTATATTTTAGGACCTTTTTCTCATTTTGTTTTGTATTTTTTGAAGACTTTTTGAGGGGATACTCTGAGAATCAAGTGCAGTATTGGCGAAGATGCATGCTATTGATAGGTTTGAACAATGGTTCTCCTTCAGGAGTAGAAAGTTAATAAGCATCGAATTTGTATGATGTTATGAAGATACAAGGGCCCAACCAATTAGGTTCAAACTTTTCAGGCTTCTCGCATTCTACTTGATTCTTCAGATTTTCTTTTTGGAATAAGTCACTAATGTCAAAGCTTCTGGGTTAGACCCTCTTATTGTAGCTACGTCGAAGGCGATTATGATATTCTTGCAGATGTGTTAAAGCATTCTACCTCTTTTCCTCCAGTAAATCTAGCTCCTATAGGTGGGATACACGATATTCTTCTTGATCAATCAAGCCTTGCATAGAGACTCGCAGGGATGGTAACTCGACCTCTATAGCAAGTATGGCTTCATATCCATAGACAAGAGAATATGGTGTGGCTCCTATAGGAGTGTAGACATTGGTACGGTAGGCCCATAAAGCAGGATTAAGTTGTAAGTACGAGTCATGGCCAACGCCATTTACAGTCTTCTTTAAGAGTTTTAGGATGGTCTTAGTAGATGCCTCAGCTTGGCCATTACCTTGGGGGTAATATGGAGTAGAAAAGTGCTGTTGGATATGAAATTTTTCACAAAGCTCATGGACATCTTGGTTCTTAAAAGGGCGACCATTATTTGTAATGATGGACTGCGGGATACCATAGCGAAAAATGATATAATTCAAGATGAACTTGACTATCTGCTTTCTAGTAATGTAAGCCATTGGGATGGTTTTGATCCATTTTGTAAAGTATTTGGTAGCAACAAGGATAAACTTATGTCCATTAGCAGAGGTGGGATAGATATTTCCTACGAGGTTGAGTCCCCATTGAGAAAATAGCCATAGCAAAGTAAACGGTTGTAGTTCCTGAGCTGGTGCATGTATGACATCTCCATGAATTTGACACTGGTGACATTTCTTCACAAAGTGATAGGCATCGCGTTCCATTGTAGGCCAATAATATTCCATCCTCATGAGCTTTTTGGCTAAGGTTGGACATATACCATGATGTACCTCTTGTAAGGTGTTTGTGCTTCATTTGAGTTGAGACATCGAAGGAGGGTATTATCTAGGCTACGATGATAAAGGGTATCTCCGATGATGGTGTATTTGGATGCTTGTTGGATAAAGGTTTTGCGTTGGTTAAGGGACAAGTCTGGAGGAATAATTTGGTCATGCAAGTAGTTGTAAATGTATTTGTACCAAGGAGATTCAAGACCAACAAGTTCACACACAAGTTTAGTTTTAGGGACATTGAACACAGGGATCAACAGTTGTTCTACAAGGAACTCATATTGCTAGACATTGTTAGGAATTCCCAAGAGAGATCTAATTGTAGCCATTGTGCCAACTGCTTTGTTCTAGATTCTTAGTATTTTTTCAAAGGATATATTATCAAAAGTATAGTCTAAAGTTCTCTACCATGCACATTTGTATGGCATCAATTTCTCATCCTTGGTGTCATAATCATCATTAAATTGCTTAATCACTAACTGAGAATCACCATAGACATGAAGTTCCTTAATTTTCCATTTTATTGCCATTTAGAGTCTTGTCAATAATGCTTCATACTCACCCATGTTGTTTGTGCATGGAAATGCTATTCAGAATGACTTGGGAATGGAATCTCCTTGAGGTGTGATGAAAAAAATACCAACTCTTGAACCATGATTTGTATAGGATCCATTAAAATACAATTTCCATGTTATTGGTGTTTCTATAACAAATATTGATTCATCTAGGAAATCATATATCAAAGGATGGTCTGCTTTCACTGGTGCATTTGTGAGTTGATCAACTATCACTTGTTCCTTTATTGATTTTCGATCAACGTACTCAATGCCATATTTACTTAGGATCATAACCCACTTAGCTAGTCTTCCTGTCAGAGCTGCTCTACTAAGAAGGAATTTTAGAGGATCCATTTTGGCAATCAATTTTGTCTTGTGATTTAGCATGTAGTGTCTCAATTTCTGTGTTGCAAATACCATTGCTAGACATGCTCATTCAATAGGGATATAGTTCAATTCATATCCAACCAAGGTGTGACTGATATAATAAATTGCTCGTTCATCATTGTCATTTTGTGCTAACAATGCCCCTAGCGTTGATGTAGTTGCTATCACATATAGTATCAGATGTCTTTCGTCAATCAAAGGCATGAGAACTGGTGGAGTCAATAGATAATTCTTGATCTGATCGAATGCTTCTTGGCATTTTTTTGTCCAATTAAATGGAATTCCTTTTCATAATAGATGTTGGAATGGATGGATCATGTCTGCTAGCTGAGCAATGAACCTGCAAATTGATTGTAATCTACCTTGTAATGTCCTTAACTAAATGATATTGGTTGGTGGTGGCATGTCTAAGATAGATTTTACTTTGGTAGGATCAACTTCTATTCCTCTACGAGAGATGATATGTCCTAGGAGTTTGCTTGATTGGACCCTAAAAACACATTTCTTCGGATTTAGCCTAAGTTGGTACTTTTCAAGTAGGTGAAAATTTTGTCCAATATTGCTAAGTGTCCACTTTGTTCTAGAGATTTAGCGAGAAGGTCATCAACATAGTCTTCCATAAGGACATGCATATAGTCATGAAAAATAGTGTTCATGGCTCTCTGATAGGTAGATCCAACATTTTTAAGCCCAAATGGCATGACATTCCAACAAAAATTTCCCCAAGCGCATGTAAAATTTGTTTTTGGTTTATCTTCAGTGGCAATTCTTATCTGATTATAACCTGAGAATCCAAGTGATAGCATTTTTTATCCAATAGTTAGGTCTACTATGGTGTCAATGTTTGGTAGATGAAAATCATCTTTGGGAACAGCTTTGTTGAGGTCTCTAAAATCTGTACATACTTTGATTTGACCATTTGGTTTTGTGATAGGAACAAGGTTTGATATCCAATTTGCATAATCAATTGATCGTATGGATCCAACGTCCAAGAGTTTCTTCAGTTCCACCTTGACAAGGAGTGCAATATGGGGGTGTATTTTCCTTAACTTCTGTTTATATGGTTTAGCATTTGGTAATAGTGGAAAGTGATGAAAAACAAGTTTGGGATCCAATCCAGGCATATCAACATATGGCCATGCGAAATTGACTTTTTTTTTTTGAAAACAATGCTATAAACTCAGGCTTTTTCCTTGATGGTCAAAGATGTTGCTAATTGTATGATTCTGGAATTATTTTGTGTACCAATGTTTACTTCTTTTGTTTCTTCTATAAGCAACGACAATCTCTCTTAGTCTATTGGGAGATAGTCCAGTCCTCCATCCTCGGGCACCGTAGAGAGGTTTTCACCTTTGGATACATCCTTTATTTTTACTTTTTCATGGTCAATAGGTGCCTTTCAGTTTTCCTTTGAAGACCTATTATTTTTATTTTTACTTTTTTGACTAGAGGACAGGATGACCTCACCAAAGTATGTTGCATAATTGAGTTCTATGATGAAGCCAACCTTATGATCCCCACTTGGTATTCCATCACAAAGTCCCATGAACTTAACAATGGCTTCATAATTCTCGAAAGTGTCCAAACCTAGTGGTCCTTGTTGATTCCAATCTATGAGTTGAGGGTAGATAAGAGGTAATCCATCATTGGTACTGTCAAGAGTCATAGTTTAGGCAGATAGGGTAAAAAAATTAGTCATCAGGTTCCCAAGAGGCGAAATTAATGGTTTCCCAAAAGTGTTTGATCCACTCTTCTTTGTTCAAAGGGGATTTTGGACGAGGACTTGACAAGCTTGGTAGGGGATTAATTGTAAGCATTTAACTATTTTTTTTTTCAAGGGGAGGCTCATCAAATACTCCAAATATTTTATCAAGGTCCATGAAAGTAGTGGAGGATAGGGAATCCCATTCATATTCATCGGAATCAACATCATAATCCCAAGGGTCCTCATATGTCTCAATCTCATATGAAGCATTTGCAACCGCACTTGAAGGTAACCTGATACCCTAGATAGTCACTTTTACAAGTACAAACCCTATCCCTTGGTGTTTGATTATCTTAGGAGGTTGCAAGGGTTCCATAATTCCTTGTTTATTTAGGCCAAGGCCACTATATCCATCATATCCATGTCGCTTCATTATTTGAAACCCTTTTGGATACTGTTCAACCAAAAATTTCTTAGTTTTAGTTTCCTCTTCTTCTTTGTTCAACCATGTGAGAATGTGGTCATCTAGAGATTCTTTGGCAAGTTCCCCCATCTAGTGAAAGTGGTAGGGGGATTATGGATGATAACTTTAGGTTGCACGAGATGTCATTTTCCATATGACTTCAGTGATTTAGGTAATTTTCCAATGAAAAAGAGACTCTTCATGTTATATTCTTTGCATCCTCTATCCTAGATCTAGATTTTGGGAATGGAAGGTGTGGTGAATAGGGTGGATGATTTGAAAAGAGTGGATGGATCAATGTTGTGAGATGGAGTGGTGGATGAAGTGGAAGGTGAGGCCTCTCAATTGATGGGAACTTGACGTTCAACAGTTCCTTTTAGGTTGGAACAATATTGAAAAGGATCAGGGTCACTTGGAATAATGATTTTAGCACCATTGTGTGGGAACTTGAGGCATTGATGGTAGGTGGATGGAATATCCCTCATTGGATGAATCCATGGGTGAGCAAGGAGTAGATTGTATGCAAATACAAATCCAAGACATGAAATACTATGTCCTGTATTGCTAGGACAACTCTCATAGGAAGTGAAATTACGCCTTTGAAAGAACACTCAACATCATCATAAGCTTTGATCACAATTCTCTTGGTTTGGTTAATACAATTCTCAGAGTATCCCAATGCTTTCACCAATTTTAGTGAGAAAATATTCAGACCTACTCCATCATCTACAAGGACTTGTCTAATCTTGTGTTTATTAACACATACTTCTAGGTGTAGGGGGTCATTATGATCAAATTTTGGTGCGGAAAAGTCTTGCTCAGAGAAGGTGACATGGTGTGACATAGCTAGGTATCCAACCATGGCATGGAATTCATTAACATCTAGGTTAGCAGGGACATACACTTCTTGTATTTTTTTTTATCAAGGATAGCCTTGTGCTGTGGGGATATGCGAAGGAGTTCCAAGATAGAAATTTGTGCAGGGGTTTTTCCCAACTGATCAAGGAGATTATATTGACCTTTTGGCTATGAATTAGATGGAGGTCCTGGAATAGTTATCTTGGTTTGACGGGTAGTAACAACACATTCTGAACTTGACTTGTTTATGGTAATATTGGTAATGTAATCGTCAAAGGGTCTCACATTAAGGACGATGGTGTTGTAATTGTGTTTGACAATGACATAATTGGCATTGTTGTTGTTCCTTGAACCATAGGCTTTTCCTTTATCATGGTCTTGTAAGGGAGTCTTGAATATGGTATGATCAACACTAGTTTTCCCTTGCGATTCTCCTACTAAATGGTCCCATCTTCAATGAGGTCTTGAATAATATTCTTGAGCATCCAACATCTAGCTGTTTTGTGTCCTTTTCCACTGTGGTATTCACAATATTCATCTTCTTTCCACCAATAAGGTTTGATCAATGAAGGTTCATAGTTTTTGGTGTCTGGTAGTGTGATGACATGAGATTGCAAATGTTGTTTGAGGATTGATTCAATGGGTTCACCCAAGGGGGTGTATGCTATTTTGGCGTGGGGAGGACCTCTTCGTTGTTGATTGTTTTGGACAATATTTATGTTTGGTTTTGACCTTGTGCCTATGTGTTTGATACATTTGGTGTATTTGATGAGGAGGTACCTTTAAGTTGAATGGTTGGACCTTTGGTTATCATTTTTGCATCAACAACTCTATCGTTTGTGACATTTTTGTTTCTAGACTAGTATTTGCTCTTATCGTTGTTGGGATTCAGATTTTATTTGTTTATCTTGACTAGTCCTTTTGCAATAATACATTTCTTAATGAGGAAACCTTTCTCAAGGATCTCTTCAAAGGTGGTGAAACATTGGATTTAAATTCGAGTCATCAATTCTTCGTTAAGGTTTTCCACAAACATGGTGACCAATTGTTTTTCAGGAATGTGACAAGGGAATTTGCTAAACAAACCTCGCCATCTCTGGTAAGTCGAGGTGAGTGATTCCCATTCTTCTTGTTTGGTTGTGCTCAATGTTGCAAGGGTGACATCATTTTTAATGTTGAAGGAAAAATTATTGATGAATTTGTCCGCTAGTTCACCCCATGTTCTGATTCCAAGAGGAAGGTGTGCAAA
This sequence comes from Sequoia sempervirens, assembly GCA_007258455.2. Lineage (NCBI taxonomy): Eukaryota > Viridiplantae > Streptophyta > Pinopsida > Cupressales > Cupressaceae > Sequoia > Sequoia sempervirens. The sequence goes on from VDFB02000003.1 coordinate 15,678,620, forward strand.
CTAGTCTAGACTTGATCCCGTAAGTCTTCGCAGGAATAGTATCATTAAATAGGTAGGATCATATGAGACTTCCATACATGATGTGTTGAATTCTATAATGTGTTCTATTGGATCCCCTATCCCCTTATACTTAGGCAAAGGCGGTGTCGTGAAATGGGGGGAATGGGTGGCATGTACAATTTTTTATCAAATGGAAAGGGGCACAATTCCTCCATGGAATAGGTCTTCTTGTTGGTCCCCATTTGCATGTTTTTCATTTGTTGTTGGAGGGTTTACACTTGTTGTATTATAAAATATGCAAGAGATGGTGTTGCATTGTTTTGGTTTGGTATCATGATGTTGGTATTAAGGTCATATGTTGGATTTAAATTAGGACCTTGGTTGCCATATTGATGTGTGTTGCCTTGATTTGGGATGAAACTGGCATATAGGTTAGTTCCAAAGGTCATGTTTGCATTTGGTATGGTATTTTGGAATTGAGGTTTAGACCCTTGATTTGTGTCTTGGTTTTGAAAATTTGGTCCTTGACTTGCATGTTGAAATGAGGGTATATGTCCTTGATTGATGTTTTGACATGAAGAAAAGGTCCCTTGATTGGTATTTTGAGATGAAGGCATAGGTCCTTGATTGACATTTTGAAATGAAGGTATAGGTCCTTGATTGGAATTTTGAAATGAAGGTATAGGTCCTTGATTGGCATTTTGAAATGAAGGTATAGGTCCTTGATTGGTATTTTGAAATGAAGGATTGGTTCCTTGGGTAGAATTTTGGAATGATGGAAGGGACCCTTGATTAGTGTTTTTAAGTGATGGAATAGATCCTTGATTATTGTTTTGGAGTGATGGAATAGACCCTTGATTAGCATTTTGGAGTGATGGAATAGACCCTTGATTATTGTTTTGATTTGGGACCCTTCATGAGATAATGTGAACCTTTCTAGGTTTGGTTGGTGGATGTTGAATTAATGAAGGTGCACCTTGAAATTGGAATAAGGAACCTTGATTTGTGTTTTGAAGTGGGGGTATAGGACCTTGGTTTGCATTTAAAATCAAAGGTGTAGGACCTTGTGATGTGTAACCTTGATTTGTGTTTTGAAGTGTGGGTGTAGGACCTTGGTTTGCATTTTGGAGCAAAGGTGTGGGACCTTGTAATTTAGAACCTTGATTTGTATGTTGGAAAGGGGGGTTTGTAAAGGTCTTACCCATGGAATTTGAGGAACTTTTTACTTGTGTAGTGGTGTGGGTTACCTTGTTTCCAACTATTGGGATGCTTGGGATGTGTGTAGTAGTGGTAGTCATGTGTGTAGTTGTCCCAAGGGGTATGTTTGTCATTTTTTGTGATAAGGGCATGCCAAGTGAAAATGAATTTTTTAGTTTCTTCTTCTACAATAGTTGATACATCAAAGCCTTGAGGTAATTTGACGCCCTTTTTAGCTAGTGCGTAGAAGAATTTGTTAGGGTCGACACTAACAAGTTGATTAACCATGCTTAAAATTATTGGGTCTTGATAAGCTCTTTCGATTTCTTCTTGGGTCAAATTTTCATTGAATTCTTCTAGGCTTATGTTTTCCCATGTATTGGTGTGATCTCTTGGAGGTGTGTCTCTTGGAGGTGTAAAATGATTTAAATCTATTCCAAGGGAAGTGTCATGAAAAGGGTTACTTGAAAAATCCATGTCCTTTCTTTTGGTTTGGGACCTTGTTTCAACCATGTGAGACTTTTGTAGGTTGGAGGCTAATGCAAGATGATGACGAAACTAGACTATTTTTTGGATTTTCAAGGATAATGAGGCTAATGCAAGACAATGATGAAACTAAGCTATATTTTTTGGATTTTCTTGAATATAAGGATAATGAGAATAATAGATGCAAAAGGATATGAAAGGTTGACCAATTTGATAAATCAAGGGAAAATGATATGATGCAAAGGCTAAGGTAAAATAAACTATTTTTTTGTATTTTTGGGATAAAGGTGCAAAGTGCAATCTAGATTGAGGATCAAAGTTTTGCAAGATGATGAAAAAATCTATGACCAAAGGGATGTAATGTGAAACTAATGAAAAGAAATCCTAAAATTTCAAACAAAGGATGTGAATCAAGCTAGTGTGAACCCAAGGTAACAATTCCAACTGTCATTGACCTTCAAGGGAATCAAGAGGATAATTTTGACAAGGTTGAGTCAAGGCTAGGACACAAGCTTAAGACTCAAATTTGATAAAGGTGATAATGAAAAATATTGATAATATGAGGGATTAAGGTCAATGACAAATGGAATATGTAACCAAGGATTTTCCAAAATCTGAATGGTCTTCTAAAGTCTAAAATTTTAAAAGGGAGATGCAACCTAAGGTTTAATATTGATTATGCAAGGTAAGGATGCAACCTAAAATGTGATGGAATCCTAAATGGCAATGCTGGAAATGACTGGTAAAGTTTGCAAGTCTCTGATTTGACAACCAAAGGTCACTGTGAAAATGATTTGATCAAATTTTGGACAAAGATTTTAAAAGTTTCCGTTTATCAGACAATTGTGGCTTTGTTTTCTACAAATGTGGTTTAGACAGACAACTGTGATTTTCCAGTGATCAATTGCGATGAAAAATGTCATATGTGGCTCTATTTTAGACAATTGTGGTTCACAAAACATTTTTTTTGATAGTTTGATGGTTTTTGTTCTAGTTTTTTAGTGGATTTTGACCGTTTTTAATGAAATCTAATTGGAAAACATAAAAAATAGAATCAAGGACTTATTTTTGGTATGGTTTTGGATGTGATAGATGTTTGATAAAATAAAACATACATAGACAACAATACACAATCCTTATGGTTGGAAAGGAAATCACCGATTGATATCTCCACTTGGATTTCTCTAGCCACTTGAACAAGGTGGACAACTAGAGACTTGGTGACACTGGCTCCCCTCCATGACACTCACTTCTCGAGCTCACGAAGTTTCATTCCCCCTAAGGAGGAATTCTTGTCTCTACACAAGCTCAGTGAAGATGTGGGGCACCTTCAGAGGTTTGACCTCCTATGATCAATGAGCATATAAAAGGGTTTTTGGAAACTAACACAAATTGGCTTTTAGTAAGGGAATCTATTCAGAGTGGCCTCCTAGTCAAGAGGCCTCCCAATCCTTTCCCCAAGAAAGGATTTTAACATAGCTCATGAGGCTACTAAGGGTGGCACTTTTCGGCATGACACATTTACACCTGTTGCTAACTGACTTTCGTCAAGAAGCACATTTATTTATAGTGGCTTGGAAGATCTTGACCTTAGCTTGTTATTGTTATCAACAGGAGTGCACCCGAATGCAAAAGAAAAAATGCTTTGCAATCCTGTGTAACATGGGATAATTTCCAAGCCCGTGTGTTAGCTAAAATGGAAATCAACCTCCAGATTATAGGCTAACTTCCTTTATGATCTTCAAATGGTGGACTATAAACTTTGATGGAAAAGGGAAAAAGGCTTGAATTGAATGCATAAATTGAAATTTAAACCTCGGTGATGCACCTAAATGATGAAAGAACATGCAATTTAATTCATAATGATATCTCCTACAATCTGTCTTCACAACTCAAACTGAACAGCTAAACCACAAAAGTGTTTCATAAAAAGGCCTGCAAATCAATACTTTATGAAGGAAATAACACTTTCACAACTTAAAGATAAAGACTAAGCTATGGCACGATTTATGACCTGTAATTAAACCAGATTGTGTATACAAGAATCCATTAATGAGATCTAAACTTAAAGGTTTTTGACTCAAAACACATCAAATTCACATCAAATCACTAACAGAAGCAAAACACCTGAATACGAGAAGGTAGACAATTGATTTCCAAAAAATAACGAAGGGAAAACTTTGCGAAAACAACCTTAAGAAACCTATAAAGCTCTATTGTATATATTAACTATGTAAAAATAATTGAGTTACAAGACCTCTCTGCAAAGTGCAAAGGAAAAAATCAAGAACCAAGGAAAAAAGACTAAGTATTTTTCCTATATACAATAAAGGGCTTCAAAAAGCTAAGAGGAGATAATTGAAATCAAAATATCTGAATTGCAAAATTGATGTGAAACTGCAGTCATGTCTTACCATTTGCTCCATTTTTTTTGCATGATTTTGGGAAAAATGGACTATTCGATTAAATATTAAAGATAATCAATATGATTATTTTAATATTATCATGTGAGCTCTTTTTTTTTTTACATTGCATGGTAAATATTAAGGTAATAAAATATTACCTTTAATATATTTTATTTTTTTTATAAAAGGGGTAAAAAATTTATTGAATATCAAAAGAGAGCATTACAACCAAAACCAAGGGAACAAGCCCACAGCCAAAAGAAGTAACAAAACAAGCACATGAACAAAATCAACTATCTTCTAGTATCCTTCTATCCTCCTCAAGGAACCCATCCAAATCCTGACGTAACTTAGGTGAAAATTGCACCCAATCCTCAATCTTCCAACCATTACCATGCTCAGAAGCCCATTTGGCCAAGCACTCAGCAACTCAATTCCACTCCCTCGGGATATGAACAAAAGAAACCGCCTCCATCCTGGAACTAACTTGAAGAATTCACTGAACAACCAAAGCTAATTGCCAATTAATATCAGACATCTTTCTTTCATTTAATAGATTAACCAAGATCTGTGAATCTGCTTCACAAATAATCTTTTTCCAACCCAAAGCAAGGGCCCGCTCCACAGCATAAAGAATTTCCAAGCCCTCCATGAGATTAACAGTCTTCTTCCCTCATGAATAGAGAAAATAAATATCATTGAACCCCTTGAATCCCTGCCGACCCCACCAATCCCAACAGGCCCAACATTTCCTCTAGAAGATCCATCAGTATTGATTTTCAAAACTCCATCCAGAGGAGGTAACCACCTACCCATCTGTTGCACTCTCATGTTCCCTTGCCTGCATCTCCTGGAACCACTAGAAGAAGAATGTATCCCCCGTAGTCCTAATCTATTGACCAACTCAGCATCCCCTTTCCCTAGGGGGAAAAACACTTCACTATTGGCTTCAACCGACTCCTATATCATAACTAAGATATGCATCCACACCTGCTGACCCACCACTTTCACACCGTGGAATATCCTGCGATTCTGCTCTAGCCAAACCTGCGAAAGAAGAAAAGTAGGTCCAACATACCAAACTTCTTGCAAAAAGGAAGCCATTGAGGGGGGTCTTCCCATACTATCCCAGAATTCCACCAAAGAGGAAGCATGAACACAAGGATGCTTCCAAACCTCCCACCACTAATGCCAAAGCTACACAACAAAGGGGCAATAGAAGAACAAGTGCGAGGAATCCTCTTCCTCAGTCCCACAGAGCACACAAACTGAAGGCCCCTGGAAACCACAATTACAAATGTTATCCCAGGTCAAGCACCTATTCCACACTAAAGTCCATACAAAGCAATTGCATTTTGGCCATGATAGCTTACTCCACACCCTCTTCCACCAAGGAACCTCCATCCTAACCAACTTCTGAGCCAATAACACCTGATAGCCGCAAGCAACAGTGTAAATCCCCTTAGGATTGTGTGCCCAAGCAAGAATATCCTCTTCTAGTAGAGAGCTACAATGCCTACTACAAAGAATCGTGTTAAGCTTAGCACCGCCTTCCTCCTCCCCCAAATCCGGCCACTGAGTGGGATCCTTCCAACAAGCCCTCTCCAACTGACCATAAAAGGAGGACTTGAAATCACTCACCCTAGACCAACTAGCTGCAAGAAATCTTTGGCTTAAATGAAGTAGGTGAGGAAACTGGGAGATAAGCGGAGGGAAACCATCCCAAGAATCTGACCAAAAAAGAGCTTTTGAACCCCGTCTGCAGATCCAAAATAAACCTTCCTTGATGAGCCTCACACCCTTCTAAAGAGTACTCCAAATCACCAAACCTTTCCCCCCAAGAGGATACCTAAGGAGATCATGCCGAGGGACTCCGGGGAAATACTTATGAGATAATATCCTGGCCCACAACTGATCCTGCTCCACACACCATCTCCAGAAAAGCTTAGTAGCCATAGCCTCATCGAACAATGTTGATTGTCGTAAACCCAAACCACCATATTGCTTTGGACTACACACATCTTCCCACTTGACCAGGCTCCACTTGGAGGACGACAAGCACCCAGCCCATAAAAACTGCCTTTCAAGAGAATCCAACTCCTTCATAAACCCTACCGGAGCCACTTGAAGCATACATTTGTATGTAGGGAGTGCTTGCACAACTGACTTAAGAAGCTGAACCCACCCAACAAAAGACAACCATCTATGTGTCCAATGATTGAATTTCACCCGGAACTTGTCAATAATATTTTTCCAAGAACCCTTGGGAAGCCGACCTATAGAAATTGGAATGCCCAAATACGTAAAAGGGAGAACCCCTATCTGAAACCGCAACATATTAGCAATTCTTCTCTGAATGGAGGCGAGCGTATTGAAGAAGAAGATGGAATATTTATCCTCATTAATAAATTCCCCAATGCCACAAGGTAAACATCCAACAACTACCTCAAAAAAGTAGCTTCCTTGACAGTAGCCATCCCCATCAAGGCAATATCATCAACAAACTGCAAATGAGATTGCGGAGACAAATCTCCACCCCAGTGCCAACCCTGAATGATACCTAATCCAACATTTCTTTTCAACAGATGCCCAAGACCTTCAACAAGAAGAAGAAATAGGTATGGGGAGATAGGGTCCCCTTGGCACAGACCCCTAGAAGCCCCAAAAAGTTCATAATGATCTCCATTTAGTAGTACCGAGAAGGATACTGACGTAACACAACTCATGACCCATTGGATCCATTCTTCACAAAAACCAAAAGCAACAAGGATATTTTGCAGGAAGGACCATCTAACCCTATCATAGGCCTTAGCCATATCCAGTTTAATGAAAATTGTCTTCTCATGGGAATTGGCCATCGAGTGGATGGTCTCTGTAGCAATAACAACCCTGTCCAAAATCTGTCGACCCGCAACAAAGCCACTATGTTCCTCTGAAATCAACACTTTAAGCCACTTCTTCAATCTCTCATCCATTAACTTAGAAATAATCTTATATACCACATTGCAAAGGGAAATAGGCCTAAGCTGTGTTAACCTATCCGCCCCTTCACACTTGGGAATAAGAGCAATGAAAGTGGAATGAAGAGCATGCAACATCTTCTTGTTCCTCCGGGACTCTTGAACAATCGCCAAAAGATCCAACTTTATGATATCCCATAAATCTTGAAAGAACTCTATTGGGAAACCATGAGGGCTAGGAGTTTTACCGCGCTTAATCTGGAACACAATCTCCTCCGGCTCCTCTAGAGGAATCTCCCTCATCAGATACTCATTCGCCTCCCTGGGAACCAACTGAGGGATACAAGAAAGAACCTGTTCCTCCTCGACTGAACCCCCTTGAGAATCCTCTCTGAAGAGAGTAGCAAAATACTGTGATGCCTCAACAACGATTTCTTGAAATGAGACAACATGATCCCTCCTGTCATTAACCAACACATAGATGGAATTACCATGCCTTCTAGCCTTCACAAAATTAAAGAAAAGGCAGTATTTTTGTCTCCTTCCTGCAGCCATTCGACACGTGCCTTTTGCTTCCAATAAACCTCTTCCCGTAATTCAAATTCCTCCACCACCTTCAGAGTCCTAGCCTCTTCTTTCAGAAGATCCTCAGAAACCCCATTCTCCCAAATCAATCTCATAATTTTATTTAACTCTTCCTGAGCAGTGGCCTTATCATGAAAAATATTACCAAAACATTGCCGATTCCACCTTTTAAGCTGATACTTGACGAACTGAAGAAGCTTGGAAAAGGTATACATTTCCGTACCAAAAGCAGGTCTACCTATCCTCCACCACACATCCACTTGGTCATAAAGAGTAGGATTCTGTAACCACATAAGCTGGAATTTGAAGGAGAACGAGATGCCTAAGTAGAGATGATGTAAGCTTGATAGGCCAATGGTCTGAACCCCTCCAATCCAAAATTTCAGAGGAAGTAGACCACAAGTCACCAACCCAATAACAAGAGACCAAGAACCAATCCAGCCTCTCGGCAACACAGTCCTCACTAGTCCTCCTATTATTCCAAGTAAAACGACCATTACTGGGTTGAACATCAATAAGATTTAGATCAACAATGCTATCCCTCAGAAGTAATGCAGAAAGTTCCAATCTAGCAATTCCACCCCTTTTCTTAGACAACTCCAAAATAGCGTTGAAATCCCCAGCCAGAATCCACGGGTGGAGAGGAGACGAGCTGCGAACAAAATGAAGGTGGGACCACAAAAGCTACTTACCCTGATAATCAACAGGCGCATACACATTAGAGAGGATAATACACTCTCCTATCATGAAACATGAGTCCACCAAGGAAATAGAAGATCTAGAAGACATCCACCAGAGAGGGAAAATCCTCTGGGGGTTCCTTAAGCAAGCCACCCCCTTGGATGCACCATGAGCCCCAACACACTGACACTCACCAAACTTCCACAACTTCGGTACCATATTCAACACTCTCCATAGATAATTTAGTTTCTTGAAGAAAAAGAATATCCAGAGATTGATTCCTAACCAAATCACGAACAAATTTTTGTTGAGGGCCACTGTTCAAGCCCCGAACATTCCATGATAGAACAATCATTTCTGGTTACACAAGAAGTGCGAATCCAGGGTCTTGACTGCCCCTGACTCCACTAGAGTTTCCCCAGTTGATTTAATCTTTTCCATATCCTTTTTTCTACCCAGCTTGGGATTCTTCTCACCAACCCCTTTCTTTGGGTCCTTTTGCAGAATACCCATGCGAGAAGAGGACAAAGAGCTCTTTCCAACTTCTGCACCAATCTTTATGGGAAGAGGAGAACCCTCTCCCCCATTCTTCAAAACTTCAATAATAGGATTCGGCCCAACCTGGACAATCAACTATTGATCCGTGTCCATTTTCCCAACACCCATATCTTGTATCTCCTGTAGAGCCTCTGTAGGAGGCCCATCCTTTCCTGCACCCAAAGTTCCCTGATCCAAGTTCATCAAACCCAGATTCACTTCCTGTTGGCTGAGATCATCCAACACCTCAAACCTGTTAAAGTATCATCATCCTGCCTCTCCCCCAGAGTCCTCTTCTGCCCTCGATTTATATTACGAGTTTTGACAGGGATATATCCATCCTCTCTAGTACCATCACCCAGAATAGGCCCCTTCCCCTTATCAACCCTAGGTGGATTGCAAGGAGATTGGGTAGATTGGGTCACCACTGACTTGGCCCTAGGGCATCTGCACTGCAAGTGTCCATATTCATGACAAAGTCGACACCTAAAAGGTAGAGTTTCATAATCTAACTGTTGCACCCATGTATATGATCCTACACTCACTTCCACAGAATCCGACAATGGCATGCTTAAATCAATTTCTACACAGATACGGGAAAAAGTCATTACCTTTTTAAATTGTTTCTGCTGTGATGATCCAACTGGTTTACCAAGCATTAAAGCCACCAAATAAAAAACATTCTCTCGCCAACATTCGACTGGAAACCACGACAACCAAACCCAAATTGGAACCCTATTCGGGAGCTCCTCAGTTGGGCCCACTTGGTTATAGAAGTAGGGACCTCCCTCGAAAATACTATTTTGATCCGCCATGCAATCAAAGGAGACCATAAAGTAGTTATTCTCTAGGAGTCTAATCTCCATCTCTCCTTCCGACATCTAGGTCCTCTGAGCCCAAGATTCAAAAAATTGCAATGAGACTCTTAAACCTATAAACTTTCAATAAAAGGAGTGCTTCGAATAATATTCAATATCATCCGCCAGCAACTCCATCAGGATAACCAATTTTGGTCTCTCTTTACATCTTTCCAAGAAACCATTAATCTTCGTAATCTTAGATGCCCCAGATGACCCAGAGCCAATCTTCTCTTGATCCGACATAAACAAATTATTATCGAAAACCTTCGCACCCTGTGTCAGAGATTTCAAACCAAAAGCTAATTAGAAATCCATCTTGGGGCTAACCCCAGATGATTCCCCTAGAGACATGAACCTAGAACGAGACCCTAAGCGGGCATGCAAACCCCTGGGTAGAGAGAACAGAGGAAAAATCCCACACGAGGGTTAACACGATACCCCTCTGGCTCCACCCACAACCCACTAAAACTCAAAAGTTTCAACTTCAACTTCAAGAGGAAACGCCCTACACCCAAACGGGACAACACACAGCCCCAGGAAAATGACCATGTCCCACACCAAACGCCCACACCACACCCAACAAACGCAGCCCCACGCGGGCCTTACAGGCTGATTGAGCTTCACCAAGCGGCAACACACCAGAATGCACTTGGTCGCCACCACTCATAGGACAAAAGCTGACCCAAACCAGTTGGCGCGAGCTAAACATCCACCATTGCGTGCCAAGGATAGCCAACAATGAAGGAAGGCAGACATAGCATGAAGAGCACCCTGAATGTAGTAAGATCCCCCCTCGTCGCACCAACAAGTAGACACCGAGAATGAGCTAGGTCACGTACGCCCTAGCTCGACCATCAGAGAATGGAAACACCATTCGCCTAATTTAAAGGGATTGTCATTACCTTTAATATTTAATTACATATTTTGTCTTATTTAAAATAATGCAAAAGATACAAGCTAAGTGTTTTTCACTTTAAAATTAAATGATAATATTGAAACTTAACTCTTAACTCCAACAATATGCATGATGAATCATCTTTGGTCGTACAAGTTTGAAAGACATGCAAAAAAGGCCTCAAAACTGGAGCAAAATGAGTGATTAAGTGTCCAAAACTCCCCTTGAGTGATGGTCAATCCATGTGGGACCTCAAAACTAATGTAGAACTGCCCTTTAAGCCTTACAATCCTCCTAAAAAGGTGGATTTGTCTTTTTCCTTATAAGTGGTGATTTTAAAAAAAAAAATATGAATTGGGTCAGTGAGAAATTTAAAGGATTTTTTTGCTTCATTGTTTTATAAATTATATCCAAAAATCATGAAAATCCAGATCGTAGTTTTGGAGATATGATTGAAACACACGACTATTATTTGTTGCATCTTTTGAATCTGAGAAGGCAACATGCTGGGCTCAACCCTTGTGGGAGCCCATTTTACACCACATGCTAAAATGTTGAACATGATGAACTAGCCATGAAGCATGTACATGTACCTGATAAATTTTTGAATGTCTAGTTTTCTTATTTGATTTGCTTAAATTTCAAAAAAAAATTCACCCGAGTTTAATAGCTGTCTGATAAAAATTTACTAATTTAGCTGGTAGCCAAAAAATTAATAACATTTCTGGCGACCTCTTTGGGGTGTTTGTCTGCTAAACAAATAAGATCAGCTGCCTCGCTTATCCATTGGGCATTGAGTCCATTTTTTTTTCTTTTTCTGACTCAAAACCTTTGTCACTCAACTGTAGAAACTATTCAACAACAAACAAAATTGAAAGAAAATAGCATAACTTTGTTTAAGACAGAGCCAAAAAACTATGCAACATCTACACTTTATTGATAAACAAAACAATACTGAAATGAAGTGTGCTCAAAACACTTATTAGCTTGAAAACTACCCCACCCTACCCTAATCAAACAATCGTGAAAGCCTCCAACAAATCCATTTACTATTTGGTTAAAGTAGCTTCCCCTTCTCAACAAAAAACACTGATTTACATGTTTATGAACAACTGAAACTAGATGAAGAACAAAAATTTATTCAATAAACTATTGCAATTCTTCATGAAGAATGCAAACAAACTCACTCACCCTCTGACTTTGATCAACCAAACTTTTTGGTTTGGAGTGAATGAGCAAGTTGGCCCTATTGTCCTTTAACCTCAATCTCATGCTTAGACTCTGTTATGGAGAAATGTCTGATTGGACATCCTATTGAGATGCTAAACCAATGACTCTTTTTACTAGATTTTTTTATGTGTTGTCTCTTCAACCACAACCTCTTTGGTCACCTGATTATGTTGATCACAATCCTTTGTCTTGAAAGGTGCTAAGTTGTCAACAATGTTAGAGAAAAAACTTCAATGATGCTTGAGAATAAGTCCTCTTCATGAATAATTTCATTCTGCAGTGTATGCTCTAACTTATTCTCATGATGATTTTCAAAGCTCAAACCTTCAATATATATGATTTATTGTTTTTCTTGCTCTACTTGACTATTTTCATTTGTCTCTTCTTGGATTTGCACCTTGTCAAACTGATTTCCTTCATCCTATTGCTCAAAATTGGGCGTTGATGTTAGTTTAATGATGCATTGCTCATCTTCACCTACAAATCCTGAAAGTTCATCAAATAAACTAGCAAAAATATGAACCTGAACATCTTTTTCTACTTCAACTACTTGTTGTCCCGCCTTTTGCTCTTCAAAAGATGATTATCTAGAGTCTAAACTTGAAACAAATACCTCAAGCTCATCCCAAAATGAGTCCTCTTCATTCTAATTTTTGTTTTGTTGTAGAAGAGGATTGTTTATTACCTTATTGTAGCCTTGTTGAGGAGTTAGAACATCACCTTTTTTACCTTCTTGCTGATTTGAGGCTAATATTGCTATGATATGAGACTCATCTTGGTCATCATCAACGAAGCATGGAAGTTCGTTAATCATATCAGTTAGATCATAAGAAACATTAGCCTTTTCTTGATCTGAAACTTGTCTATTTTCAACTACAACCTCCTCAATTTCTTGATCTACAACATGATTATCTTGGGAAATCAAGATATCAATGGAATCTTCTATGGATGGAATGATTGTTTCTAAACAAGAAGTCTGATTTTGTTTAGGTTCTTGAGACTGCACAAGTTTGGGGAAAGGTTGCTCCTGAAGGATTGTAGGTTGAACCTACTCAAGAATAAATTCCTCTTGTATGAAGCATAGTGTTTTGAATGTAGGAATACCTTCTCCAAAAAATGGGTTTGGAAAACTAAGAGTTGGGTTAGTTTTTTTCTCAATAACAGACTCTTGAAATGAAGAGAAACTCCTCAAACTTGGAATTTTGAAATTGGAAGACATAGGAGACTCATCTTGACTGAAACTTGGAATTTTAACCTTGGGAACCTCATGCTTGGCAAGTTTTAGCCTCATTTCTGCATCTTTTGCAGCTAACTCCCTCTCGAGCTTTTCTTCAAACAATATTCTTTGTGTCTCCAACTCCTGCTCATGAAGATAGGCCTGATAATCTAACTCCTATTGTTGCATATCAAGCTCTTGTTGCCTCCTGAACTCTTCTATCTTCTTTATGATGTTTAACAATATTTCTTTGGTGTCATTCATGTTATTCTTCATATCATCAACCTCTTGGAGCTGATTTTGGACATATAAATGTTGATATGAAGGTTGAGTAGGGGTGGGTGGGTGGTAAGCATAATAAGCATGCTGGTTATTTGTTGTTGCATGGTTGTTTGGGATAAAACCAATAATATAACGGGCATGATATGGATGTGGATAGGCATGACTTTCATGAAACAAAGGTGAGAACATGCTCTTTTCATAAAAACCAACACTTTGTCTGCTTGAAACCAATAGATTGTGCTTGGAGTCGCTAGGTATAAACTGTAACATCTGAAAGGAAAAATACACCGTTGTATATACTAGAACAACAACTTGCAATTTGAATTCTTTCTCTGTAGTATGCTTCAAAGTCCCATCGGGTGTGCCAAAAATTGTTATCAATAGGATTGCACTTGAATGCGAAAGAAAAAATGCTTTGCAATCCTGTGTAACATGGGATGATTTTTAGGCATGTGGGTTTCCTAAAATGGAAATCAACCTCTGGATTATAGGTCGGCTTCCTTTATGATCTTCTAATGGTGGACTGTAAACTTTGATGGAAAAGGGAAAAAGGCTTGAATTGAATGCATAAACTAAAATTTAAGCCTCGGTGATGCACCTAAATGACGAAAGAACATGCAATTTAATTCATAATGATATCTCCTACAATCTGTCTTCACAACTCAAACTGAACAGCTAAACCACAAAAATGTTTCATAAAAGGGCCTGTAAATCAATACTTTATGAAGGAAATTAACACTTTCACAACTTAAAGATAAAGACTAAGCTATGGCACAATTTATGACCTATGGTTAAACTAGATTGTGTATACAAGCATCCATTAATGAGATACAAACTTAAAGGTTTTTGATTCAAAACACATCAAATTCACATCAAATCACTAACAGAAGCAAAACACCTGAATGTGAGAAGGTAGACAATTGATTTCATGAAAATAATGAAGGAAAAAATCTACTAAAACAACCTTAAGCAACCTATAAAACTCTATTGTATATATTAATTATGTAAAAATAATTGAGTTACAAGACCTCTCTGCAAAGTGCAAAGGAAAAAATAAAGAACCAAGGAAAAAAGACTAAGTATTTTTCCTATATATAATAAAGGGCTTCAAAAAGCCAAGAGGTGATAATTGAAATCAAAATATCTGACTGCAAAGCTGATGTGAAACTGCAATTATGTCTCACCATTTGCTCCATTTTTTCTTTGCATGATTTTGGGAAAAATGGACTATTCGATTAAATATTAAAGATAATCAATATGATTATTTTAATATTTATCATGTGAGCTTTTTTTTTTTTACATTGCATGGTAAATATTAAGGATATTTTTTCTTATTTAAAATCATGCAACAGATACAAGCTAAGTGTTTTTCACTTTAAAACTAAATGATAATATTGAGACTTAACTCTTAATTCCACCAATATGCATGATGAATCATCTTTGGTCGTGCAAGTTTGAAAAACATGCAAAAAAGGCCTCAAAACTGGAGCAAAATGAGTGATTAAGTGTCCAAAACTCCCCTTGAGTGATGGTCAACCCATGTGGGACCTCAAAACTAATGTAGAACTGCCATTTGAGCCTTACAATCCTCCTAAAAAGGTGGATTTGTCTTTTTCCTTATAAGTGGTGAAGATTTTCAAAAAATATGAATTGGGTTAGTGAGAAATTTAAAAGGTTTTTTCGCCTCATTGTTTTATAATTGTATCCAAAAATCATGAAAACCGAGATCATAGTTTTTGAGATATGATTGAAACACACGACCACTATTCGTTGCATCTTTTGAATCTGAGAAGGAAACATGTTGGGCTCAACCCTTGTGGGAGCCCATTTTACACCACATGCTAAAATGTTGAACATGATGAACTAGCCATGAAGCATGTACCTGCACCTGATAAATATTTGAATGTCTGGTTTTCTTATCTAATTTGCTCAAATGTCAAAAAATTTCTCACCCTATTTTAATAATTGTCTGATAAAACTTTACTAATTTAGCTGGTAACCAAAAAATTAGTAACAGTTACCACTTGGGTCATTCCCACCTTTCGAAGTGGGGTGGCAAGCCCTCTAAAAGGTAAAAAAAAGCGAGGAAGTACACGTATTTCTGATCGTCCCAGATCGTACGAGGCGCAAGGAGAGAGCATACTTTGTGCCTTTTCCTCACACTCACATGGGGTTCATTTTAAGCACCAAATCCAAATATGTGGTGTGATTATACAAATGCCACATAAATTCTTTTGGTCACTCAAGATCACCAGATGGTGCGAGAGGAGGCATACACACTTCTAAGACAATTGTAAATCACCAAACACGAAAGACACTGGTTGATTTTAAGCCTTGCTTATGGTTTGAAGACACTTCGTAAATTTTAGACCAATGACGTTGTATGCAAGTTCTTTTTAATGCCCATAAGTGAAATATGTAGATTATTTTTCTTTTAAAACCTTATGAGTAAAAAATGCAGATTTGTTTTAACCTTATGATCCTGATGCAATTTGTAGAAAACAAACAAAATAGAAATTTGCTTAAAACTAAACTAAAATGAAGCTCGATTTTTTTGTTGTTTCAAAAGAAATAGTTTTTGAGAGAAGCCACATGCCAAAAATAGAATGTTAGCAACCAAAAACCCTGCTCTACTTGAAAAACCCAAAAGAAAAATAAAAACCAAACAAAAATTGAAAGATTATACTAGATAGGCAGTTGCATCATTCTTTCCAGCAAATGTGTCGTTGTGTTGCGTCACACTAGAATGATTGCGTTGCAAATTTGAATTCAAATTTTCTCGCACATCGTTGCTTCCATAGATGCATCATTCTTTTTAGCAAATGTGCCATTTCTTGTCAAATGCGTCGCTATTTTGAGTAAATACATCGTTCCTTACCTAGAAATCTGCAAAACAAAACAAAAAATAGTACGAAATCTTACAAAACTCTATTTTCACGTTGGGCTCACCAATGTAAGATGGGGGAAAACATTCTAGCTTAGATAAAGTGACAACCACAACACTTCTAAGCTAAAAACCTCATCTAAACAAGAGAATACAAGCAAACAAGGAATAAAAGTGAAAGCATTCAAAATAAAGCACTCCCCATTGCAGTTGATTCCTTCTCTTGTTTCTCCCATTTCTCCTTTTGCAAACTTTTCCCTCAGATTTGTTGTTGAATTTGTGCAATAACCTACAAATAGTAAGTAGATAGTTGGAGATAAAATGGTTGTTAAGGAAAAAATGGGAGAGAAAGACCGCTTTTACAGACAGTCATTCGAATGGACGGATGAGATTAATCATCTAGAAAGATGCCAAGATCAACGAACGAGGATTCATGAGAGGGAGGTTACGAAATGGATGGTCAAGATTGAGCTTTTAGAAAGATGCCAAGATTGGTGATGGAGGATTGATGCACCAAAATAATTCTATTCATGGGAGGGCTATGACGCCAACAACTATGACGCCGACGGTTATGATAGAGATGGCTATGATAGAGATTAATGAGCAAGTGGAGGAAAATGGATGAATTAAAAATTAACAAATAATTAATTCATGAGACAAGAATATTTGACCAAGATGAGAATAAATAATTCATTTGAATTATTTATTTTGAGGAAAAAAGGAAATGGGCATTTAATTAAAATGATTATTCAACCATTTTAATTAAATGAGAGAAAATGAAAAAAGGACATTAAGTAATTAACTTACATTAATTATTTAATGGAGGAGAAAATGACAAGGGATAATTAAATAATTTTGATAATTATTTAGTTATAGAAGAATCAAAAGACAAATGAATAGATAAATAATTAATAATAATTATTTAACTATAGACGAAATGATGAAAGACAAATAATTAAATAAATAATATTTTATTTAATTATTGAAG
Organism: Sequoia sempervirens; assembly: GCA_007258455.2. Taxonomy (NCBI): domain Eukaryota; kingdom Viridiplantae; phylum Streptophyta; class Pinopsida; order Cupressales; family Cupressaceae; genus Sequoia; species Sequoia sempervirens. Next base: position 15,695,826 of record VDFB02000003.1, read on the forward strand.
AAAGGGATGTTAGCAACGCGATTAAATTTATTTAATCAAACTAGATAGAACAAATATTAGAAAGTGAATTAATTAAATAATTAAAAATTATTTAATTAATAGAGGAATATGATCAAGGATAATCAAATAATTAAGAGTATGTAATTATCGGAGGACGATGACCAAGAAAAATGACGCTCGCAGACTTATGACATTTTTTAGTGTCTACATTTATAATCAAATAATTTAAAATTCACAACTAAGAGATTGAAAACCCAAGATGCTAATGAAATGCTCGTGGTATTTATATTCTCAGAATTTCCAATATTCTCTCCTCTCCAAATTGGTGCAATCTACTTGATGGAAGAAGCAAGGGAAGATGGGAAACTAAACTAAGAGGGAAATGGTAGCTTGTAATGTATCTATTGTATTGAAAGCTTCAAATCTACAAAAAAATTATGGAGAGACCATGAGGGTTTTGTAGAGCATAGATGTTACAATAAAAGTCTATACTTAGGCTCAGAGACATCTAGAGTTAACCATTGAACTTACTCAAACAAAAGAGAGGCAAAAAAATAAGAATTCTTATAGGAGCAATCAATAAACAACCAAAGACCCATCATGAATCCATTTGGGGGTTTATATATAGGCTTAGAATATCTATTAAAATCATAATTGGCGAGAACTTAAGAGTTGAAAAAAGTAGGTATGGTTAGAACTTGGTTATTCCTGAGATCAAGGCGAAAAATGGAACTAAAAGTTTCATGCATCCATCAATAATGTTGAGGTTGGTCCTTTTATCAGTGAAGATCACCCCTTTTTCCAAGGTAGGTCACTAATTTCTCTAGGACAAGTTGCTCGGGTGTGCTTAGGCAACCCCACCTTTTGAAGGAAAAATTTGTAGTTTTGATGGAATTGGAAGACATGCAAGTAAGGTGAAAGTATATGAAGGATGAGACAATAATGAGGATGTTAGAGTAAAAAAGTAGTCATCAAATAATTAATTAATTATTAGGCCCCCTTTTAATTTAGTACACTCAAGCTAAACTTATGTGTTATTCTATTATTCGGTAATATGTTTTTTTGTCTTGTAGCATACGATGAGGACACTTGTCATAATCTAAAGATATACTCACCTAGGGTTTGTTTTTTATTTTTTAATAGGATTCATTCATTGTAGTAATTCATTTACAAAGATTATTGCATCAATACAATTATCAAATTGTTGAGAAAAATCTATTGCTTTCATCTTTATTTGTGCTAGGAGTTTTGGTTGCAAGTGATTTACAAGAGATGTGGGGTTCACTATCAACTCCAAAATGGTATTAGAGCACCAAATTTGTGACTTCCTTTCCTTTTTAAGGGATTCAACCTTGAGGAAAAAATCAGTGCATCTTAGAGAAAAATAGACCTTGTCATTGCGTCTAGAATGTCCAAAAACCTTAAGATTGACTGTTCATTCACCAAAATCTAAGCAAAAGAATTTAGGTATTTTTTGTAGGCATGTTTTTTAGTTTAAAATTTTGTACAACTATATGGAATCCATACAATTATACAAATAATATATATCATACGTAGTCATACACGGTCGTACCTACAGTGTCAACCGTGTGCAAGAATTTGGTCTCTACGTAATTCCCGACGATCATGCACATTTTTTCGACAACCTTGCATAATTTGTCAATGATCCTACATAAAAAAATTATGTGTGTGTGTTTATAGTGAAAAATTGGTTTTCCCAATTGGTGATGTGTTTTCCCAATAAGCGACATGTTCTCCCAACCTTTTTATGCCAAAAATTGATAAGGTGACATGTATTTTGTGGCCATTGTCATGATATTTCAATAATTGCTATTTTTTGGTGTCATCGAGTTTCATCACTCAGGTACCACTTGCACCCAACCTCCTCACCACTCTTGTCGCTACATGACCCACTTTGTCACTTGTCCCAACACCAAAATAGGAGCTTGCAATCATATTCACATCCAGAGCCTACTACCTAGTTTTAGCCCCTAGCACCAACAATCGGTCCACCATAAGACTAGGGGAATGAGCTATTTAGCCCTTGCACACCTTCACAATCCAAATTGGACAAGTTTCGCAAATTCAATTATAAATTAGGTGTACAAACTTAGATTTTTGCAAATGAAATATCATAAAAAAGATGGTTCCAAGACCTATCTAGTGCACTATTACTTTTTTTGGATTTTGTTGGTGAAGCTATTATCTGTTGAAGTTAGATCTACCCATTTTCATTCAAAGGATCATAAATTTTGACTTGGAGCTCCATTTTTTGTGATCCTTACAACACTATAAATCTACTTCAACCCTCTACATAGATATTAGACCTATTTTTCCAAAATATTTATTAGGTACTTGTTATTTTCATTAAATCTCAAGTTTTCCCTTTTGGTTTTTTAAACGTGCAAAAAAAGGTCAAATTTTTTGGATCAAGGGGTTATTTTATTGCATTGTGAGTGCATTTATTATTGATTCTCTTTCAATTTATATACTTTTTTAGACAAAATCATGGATCCAACACATATATCTCCACTGAATCCATACAATTACTATGGGTGGAACAAATAAATGGAGATTCATTTGAAAAAATAAGGGTTGTATAGAGTGACAATGGGTACAAAACTTGAACCAATAGGAGTTACTGAGAAGAGAAAATGGTTTAACATATGTGTTGAAGCTTTTGAGATATTATGTATATCTATTTATCCTAATCTCCTATTTCATGTTGACTCTTGTACTACACCCAATAAAATATGGAATCAAATTTAGTCCTTGTTTGGAAAGCAATATACATTGAGAAGTTTTTAGTTGGAGAATGAACTTATTGGTCTAAATCCTATAGATTTTGACAGCATCTAGAACTTCTTCACCAAATCAAGTCTCTCAGATTGCAATTGACATAATGTGGTATTGAGAAACAAGACTCGTAGATGATTCTTCCCATCCTTTCCAAGCTTGGTCTTGATTATTCAGTGCGTGTTTCTACTTTTTATGCTACTAAAAATTCACGTAGTACTATATTTAATATGCCTTCACTTGATTATTTTACTACATCACTCACCAGGTGCAAGCAAATTTAGCCCAAATGGGCACATTGAATTCCTCCAAACCACATGCTATTATTGCAACACAAGGAACCAAAGTTCAGAAGGCTTCAAATAATAAAGATAAGAAATAAAATCATAAGGATTACAAGAAAAATGAGCAAGAAAATGAATCACATTCGCAAGATACCTTTGAGTCCTCTACCTCTTCTAAGGGGGAATCATCTAAGGAGAAAATGGAATGTGAATATTGTAAAAATTCAAGTCATGATGAGGATCAATGTTATGAAAAATATATTGATGAGTTGAAACACCTTCTATGTATGAATCATATGCAATTGACTTCATATATATCATTTGGTACATCCTCTTCTTCCAAATCATCACTTGTACAATTAGGATTAGCTATTATGGAAAGTAGAGTAGACAAGATGAAAGGCCACGCACTTTTGCATCCATCGATATTCAATCAACCCAATGGATTCTTGATTTAGGATCCTCCCATCAAATTGATTCATCTCTAGGTATGTTCTCTTCCTACGAGCCTTATAGTTCACCACAAATACTAACGGGGAAAAAAATTATAAGAGTGTTTATGGGAAAGGATTTATTGATATTGAAAATGACACATTTCATGATATACTTTGTGTTCCTTCACTATCCTCCAATCTCCTTTTCATATATTAGATTGCACACAATGGGGTATGGAAGGCAATTGAGTTCACACCTTATTCAATGCTTATTAGATACTTGCAGACTGGAGATACTATTACAGTTAGAATAATTGATCATGCTATATTCATTCTTACACTTTGCTCTTGATGATCTTGAAGTACATTGATTGATTTACACTCTCATGCATCTAGGGTGGATTAGATATCTAAGGAGAATTTTGGTCACTTGAACCTATGTGTACTTCTATCTAGCTTAGTTCACGAGCCTTGCATTGAGCTTCCACATCTTTCATTTGCAATGATTAGTTTATTTCAATAGGATGTTACTTTTCTTTTAATTTTAGCTTTGTGGGATGATTTTTTCCTGACATTGCAACATTATTTATTGAGTAACACATTAAAAATATTAGGGACATGATTGAGGATATTTGCTTCCTCTTTAATGATAACTACAACCTGCTTGTCATCACTTCATCATTTCCTTTAGAGTTCTACAAGGATCTTCACAAATGTTTGGATTTGCTTTATTTGATATGACATATTTTAATTCATGCACATGGACACTTGAGCAATTTTTTGATGCACACATCATGATAAATTTTCTCCCATATCTTTTCAAGGAGTTTCGTCTACATTTTCTATTGGATTTGTTTCTTCCTAATGGGAGGAACATTATTTTCCAATCTTTTATCATCATCAATATTCTTCTTTAAGATTTCACTTTTGGCATAAGAGCTCCTTCCTTGTGGGGGGATATTCATTGTCTCTTTTTTTCTCTCCTATGGGGGATCTTTATTGTACTTATGTGATTGAAGTAATAATTAGGGGGAAATTTTGAGTCTTTCTTTCTTTTTTCACATGTATGCTTTTATTTCTTTTTTCTCTTATTTGGAGAGGATTTTTTCAAATGAGGTTTTCTCCTTATCTCTAGTTATAATATATTTGTTTGTTTGTACATAGGTACCTCATTAGGCCTTGTAGTTGGAAACCATTCATGCATCCATTCTTGCATTCTTCATCATATTTTTAGATTTTACCTAAGTTGTACTTAAGGAGGGTGTTAGAGTAAAAAGGTAATCATCTAATGACTAATTAATCATTAATTAATTATTAGGTCCCCTTTTACTATATTACAATTAAGCTAAACTTATGAGTGTTTTTTATTATTATATTATGTGATTTTTTATCTCAAAATAGGAGATGAGAAAACTTTTTGTTGGTAAGAGAAATGGGGAAAGTGTAGTCTGAAGATATGTACCCCAACACTCCTTGTGTAGTATGTTTAGACCCCAGAGGATACAGTAAGATAAAAAAGCATGTGTGGTACTAGTCTAGAGGGAATACATATCATTTAATATAATAAAATCAAAGAAAATATTCATACATTCATGAAACACATATATAATCCTTATAACTCCTTATATTATATCATAAGTAGGTATAAAAAGCAGGTCTTAGTCCCTACTCCGATATCTATCCTTTTCCTACCTTATCTCTTCTATCCTTTTATCTATCTCCTCTATCTATCTACTATAATTTAAATTATATATATACATGTATTCCCTTGAAGGGAAATGACTCCTAACTATGGCTAGTGCCTTTTCTCAATACCATGGATCTTTAGCGGTAGTTTGTGGTATGCTTTGTTATTTCCTTTAACCTGCCAACATCATCCTCCATTTTAAAATGATGTCTTATCTTCAAGATATGATGCTTAGCTAGGAAGGAGATGTCAGTATTAAATATTGAGTCTAGCCATGGTCACTGTCCAATGTGCCTATGCTTGCTAGAGTGTACCTATCTACCCTTGGATCTATGCCACTGTATGTTCAACATCCTAGAGAGTGGTAGGGATTGAAATGGTGGCAGTTATTTGTTTTTCTTCCTTCAAAATGAGTTGTAGGAATTTTAACTCGCTATCAACCATTTGCCTCAATTATTGTATTTGTTCTTTTAATAGCTCCATTTGAGTATGGAGCTATTTTAGTTGAATGTGAATATTTTCTATTTGATCCATCATGGCTCCAAACGAGTCTTGCAATAGATCATAGGCCACCTGTGTGATCTAGTCTTCTAACTAAATTATTTGGTTGTGGAGGTTCTTTGTTGTATTTGGCAACTGTAAACAAAATTGGTATATCACTTTGACCTCTTTGATGGTATCTTTGATTTTCTAGATATGTTGTTTGAGCTAGGAGTGTGTAGTATCACATCTCTTGGTGAACTACTTGATATTATTTTTAGTCAGCTCTTCTTGGGCCTTTTTACCAATGTCGGTCTTTGTAGAGGTAAAATTTTCTTACAGACTATCCACTAGTTACAATAGCATAAGTGAGAAAGATGGGGTATAACATTCTACAAGGTAAGCGCCACATCTTCCAATTGTTCGACCTATTGGACATGCTTGTTCAACAGTTCTTCTAGAGAAGTTGCATGGAAGATGTCCCCTAATTATATCTTTTGTAGGGGTGACATACCAGATAATATTACTTGGGACCCCACCAATGGCACTTGTAGTAGTTGTGAGGATGGTGTCAGTTGAATCTACCGCTACTAGGCCAGGAATTTTTTGATTGTGGAGATAGCATCTAAGGGTGTAGATACTTCTCTGGAATCTTCCTTTTTCTTCTCTTCTTCTCCTTTAGATCCCTCCACCTTTTCTTCTTATATTTCCATGTCCCCTCCCATGGTAGTCCCTATTTCTCTGGGAGTGTCGTCCTCTAAAGCTAGGCCCTCGACTTGGTCTTGGCCCTTAGTCATTTCCTCATAGAAATTCTAGGTGGTGTTCTTTGTTTCCTTCTAGATGGCCTCTACGTCCTCTGAATCATCTGTCATGAGTATGTCGATTTGTTGTTTGGTCTGAAGCTCTTCTGCTTGTGCCTATGCCAAGGCTTGATTTTATTCCTATGTAATGTTTGGGATAATTGAGGATATTTCTTGCTCCTTTATTTCTCCATCCCTTGCCAAGGCCTTAGCCCATTTTCCCCTTATTGCTGCCCCAATTTCTTCTAAAAATTCTTTCATTGCCTCTTCAAGGCCTTTATTGGAGTGGTTTACATAACACACCAAACTTTGAATTACTCTATCTTTATTTTCTTTATTATAATCCTCATACATTTTGAGGAGTCGTGGTAACATTCCATGGTGGATAATGGAATTATAGGTTTCCAACAAGTTAATTGGTTCTTGAGGTTGCTTTTGGGATTGTTGTTCTAGATTTATCTCTGGTGGCTCCAAAGTTGCCTTTGATTGCTCTGGTTTTCTTGGGGGGGGGGTAACCAGAGTATGTCATCCTCTTTTCTTCTTGTGAAGAGGTTGCTCAAATTATTCTTATTATTCTTTTGATATCTCTTTTTATCTCAAATGCCTTTCCCTCCTTCGCCATCTACCTATTGCCCCTCTATTTAGGCCTTGCATGTTTGGTTCTTTTTAGGGCTTGTGGTGGCTTCCTTGGGTGAGACAATATTGGTGTAGATGTTGAGGGTCCTTCTGATTTCCCTGGTGGAGTGGTGTTGGATCTTGTTGATGTTTTCCTAAAAGGTTCTAATTGTACTATGATAGTTGCAAACTACTCAAACCCTCCTTTTGGTATGCACCATTTCTTGTAAAGTTTTCCTTTATTCTTGTATAAGTTCTCCTTAGCCTCCTAGCCAATCTTCTTGTCCATGACTTCCTTGTATGTCTTGAACCTTTCTGTAGAAGTATCCTTGGGATGTCAGAGCAAGGTTTTTGCATAGGCATCTATCTCCTATGTAGAAACTTTATATGGCAACGTCGACATTCAGACTCTACGAGGTTCAACTGCCTCCATGTATATAAAGTCCTTGTCCACTATGAACATTATGGTTTTGATGTTTTTTTGTGTGGATGAGAATGGGACCCTTTCCCTCTATTGCATTTGTTCTTGTAAGGTTATGAAAAACCCCCAGTATACGGCTTTGCATGCTTGTTGGTCTGGGAACTAGCACATGTGATGTTTGATTTGTGCAACTATTGTCTAGTTGAGTTGCTAGACCTTCCCCTTAAAGTTTGGTAGCCCATTTAGAAAACAAAACAATAAACAAATGAGTAATGTGCCATACTAGAAATGGTACTTGGAATTCTTATTTTTTTGGATATTCTCCAGTAGATGCTCTCTCATGAATTTGCACAAGTAAAAGCCTTTGCCTTCTATGACCATTTGGTAAGTGGTGTGAATGGTGATGTTGGTTAACATAGTAGATTTTGTGATCCATTCCCATCACTGCATATCAGACTTTAGGGTTTGTGATTATTTTTAGGCTCAAACTTCTATTTTCAAAATTCGCTCCAATTAGCCTCTCGACCTCATTGTTCTTGATGGCCTTTTTGGCCAAAAATTTTCCCACCATCTGCAACTTTGTTACTACGTGGATGGCCTCCTTTACGATTTTGTAGGGTTTATCCAAGTATATGAATTCGTCATGTACCTTGGGGCCATCCCACAATAATGGGTCTCAAACTTAGGACATCCTAATTTTTTTCCTAAAATCACATATTTTTTAGAAAATTAATGATTTAAGCCTTGAGGGGTTCCATTTGAAGGGTTTTAATTAACTAGGGTTAGATAAGATCCCCTTAGATGAATCCCCCTTGGATAGAACCCCTCTAGTCTTAAATTAGACCCACAATGGAGTCTCCTTCACACCTATCAAAATACTGACAAAAGACCACCTTTTCTTTACCTTTTGAGGGATGAAATAAGGCCATTTAAAAATTATGTTTTGTAAGTATGTAACCCTTATTATAATCTTTCCAAAAATTATAATTTTGAATATTTTTAATTTTATTATTATATTTGTATTTTATTTCTTGTGAATGTAGTTTTTTCACCAAACATCAAGCTATTTGTTTCACATACGTGGAAAATTAGAAAAATAGAGAAAAAAGATTCTAAAAAATATATGTGCACTAGCTATTGATGTCATTATTTCAACAAAAAAGAAAAATTCAATACATGCAAAACAAGTTATGTGTGACAAAATACACCTATGTCGAAATTATAATTACTCTGACTTAAAAAATTAATTAAAAAATATTTACAACAGATTTTTACAAAAAAATCTATATTTAAAAAAATTATAATTTAATTCTTTCCATAATTTTTTTTTTGTGTGACGACATAAGCATCACTTTTTAAAAATGTTGTTTACTATAAAAATAAGTTATTAAAAGTTACGTTAAAACAATTCACAATTTATTTTTAATATTTTTTTAAAATATATATTTAGAATCTACACATAAATCCTCACAAATCACTAGTTCACATCATTTCCAAATTATTAATGGTTTAGTTACTATAGGTTTCATAAAGTGAAAATATGGTGAAAAATGTTGATTTCAATGTCCTACTTTGGCCAAAAAGTAGGACACAGTATCGTGGGTTGACCCCTTTCTCAGCACAATTTGGACCCAAGCATCCTCGTCACAAAAATCTGGGTAGTCCTTCCAAATATCGAGATTTTTCCACCCGATTTCCATATACTCTACTTTGTACATTTTGTCATCTTCCTCCAACAACTTGTATCAGAGGTCTTCTAGCTTGATATGATTGATTTCTACTATTTGCTCATGGATATATTTACAAAAATCCTTCAAGTAGATGAAATTATGGGGTACTAACGAGAATGCTCCATCTTTTTTGATTTCTAGTGCCTTGTATGGGTACTTTTGAATGTGGTTCTGGGTTTCTCAGAGATCTTGACTACTGTAGGAGAGGCCATTTTAGCGTAGGTGACTTTTTTTAACGGGTTTGTGAAAAGATCGGTAGATGCTAAGTGCAGACTTGGAGTATGATGGCAATTATGAGGACTAAATTCAAACAACAGTGTTATATAGAGTTGGGTTAGTGGGGTATGAGTTGTAATCTAAGTGAGGTGGTAGCTGGTTGTTAGCTTGATTTGATGGGTGGTTTGTTATGTTTTTGATTTCATCACTCCTAAGGTATAGCTATGGTACATTACATTGTGTGTCTATGATTTTTGATATCTTTAATATGGCGATAGGTGGTAATGTTTTAAGCATGTTCCATTAATGTGGCCTGCTACGAGTGTTCCAGTTAGCTATATCAGTTTTATTGCTCCAGATTCGATTAATTATGGATATAATATGGTCCTAGCCACCAAACCTTTAGCTTGCCTTGTTTTTTAAATTTTCTATCATACAACACTAGATCCCCTAGTTGGAATGTTTTCAACCATAGGTTCCCGTCATGCCATTCCTTTTGTCTTTGTTTTTTCAACTAATGGTTATACATAACAATCTGCCATAATTTATCTAGTTTTTCTAAATCTTCTATTCTTGTCATCAATGATTGATCCTCTTCTAATTGCAAAGTCAGTGTGGTATGTATGTTAGGAATTATGAAATTAATGGGTACTGTTGCATCCAAGCCATATACCAATTGAAATGGTGTGAATTTTCTAGTCCTCTTATAGGTTGTGCGATATTCCCATAGTATCATAGGTATCTTGACATCCCAATCTATTTGGTTCCCATCACACATCTTTGTTAATGATTTCCCAACTATTTTGTTGAGTGCTTCACTAGCTCTATTTGTTTGTGGATGATATGGAGAGCTTCTATTATGTGTTATCATAAAGTTATGCAATAAGTCCTTTATCATCTTGTTCACAAAGTGTTTACCCTAATCACTCACTATGCTTTGAAGGAATTTGTATTGTGTAATGATATTTTTGTATAGGAACTTTGTGATGGTTTTGATGGTACAGTCTCTTGTTGGTTCTGCTTCTACCCATTTTGTTAGATGCTCTACTTTGATTATAATGAACCTAGCTTTTGATTGCTTTGTTGGAAGGTCAATTGGCCCTATAAAGTCAATTTCCCACTTCTCAAATGGGTTTTGCACTAAGACTAGTCTTAGGGGAATATCATCTCGTGCGGTAGGTATCCCTACCCTTTAAAGATATCACATACTTTTGCGTGTTCTTTAGAATCTTTGTGTAAAGTTGGCCACCATAGGCTTGCCAATTTTACCCTTCTTGCGGTAGTTTCTCTAGAATTGTGACCTTTGACAATTCCTTCATGTGCTTCCTTTAGGATGGATTTTCTCTCATGTTTATATACAACTCTTCTCAGGATATCATCTTTTCCTAAATGGTGGAGTTCACCTTCTACCAAAGTATATGGTGTAGCTCTCTACACTAGTGATTGTTTGTCTTGTGGGATATGTCTTTTGGAAATTCTTTGGTGGATAGTAAAACAACATCTTCCAATTCTTCTGGTACCACAATGATGTGAAAAAAGTGTGTACTAGGTAGTTCTTCTCCATGGGTATCTGGTTCTTCTCTCATTTTGATTCTTGAAAAGTAGTTGGATCCCTAGTCATTCTTGTCGGGTTTCACCATAATCTTAACATTAAATTATTGGAATAACATCAGCCATCTAGATATCTGGCCATGGGTTATTGATTTGTAAATAAGTATTTGAGGGGTTCATGATTTGTGAAGAAGGTGAATGGTGTAGACAATAAATAGTGTTTGTACTTTTGTAATGCATACACCATTTCTAGTGCTTCCCTCTGTTATAGTATAGTTCTTTTTTGCCACAGATAACTTCCTACTAGTAAATGTTATAGGATGGTCCTTGTTCCCCTTAGGTTGGGTGACTACTACACCTATTGCTATACTAGAGGCATCAACATGAACATGGAAGGGATTGTTCCAATATGGAAAGCTTAAGATCGGCGCTTCTGTAATCCTTTGTTTTAATGTATCAAAAGATTTTTGTGCTTCTTCATTCCATTCTATACTTTTGGTTTTATTTTTTAAAAGATCCTCTAACGAGGTTTTTATTCCAACATACCCTTTGATAAAATTTTGGTGATATCCTATGTATCCTAAAATGTCTTGACTTGTAGAGAATTCTTTGGTGGAGGTAGGTTGAGGATTAAAGCCACTTCGATCAGTTCTACCATCAACCCTTCCTTGTATATGATGTGGCTGAGAAGTGTCCCATACGATATCACAAACATGCATTTCTTTAGGTTTAGTGATATTTGCATGCTTCTACACCATGCTAGCATCATCTAAAGGACCTTAACATGGTCCTTCACAAGGTCATAGATTGTCCAATCATCTAAGTATACATCCATAAATTCATGAATAAAATCTTTAAAGGTATTGATCATTATCCAACTGAATATTTTCTAGGCATTCTTGAGTCTGAATGGCATTACAATATACATGCAGGAACTCCATTCAGTAGAAAACATTGTCTTTGACTAATCATCTTCCTTGATTTTCACTTGGTGGTAACTAGAGAAGCCATCGATGAATGAATAGATCTCCCTTCTAGCTATGAATTCTAATATTTCTTCTATAAAAGGTGTGGGGAATGGATCATGTAAGAAAACTTTGTTTAACTCCTGGAAGTCAGCACACACCCTTATCTCTTGATTTTTTTTTTTTGCACTACCATTGGACTTATTGAGTCTACAGATCCTCTACTGATTTGGTTACTTTGTCATCTTAGATCTATTTCTATTTTTACTTTCATCTTCTTGTTGGGATTTAATCTATACAATCTCTTCTAGACCAGTTTGGCACCTTCTTTTAGTTGGATTTTTATAGCTCCAACCTCGTCCTTGATCCCTTTCATTTTGGTAAAGTTTCAGGGAAATAGATCCTAGAATTATGTTAGGGCTTCTATAATTTGTGCAACTACCTTCTCATCCCAATAATCTCCTATCTAGGCTAATTTAGGATCCCCTTCTACCACAATGTTTCTTTCTTTTAATTTTAGGGTTCATTATAGTATTTCTATTTTTGTGTAGTGGATTCTTCTATTTCCCTCTCCCCTTGCTCTATTTCTATATCTGGTGTTTGTTCTTCTTCTTCATCTTGTACCACACAGTAATGTCTTTTTGGTTTGGCTCCCTCCCATTCCATCCAATCGATGTATTCATATACTTATTCTTTTTTAGATGGTATGGAATGGGGTTGTGGTATCGATATCTCACTTTCTTCTATTGGGTTGAAGAAAATTTCCTTCATCCAAAGTAGTGTGGTATGGATTTAGGGGTTTTCACCATAAAAGGAAAGATATGGATGAAATTCGTCATCATTTCTTCCCAAGATCTGGTTTCGTCCCGTCTTTCTTGATCAATATACCATGTTCTTACCGTTGGACTTAATGTCCAACTTAAAATAGTTGTATATGTAATTTATTATCATATTCATAGTTTCCCTCCTAATGGTATATATATATGTCTACGTGGGGTTAAGTTAGGATGTCCCCTTTGTAAGGGGGTATATCTTCATAGTCTCCTACCTCTAGTAGAAATATGGCCTTGATTAGTGTTTTGAATGTTTCCCATTTGGAAATGGTTTGTCTGTGTGTGTTAAAATAGCACACGACAGTGCATGTAAGTGTATGTGGTAGAGTGTCTAGTCTTTCTTCTTCATTGGGGAAGATTCTTTCTATTTGGGCTATATAAGATAGAAAATCACGTACTCTGGAGTATTTAGGTAGCTTACTATGAGAGTTTCCCTTTGTAATATGATAGACTTGATGAGAGTTCTCTTGGTCATCCTCCCTATCACTTTATGTGGTACAACACATGTCTTGCACCCCACTGCTCCCTTCTATTGGTATCTTTTTGATCATAAACATCCTCCAAGAACCAACGATTCACTGGGAATATACTTCTTGGTTATCTTGCATCCATGCTTCCATTACCATCTCGCTATCGATATTGCCTTCAATGTCATTTACCTCAATTTATCCCTATGAGTTGGACTCTTCTAGAGTTTTAGTTGTCGGTATGGTTATGGTTGTTAGAGTAAAGTAATTAATTAACTTTACTCTCCTCTTAAGACTTCACTTTATGCACATATATTAGACATTTAACAATTAATATTAATTATTAAATGCACTCACCTTTAGGGTTAGGGTTTCCTTTAGGTTTAGATCTCCTTTTATAAGGATTGATCTCTTGTATTCTAAACTCTTGATTAATTCATTTTTCTGATAATACATTTTGCACATTGTCAGAGCCAAAACCCTTGTTTTGTTCTCTCTCTTTCTCTGTGACAAGTTTCTTGCATGCAGGTGTTCATTGGGTTCTGTACATTTGTCTTTCTCAAATACTACATGGTATCAGAGCCAGATCTGCTGCAGCTTGTTCATTTTTTGAAAGAATTAGAGATCTAGGTTTTGGTTGCATCAGATCTGTGTTTGTTTTCTATTTTTTATTTGGAATAGGGGATCCTTTTTTTTGGTGCACTTTGAGCTCAAACGGACCTCACCGTTGAGCTCGTAGCACCCAAAAACCCCTATTTTCATATGAAATATGTCTGATTTGGCCACAGTTGCTCAGGGAAGCAAAAATGTTTTGCCCCAAGGCCGTACGGCCCCAGGGCACGCTTTCTGAGAAAAAAAAAAAAAAAAAAGGTTTTTTGATTTAATTCTTTATGCAGCTAGTTCATTTTTAGGGCCACCGTCCACCGGCCACCGAGCGGCCACCAAGCGGCCACCCGCCAGCCACTCTGGCGAGCGGAGCCACCCAGCCACCGCCCGGCCACCGTAGCCGGCCCGGTAACCGCTAGCGCTCACCGCCAGTGCCCACCGCCAGCGCTCACCACCAGTGCCCACCGCCAGTGCCCACTGCTAACCCTTGGTCATTCACGTGACCAGGGGTTGAAGATCTTTAGCCTCTGAGGGCTCAAACACTTTTGCATTGTGCCCTTTTTTCAACCAACTTTCAGTAAAATGGGAATATTTCGGGCGTTTTAACTTGGATTTTCGAATAGAAATAGGTGTTGGAAAGCTGGCTCCAAGCCTGTCCTGATGGTGTAGGAAAATTTTCAAAATTTTCTAGTTTGGTTACATTTTTTCGTAGTCAAAGTCAGATGATCTTTTTGCACTCCGAGGGGCATAACTTGCTCAATTTTGCTCCATTTTTTGAAAGTGAATAGGCATAAGAAAGGTGGTTCTGTGCTCTTTCCAGATCTGTAGGTTATTTCATCAGAAAATTATTTAGGTACACAAAGATTTGTCTCAAACATATACTGCATTCTATTGTTTTCTGGCTTTTAGTTTGTATTGGGGATTGGATTTTTGCATTGTGGGGGGGTGTTTTTTTCTTGCTTTCTGTCATTTACATCAGAAAACTAGAATCTATAAACACCAAAACAAAACAAAAAAACCCCTTCTGCATCTCCTGTCTAGTTCTGAAAGACCACTAAATAATAATAAAAAAATTCAGAGCAGTTGAGGCACAGTTCACAAGATGGCCGATAGATCTATTGAATCTCTCACACTGCATAATTATCACACTTGGAAGGGTCGCATGATGACTCTTCTTCAGTCTCGAGGGTTATGGTCCTGTTTGGATGAGGTTTAGCCTCAATTGACTCACCCCTTTGAGGTTATGCAGCACAGGAACCATATGGATTAGGCTATGGGATTGATGGCTTTACACATTTTAGACAGTCTCCTGTTTCATCTTGATGGGTGTCTCACTCCTCGAGCCATTTGGACCAAGTTTGATGGACTTTTTGGCACTGTCAATGAGTTCAGAGCATTACAGCTTGAGGCCGAGTTGACTTCCTTGGTACCTGATTCGTTTCCCTCCATTGAGGAATTTTTGATGAAGTTCAAACAACAAAGATCTATCTTGTAGGGTTGTGGCAAGACTAAGACCGATATAGAGTGCATCTTCCTAATTCTCTCCAAGCTTCGGGGTCCATTTCAGAGACCTTCTATTCCACCATGGATGCCTTGGGTGCTCGACATGTCATGCCTACTTTTGAGGTGTTTTGTGATTGTCTAACTCATGAGCAAGCCAAGCTCAAGTAGATGGATTCACTTTCAGGTTCACAGAACCAAGCGTTGGTAGCCCAGTCCTATAGAGTGCCAAAGAATTCAGAGCTTCGGGGTCCATTTCAGATCTTCTCTTCGACCTTCTATTCCACCATGGATGCCTTGGGTGCTCGACATGTCATGCCTACTTTTGAGGTGTTTTGTGATTGTCTAACTCATGAGCAAGCCAAGCTCAAGTAGATGGATTCACTTTCAGGTTCACAGAACCAAGCGTTGGTAGCCCAGTCCTCCAAGGGAAAACAGAAACATAAACCAAAGACCACAGAGCATTAGAAGGATTCCAATTCACAACACACCTCTGATTCACCTTCTCCTAAGGGGGAATCATCAAAGAAAGATAGACCTAAGTGTGATTATTGTAATAAGCCAAGACATTCTGAGTCCAAGTGTTATGAGAAGAAGATAGATGGATATGCTAAACAGGTTTCAGATTTGACAGCTCTTCTTGAGAGGAACAATATTCATCACTCTTCTTCATCTACATCAGGTGAGTCTTCTTCTTCATCTTCATCTTCATTCCAGACAGATGGACAGGCCCCACATAAGGGTCATGCATTATGTGCAACCACCAGTTCACATTCATCTAGATGGCTATTGGATTCAGGTGCTTCACACCATATGGCATCTTCTCAGGACATGTTCTCATCCTTCGAGGCTACATCCTCACCACACATATTGATGGGTAATAGCACTTATATAAGTGTATGTGGGAAAGCTTCTATCAACATTAATGATGATACATTCAATGATGTACTATGTGTTCCATCTTTGTCCACTAACCTTCTCTACATCTATCAGATTGCTCACAGTGGGACAGGGAAGACAGTTGAGTTCACACTTGATTCAGTGCACATCAGAGACATTCAGACTGGAAACATTTATGCAACAAGGACAGTTGATCACTCTTCCCGGTTGTATGCATTCACACACTTTGGTCCACCATCTCCACTGTCTGAGTTTTCCTCTCTTTCTACAAGAGAGCATGTAGTATCTGAGGTGAAGTTTGGTCACTTGAACTTATGTGTTCTTCCATTTGTTCATGAGACTAGTGCTGAGACTTCTACACCTCTACCTCCTATTGAGATCACATCTGTTTAGCAGGATTCCTCATCAGCTATGACTAACATTGTTTCTCCTCTCATTGAGCCATCAAGTGTAGTTTTTGAGGCCATATCAGAGGATATTCCTTTCCTCACAGATGACAGTTTCAACACACCTATTATCCCATCTTCATTGGAGATTCCATTTCAGGATCATCTTGAGTTGTTTGATTCACCATCCTATTATTCAGACACTCATACTACAGTTCCATTCTTCAGTGAGCATCATCTAGGACTTCCATTTTCACCTCACATCTAGGGATTTCCTCTTCCTCGACCGTTGGATCTGTTTCTTCCTTCGAGGAGACACATTGTTTTGATCATTGGCACAGGGGTTCTCTCATTCTGGGGGGTTTTGGAGCCTCTTCTCTCTCCTATGGGGGAACATATTTTGTACTTGCATGATAGAAGCAGTTCTTGGGGGGTCATGTTGAGTCCTCCTTCTATCTCTCTTCTTCTTTCACTCTTGTTCATCTCTTTTTGGAGAGGAGTTTTTTCCCACTGGGTTTTCTCCTTTTCTCCGCTTTACAGAGATTTGGTTGTATTTGGGTACCTGATCAGGCCTAGTTGCCGGGACCCAATTTTACTTTCATGCATTGTAGTTCCTTTGCTTTCTTCTGCATTGTTTGTAGCTGCATTGTAGCTCATCTTAAGGGGGGTGTTAGAGTAAAGTAATTAATTAACTTTACTCTCCTCTTAAGACTTCACTTTATGCACATATATTAGACATTTAATAATTAATAGTAATTATTAAATGCACTCACCTTTAGGGTTAGGGTTTCCTTTAGGTTTAGATCTCCTTTTATAAGGATTGATCTCTTGTATTCTAAACTCTTGATTCATTCATTTTTCTGATAATACATTTTGCACATTGTCAGAGCCAAAACCCTTGTTTTGTTCTCTCTCTTTCTCTGTGACAAGTTTCTTGCATGCAGGTGTTCATTGGGTTCTATGGATTTGTCTTTCTCAAATCCTACAATGGTGTTTATAATTTGGTCATTGTCCTTATATTCTTATTCCTAGGGGCATGTGGACCACCCTTTTGTCATCCACAAATAATATTTCTTCTTTCTTGGAATCTATGATTCCTCGAGAATCTACAAACCATCTCAACCCTAACAATGCATCGAAGGAGTCAAAAGTTTCCTTCAAGGTGACTACTTTGAAATCGACTATTTTCTTCACCCCTTTACATTAACTTTTGCATTCCTTTAGATACCTAGAGTCTTCATTATGTTATCTTCAACTAAAATAATATTGTAGGGAGTTGGCTCTAATATTGGTCGCCCAAGTATTCCCAGATTCTCTTAGGAATCAAGTTTACATTTGATCCAAGATCAACCATCACCTGAAGGACTTATGGTTGATCCAGAGGTCAATCATTATTAGTCTTATTTTCTAATATTTTCCTATCATTCTAACTTATGGTATGTTCTTTTTCTAGTATTTACTAAATTGCTTTAGTTTGGTGAGCAGGTCATGTTGTCCTGCTATTTTTGTGAACTGTCTAAGAGCTTTTACTTCTTGTTTTGTAAAATAGTTGTTTTATTCCTTCTTTCTTTCTTGTTCTCATTCAAGAATTCTTTTTCTATTCAACTATTTGATCATGTTGTTCCTTTGTAGGGTGGAATGTCCCTTCTTCATAGATTTCTTCTTTTTCTATAGTTGTCACATTTGCTCTCTCGATATTTGTACCTTGCTGGGTCACCACTGCTACCGCACCCTTTTTCTTGGGCCTAGATTTCATGTGGTATTATGCTTTGGTTCTACTCTCTTCTTTAGTATACTCCTCTTTCCTAGTCTTACGACACCTTCTAGTCCCTTTTGTAGGGCTTTTGGGTGTTTTGTGGAGGATTCTACACCCTTTGGTTGTATTTGATTTTAATTGTTAGTCATTTTGGCCTTGTGTTTGTGCATTCTTATAGTGTTGGAACACTTTTTCATAGTTGAATGCATCGTAGTATTCCTCCTCACAAATCCACACTGCTTTCTCTTTTCTCCCCAACATTCTGTAGTGAAGTGCCTTGGCTTACCACAATTAAAATAGGTTGCATCATCTCTTCTTTCTCTTCCTCAGCCATGGCATCTTCCTCCTTGATATGGGCCATTATCATTGTATGCTCCCATACCTTGAATGATGTCAGCACTTCTCTGGTTTTACCATGGTGGTATCCTATATCTAAGATCTTGGTTATACAATGGTCCTTTTGCCAACCCCTTTACATAGGCCATTTCCCTATCATAGTTTGGTTCTTCTTATTTTAATGTTGTGGTTGTGTTGTTGATATGTGGTTGTCATTGATGTCAACACTATTAGCATTATTGTTTTGAAGGCTGTATATGTCGAGGATATTGAGAAAATTGTTAAAGGAAGAGTTGCAGGTTGCCAATGGAACAGTGAAGGTCATGAAGGTGTCTTGTTTTGTACATTGAAGATCAGTTGTTGTGGACTAAAGGGTTTATTTTTGAAGTGTATCTAGTTCATCTACCAGAAGTTTCAGAGGTCCATGTGAAGATTTGATCGTGCTATGAACAATTGTGTTCTGATAGTATTTCTGTGGGTTCCGTTACTGTCCCTGATTGAAGTTTATGTGATTCTGGTCATTTCTGTTGCTTCGTATGATTCTCTATTATTTCCTATTGTTTGTGGATGCTTCTAGATCATTCTCTATCCTTGTTGTACAACAACATTGATCAGTGTGCTCGTGGTCAAATATTTTTCTCAGTATGTTTCAGTTTTCATGTTCTTGGCCGACATGATGGTTGTAATGTGTTGCGGATCCTTGAAGATTAAAATTTGAATGTTTGGAGTGCTCAAAGATATTGTTTTGGGTCGCATCATGATATTAGCCAACGGTGTTTGATCCACATTGAAAATTTGTTTGTAAAATTGGGTCGGCATTGAAAATATGTTTTATATTTTGGTCAACAAGGTTGTTGATGTAATTCCATGTTGCGGATATATAAGAGCAATTGTTTGAGCAAAGTTAGTGTGTGCATAAGAGCGTGTGTATTCTAGAGAAAGTGCAGATGTACAAATAGTGTTCTAATCATTCGATTGAAAAGTAGAGTGAGAAGAAGTTTGAGTGAAGTGTGAAGAAGGTTTTCTGTGCTTAACTGGAACTATAATCAGGGTTGTGAAGAAGCTATTTTCTCAGTTCATACCCTACGGATCTAATCTGTGTTGCTGTGTATTGTTGGGTAGTGAGCCCTTTTGTATTTGAGCAGTGAGCTCTAGGCAGTGTTCCTGAATGAATGTGCATTTCCATTATTTATTTTACACATTTAACAGGGTATAATATTGTGGACTAAAATCCACCGTGGTTTTTCTCCTAACAAGGTTTCCATGTAAAAAATATTGGTGTTCTCTGTGTTTTTGATGTGTTGATTTTTGATGTTTTATTGTTCATTCATCATATCTAAGATTAAGTTAAGTAAAGTTTGGAAAGTCTTAATATTTTTTGACAACTAATTCACCCCCCTCTTAGTTGTATGTCCTTGTTTTGCCAACAATTGGTATAAGAGCTGGTTCCTTTGAAGAATTTTAAAAGCTTGAGGTGATCCGAGATGGCATCATACAAGGACATTCCTAGATTCGATGGAACAAACTACTCATTGTGGAAAACTAGGATGGAGTGTCATTTGAGGTGTATTGGTGAACCCTTCTGGAAGATTACAAAAAATAGATATATTATTCCTCAGAATGGTCCTTCCACTGTTGATGAGATTAAAGAGACTGAGAATAATGTCAGGGCTATGGAAGCTTTGTTGAGTGCTCTAACAGATTCGAAAATGACAAATGTGATAGTTCTAAAGACAACTCATGAGATGTGGATGAAGTTGGAAACTTTGTATGAAGGAGATGTACATGTGAAGATGGCTAAGCTACATAGTTTGAAAGGAAAGTATGAAAATTTGAAGATGGGTGAAGATGAAAATATTTCTTCTTTATGCAAAGAGAAAATGAAATAGTGATGGGTATTAGATGTGTCGGTAGTACCTTGGAAGAGGAAGAAATTGTAGCTAAAGTGCTCAGATCATTTCCACCCTCCTACAAAGCAAAGGATCATGTTATTGAAGAAACCAGATCATTGACGAATGTGACGAGATACATTGATTGAAAAACTTGCTGCCTTTAAGTTGAGTGAATTTGGTGAATCTGTTCCCAAGACTGAAATTGCATTTAAGGCTACTATATCCAGAAGAAACAAGCAAAGATATGATATGGGAGAGAGTTCTAGAAGGACATTCAAGTATGAGGAAGAAATGAAACAACTTGAAGATGAAGAAAGAGAGGTAGAAGAGTTGGAAGCATTGATTCTGAAGAAAGAAGGTAGAGGACAAGGTAAGTATAAAGGAAAGCTGGCTATCAAATGTTTTTCTTGCAGTAAAATAGGTCATTTTACATCAAGGTGTCCTGAAAGAGTTCCTAGATCTAAGCCTTACAAATCTAGATTTCAAAAGAAATGTTATTATGCTGAAGAAGGTGTGATTGATGAAGAGTCTAATAAAGAAAATGGAAATGAAGATGATTGGGTTTTCATTCCTATCAAGGAAAATAGTCCAGTGGCTACTGGATCTGCTAAAGTTGGGAAAGCTCTTGCAACCCGAATTGAAGAAAAGGATGAGTGGGTCATTGAAAATGAATGCTCACATCATATGACTGATGAAAAAAGCAAATTTGTAAGTCTAGAGAAGTATGATGGTGGGATTGTAAGATTTGGAGATAACAATGCTTGTGTGATTCGTGGCAGAGGATCTATTTGTCTTGATGGTAAGCATAACACTAATGATGTTCTTTATGTTGAAGGGTTGAATCACAACCTGTTGAGTGTTGGAAAGATGGTGGAAAAGGGTTATGATCTTCAGTTCAAAGATGGAAGATGTAGGATATATGGAAGTTTTGGAAATATAATTGCTTCAAGTAAATAGACAAAAGGTAATGTTTTTCACTTGAATGCTGCCAATGAAAGTTGTTTAATTGCTCAAGTAGATGAAAGTTGGTTATGGCATAGAAGGCTGTGTCATGTGAATTTTGATAATTTTGTCAAAGTAAGTTCCACAAAAGCAGTAAGAGATCTACCTAAGCTAGTGAAACCTGCCAACACAATTTGCAAGCAGTGTTAGATGGGAAAATAGACTAGAGTCTCTTTTTAGAGAAAACAACATCATTCAAATGGATTACTAGAGCTGGTGCATACTAATCTATGTGGTCCCTCCAGAGTCAGAAGTCTCCACGGTGAAAGGTACTTTATGTTGCTTATTGATGATTATTCTAGAATTATATGGGTTGCTCTCTTAAGAGAAAAATGTGAAGCATTAGAGAAATTAAAAAGTTTCAAAGCTATGGTAGAAAATGAGAAAGGTCTAAAAATAAAATGCTGAAGGTCAGATAGAGGTGGTGAGTTCACCTTTAGGGAGTTTAATTCTTTCTGTGAAGTGCATGGAATTAGAAGACAATTATCTGCTCCCCGAACGCCTCAACAAAATGGAGTTGCAGAGAGGAAGAACAAAACAATTCTGGATGTTGCTAGAATAATAATGATTGAAGGAAATGTGCCTCACATCTACTGGAGTGAAGCCGTAATCATTTCTGTGTACACTTTGAATTGGGTAAATGTAAATGGTAATTCTGGTAAGACTCCTTTTGAACTATGGTTTGGTTATAAGCCTACTATTAAATATTTAAAGATCTTTGGAAGCAAGTGTTATACCAAGAGAGATGAGGATATAGGGAAGTTTGATGCAAGAAGCGATGAAGAAATCTTTCTAGGTTACTCTACTAAAAGCAAGGCCTACCAGTGCTATAATAGAAGATTGAGAAATATATTGAGAGTGCAAATGCCAGAGTTGATGAGGACTTTGCTAGATCATCCAGATATTGTGGATATGATTCAAATGACTAGGAAGACAACACAAACAAAGGGAAGAATGCTTAGACACATAATAAACTTCAAATTGTGCCATATGTTCCGATAAAACTGTCACCAATTTTTCGCCACAGCTCGATTGGTGGAGCTGGCTAATTGTTAATTAACATTAAGTGGAATTGTAGATTGAATTTCAAATGCTGTGTCGCATCACTTTTTGCATCGAGCAACAATTATACTTTTTAAAGAAGAATGGAGTTTTAGAGTGCCATTCAGATGTTGCAGAATTAAAAGAATTACAGAATTGAGTAAATGAGTAGAATATCATTTCAGATGCTTTCATTTATTTCATAAATAACTCATATTTTTAAAAGGCTTCATTTGATTTCACAATCAGAATGATTTTACAACATTGCATGAAAATGCATTTTCTTTTCAATTGAAAAGTAGAATTGAAATCAAAGATCCACACAAGCCGTGGATATAACTTTGACAACATATTGCTAATAGCACATTGCACTACTGAAGATACAGAAAGGAAAACACATAAGTGGCAGCATAATCATCATTGCCTGATTATTGACGTTTGATGCTGAATGGTGCACATTGTCTTCTTGAGCTCCATCGACCTGAAAGAGGGAAAGAGAGGATGTCAGTGGCTCTGACTATGATGTAACTTATATGGAGCATCCACAATAGTACAACCTACTATTAACCATGCATTGAAACAATCAATCAAGTGCAGTACGAAAGAAGTGAACTAAAGGAGAAGTAACAATATCGTGATCATCATGTTCTATTTTTTATGTTAACGTTGTTTGCTTCCTTGTGCAGGTATAGGTAAAATCACGAAGCTGAACATTATTTGAAAACTAAGCATGTGGAGGAAAATGGGCTCCCACAAGGGTAGAGCTCGATATGCTGCCCTATTCATTCAATGGGCTGATTTTGAAAGATACTTTGTCATATTCATCAAATGAAATGAGAACAACTGAAGGAGTAAAATAGAGCTATCCATCAAGCAACGAAACCAACTGTGCATTCATAACGATTAGGATTGCTTTTTGAAGGCTACAGGTGAACAGTGAGTTTAGTTCACTTAAGGAATTTAACTGAGTACATTTACATCAGAAATTGCTGAATAAGTTCGTTTTCTTTGCTGATTGTAATCATATGTCATGTAAGTTTCAGTTCATCAATTCTTTCTCGGATAGTGAATAGGCATACATTATGCCTTAATGGTTGATTTAATTTTCATCATGAAAGAGAATAGATTTTTGGAAGCAATTTGATAAATGGAATATAAAAATGCATGAAGAGTACCATGTTGCTCATGAATACAAAGGACAAAAAGTGCATTCAAGGGCTGAATGAATCATCAGTTACACTTGGCTAGTAAAGAAAAACACAGTATTATGAATATCAAGCAAGTGATCATTCCAAAATATTGAAGAAAGATCAAGCAGTTTATTTCCAGAAAGAGTTTATGAGGTGTCAGTTATGCAAGAGAACAGATAGCTAGGTGCATTTCATTATGACTCAATGTTTCAGCTAAAGTCCTGCATAAGTGCTAAAACAGGAAAAGAAGGAGTTCACTTTAGGTCAATTGTGATTTGAGATCTTAACCATGACAAGTTCTGTCTCATGGGAAGTAGCTTGATACAGTAACAAGCATCAGTGATACAGTACCTAGATATGGAGTACTAGTTATTAAAAGCTACAACAAGGACAGTTAACTCATTTTGGTTGGGATGGTGCCTATAACGGGATCATGTATCAATGATTAGTGGAGGACAGCAATCAAATGTGATGCACATTCAATTTATTTTCAGTGAGTTACAGGTGTCAAGCAATGCACACATGAGCAGAATCGTCAAAATCAGATTATGGAGACACAAGTTTTCAACATGGTATGCCAATGATGCCTAAAGTATTGACAGTCACAAGGGAAATATTTTAAAGTCAGGTGTGTATAAGTATTATAATGTTTCAATCTAAATATGTTTGAAGTAGAAGATAGAGGTTGCTTTGTTAAGATTAATGAAAGTCAAAAAGACACTGATGTACGTATAGAATACAAGCATGGAGATCCTCCTCTTCACAATGAACAAATACAGAAGCATTCTTAAGGTATTGCACTATTTCTGCCAAGATTCTAAGTGCTTGGAGAATATTTTCAGAATGTGCATTAGATGTTTTTAAAGGTAGTCTACAGTTCCATGTCGAAGACAATTTTGTGACAAGAGGAATCAGATGTTTTTATCAAAAGGAAAAAAAATTATGAGTCAAATTCAAGTCTTATACAACTATCGAGGAGAGCTACAGAAATGCCAAAATAGAATACCGAGTAATATGAGTCAATGAGTTAACTACAGAGCAAGATACATATTCTTATTATTCTCGCCATGAGTGTTCATTTATGAAGTGATGCAATGAAGATGCTTTCTTTTGAAAGGTGCAGAATGCCAAGGAGATTTAAGGAGGATACAATCATTTAAGTCTTTCCTTTGTTTCAGAAGTTTAGAATAAGTCACTGGCTCATTTGGGTCGAGCTCATATTCATAAACAGATTTACAGTTTTGAGTCTAAAATATCTATGTCTAGGGTTACATTTAAGATATAGAAAACAATAATCACAATGACCCATGTGAAGTTTTTCCCAAGATAGTAGTTGAGTCAAAATACAAATTGTTGTGTTGAGCCAAGTTCCAGAAAATATAGTTCTCTTCAGAAATTTCAAATACCCACGTGTGGGTTTGTTTTCAAAGTGCAAGAAATACAATAACGGAGAAAACCCATATGAGTTTTACATTCAAGAGCAATATAATACAAAATGCATTTTTCTGTGACTGAATCAAGCTTCGAAGGAAAATAAAATATAGTTTTCTTTAGAGTTTTCAAAAACCCACATTCAGTTTTTGAAATACAGAAAAATCAATTACAATGACAACCCATAAGAAGAGACAACAAGGAAATGCGAAATACAAGTTTCCTGTGATTGAATCAAGCAACGAAAAGAAGAAGAGATAACTTTATTCAAATTTCTATGATACCCATATGTAGAAATGCTTTCAAATAGTCATAATGGCAAGTTTTATGCTCTGGGTCGAGCCCAAAATTCAAAGAATTGCTTCCTACAATACACATCTGTCGCGGCCTAGTCATGGCCAGAAATTCTTGACTTAAAAGAAACCCTCTAAGTTTCCAGAGAACAAGTGCTGGCAAAGTGGAGTTACCAGTTCTGTGCTGGAAGTAAGCATCCTAGCCGCGGTATGAGCTTCACAAAGTATCCTGAAGCCGAGATTTGAGCTCTCACAAGAGGGTCGAGCTCACAAAGTGGTAGGTGAAATACAGAAAAATAAAAGACAAGGGTGTTAGAGTGTGTATAGCCGCGGCCTCAAGGCTAGGAAGATTAAAATATCAAGCCATAGAGGCCATGAAACTATGATAAGAAGTTTACCTTGACAGTAGGAACAAAGACACAGCCCGCGAAATCTCATTGAATTTCGAATGGAGCTCGAGCTCATAGGTCCACCAAGGAAACGAAGGTCATAAGGAGTGCAAGGAAAAAATTAGAGAATAAACTCATAAGCTCGTGACAGTCCGCGGCCTTAGTGGTCAGTATTCTTTCAAAAAATGAAGTAAAAAATTCTATGCAGAAAAATGAAGCTTACCCATTGTAATTTCGACTGTCAGAAGGCAGAAAATGGTTCCTCAAGGCATATGAGCTCAAGTTTGACAGAGTCATGGCGGTGGCAGAGCTTCTCTCCAAATTAGGGAGTGTGCAAAATGAAGTGATAATTAGGGTTTGACCCGATTTTGACATACCCTAATTCGAACATCATGATGATCTAGAATATTCGAATCAAAGCACATGTTAATTTTCAAATGGGGCCGAAATTCATAATGCTTTCCTTGTGACTTATTAAAATCTAAGTCCAAATGAATATGTGAGGAGGTCGAAAATTTTATGTGCTTAGGTCATAGCAAAGTCTTTGTGACTTATTTGTTTTGCCTTAGTGAAATGTGAAATCTTGGGTAAGGTTTAGAAAAAAAAATATTAATGGATATCTTGTGACTTGGGGTTAAGGTTTGATAGTTATACCTTAGAGTTATGATTTTAGTTGATTTTAAGAGAAATCGATGAAGATTGAAGATATGTGAGGGGATAATTATGTTACATTTTTTATGATTTTGTGAAAAATCAGAATATTGTAATGGAGAAATAAGGAGATTTCTTTTTTAAAAAATATTTTTCAATCTTTAATTGCAAAAATAAGATTGATTGTGCAAATCTACATCTTGTAAAGCAGAATCATAAAGCGATATTCTATAAATTGCTTTGTGTTTTCTTGCTATTTTTAGTAGATCTTTTGTTAACTTTTCCTCTTGGTCGGATTTCAGACTTATCTTGGAGAGATAAGGTGTTTTTTTGAGCTTTTAAAGCAAATCCAACCTATTTTTAGAGGCTTGACTCTATGATCATAAAAGCATTGTGCTTTTTTCTACTTTTTAGCAGTTTTCTAAGTCAGTTGAGGCCTTTTTCCTTGAGCTTTTTTCTGAGCTTGGATTAGGGTTTCTGGAGGGTGATGTTTTGATAGGCTAAGTTTTTCAGTTTTCCTCTCAGTAGTTCAGATCAGAGTTCCTGCTCTTATGCATTTTTTGAGCTTGTGAACATGGTACTTAGTTTTGACAGATTGACACTCTTTCAGTTTTAATAGAGCAACAGATTTCTCTTTCTTATTTTCTGTCTCAAATTTTGTAATGGCAATCTGATGTATTTGTGTTTTCAAATTGGAATCCTTTTATGTCTTGCTGTTATAGGTTGTGTTTCAGAATTACATGTTTTAGGTTGCATGTTGTATTTGTTTTCTAGATCTTCATGCAAATCACTAATGGGATATGTGCCAATGAGATTGTGAGGATTACTGTAATAGAGAAGCTGTTACGAGTGGTTAGGTCTGAATTCTTATAAGTTTGGTGAATCATCTGTTAGAAATAGGATTTTATGTTCAGTCATCTTTTATCCCTTTTCCCCTGAAGTTTTAGAATAGGATTTATCATTCGGAGAACCAGCTCACTCTGGAGATTCCTCTTTCGTGCAGATCACCCACATCTGAAAGAGGTTTCCATGTTTCAGTAGTTTGCTGAATATTGTATTCAACAGGGTACAAAACTATTGATAATAGTTTTTGGCACACCCGGTGGGACCTTGAAAGATACTTTCAGAGAATATTTAATATCTCAATTTGCTATTTGGTGTATGCAGTAGATTTTCTAGCCTTTTGGAGGCTATCACAATATACCTCACGACTTCGGTTCTGTTTTGCATGCTAGTACAACCCGCACATGAGAAATATTCAAACAAGATCAAGTTCAACACCATTTAAATATTGAGAGCTGTCCCCATCACAAAGAAGAGGCAGGACAGTAAGAAGGCTTTTTGAAATCCCTACAAGATCGAAGTCAACACCTCCTATTCTTGGTGCCTTAGTCCTGTCACTTGGTACACCAGTCCTGATTTCACAAATACCACTGATGGCAGCACCACCAAGGCAGCACCCATTCAGACCCTTCAATGGAGGCAGTCCGTTAGATCTTGCTCAACATGATGATATTCCAGTTGTAGCCCTTCGAGGACTACCATATTTCACCGGAGAAGATTACACTACACTAGTCGAACACATCCGTGACGTGGCCACACTATGCTTGGTACACAATATCACGCAGGAGAATGTTGCCCTAAGGCTGTTAGCTGTGTCACTTAAGGGAAAAGCGTTGCAGTGGTTCAGAGGTCTCGCTGCAAATTCAATCGCAACTTGGGATGCTTTAGGTAATGGCCTATACCAACACTTTGCTGATAAATTTGATAACTTATCTTTATTAGAGTAGTTGAGCACCATTCTAAGGGCACCACATGAACACTTGGCGGACTTTAATTATCGATTCCAGAGGACCTGGGATAGAATTCTGGCAACGGTAAAGCTCTTACCGGCACATGCATTTCTGTTTTATTTAAAAGCTTTAAATAGCAGGATTACTGTTATGACTCAGTGTATGGGTGGTCTAACGCTTCCTAACGCTTATAATATTGCTATAAATGCTGAAAATTGCCTCATTCAAGCTGGAGACATAGCTCCTAGACCTCTTATGCCCTTGTTTCCAGAAATACAGCCACCTATTCTTGCTACTATACCTTCCTTGGTTGCTGTCCCGCCAGTTCCAGCGACAGGATATCATAACACAGCTCAAGAGGTCGTTGTCCAAGCCCCAAATCCGGAGATGCAAGAGCTAAAAAACATATTAAAGACCGTCGAGAATGACCTCGTGACTATTAAGAAGCATGTCGGCCAAGAACATAAGCCTTATCAAGCTCCCTACCAGCAAAACCAACAAAATAGGCCCACTTTCCAAGGTGATTATCAAGCCCAAAGAAGAAACTTTAATCCTAGGCCATTCTAGCTATATAATCTAAACGTAGCCAGCTCATCAAAGGAGCTTGTGTTGCAAAATAATGTTGCCCAGGATTGCGACTAGTGTTATTCGTGCAATTAGCCCCACAACCAATCAGCGTGCGCCAACAGAGTGAGAAATCAAGCTTTAATGGCACAAAATATATATGCTGCTTTAGAACATGTTGCAGATTAGAATCAAGAACAACAAGATAATTTAGAAGTCGCCTTGCTGAACTGGCAGAGCTCCCAATTCTGTGGCGTGAATGACTAGGATCGAAAAGATTCTCCTATTTTGGCTAATACCAGATCTAAAAAATGAGCTATAGATCTAAGACAACAAGCTGGAAGTGCACAACAACAGCCTGTAGTTAGTAGGCAACCTGTTTCATTAGATGTTAACGCTGCCACGCAGCCTAAAATGCAGATTCTGCAAAGAGGGCAGGAGATACCCGACAAAGAGCAACTAAAAATGCATTCTCAACCTGTGCAGAAGCAAAATGAAGCTGCTGTTACAAAAAATTAGTAGAAGGTAAATGTTTCATCCTTCAATATCATTGAGCATCTCAAGAAAACTACTGTCAATATGTTGATATTAGATGCTCTACAACTTCTAGGGCATAAAAGTTTGCTGCAGAGTGCTTTGGCTGAGTTATCTATTTTTGACAATGCAAATCAAGGAGTTGCGAAAGTTGTGTTGGCTAATGATTTGGAGGACAAAGGTGGGTAGAAAGCAAAAGAAGTAAAGCCCCCTCCATTTTACTTAAGTCTGATCATAGGTGATAAAATATTGCATAATTGTATGGTCGACTCTGGTGCCAGTAGTTCAGTCATGCCTAAGAGTTTAGCTGACAAATTAGGTCTTGTTTATGAGCCTAATCCTTAGAAAGGCGTAGTGCAATTAGATGGGTCTACTGTTAAGACTGCTAGTATTATCAAAATTTTATCCCTTACCTTGCACACATCCCCAAGTTTCGCTATTCATTAGGATATTCATGTCATAGATTTACCGCCGCACTTTGCCATTTGCCTGTCAAGGGATTTTACAGCCAAGTTGGGTGGGTTTTTGTCTTCTGATTGGTCTCATCTATTTTTTAGAACAAGGTATGGTACGAAAGTGACCATAAAGTCTAAGCCTCTCACCAAAGACCATATCGAACCATACTCCCCAAACCCTATAAATGCTAATCTCTACGCCACCTCTGCAATGGAGGAGAAAACCATGACCTCAGACTGTGGCACCCAAGAAGACTACATTAGTCTTGATGAATGGGCAGCCGAAGATCACAAGCTTGATCTGTTTCAGAACACAGATGAGGTAGGATTAGGAGTCTATATGATTCGAGAGTCTGATTGCGACATGCCTAATCTTTGTAAAGAGGATGAACCGTCTGCATGAAAAGATAATGAGCTTTGGAAGCTTTATTTCGATGGTTCGAGGAGTAGTGTTGGTGTTGGGGGTGGAGCTATGTTGATATCATCCGAAGGTAATAAGTATTTTTCAGCTTGCAGATTTGCTTTCAGTTGTTCAAATAATACAACTGAGTACGAAGCATTGGTGCATGGCCTTGAGTGGGCCCACAAACGAGGTATTGAATGTTTGTAGGTTTATGGCGATTCAGAATTGATTGTGAATCAGGTCAGAAATTTAAATGCTGCTAAAAATGATTTTCTTAAGAAATACAAGCATCATTTGTGGGATTTAATGGAAGATTTTAATGCTTTTAAGGTAGAGGCACGCCAATACGTGAAAATAGTGGTCAGACCTTCTATACTTGACAATAACGTGAGCTGGAAGGTTTTTGACAGCGATGAGAAAATTGTGAATTTTCTCATTGCTGAAGCTGAATTCGCAGATGGAAATCAACAAAAGTGGCAGCGGCAATATGAGGACTAGATCGTGCAATTAAAGACCAATAAGCTACCAAAGGGTTTGGTGACATTAGAATCTGTCTTTAATTCAGATGATCAAGTTCGGAAGGACAAGTGCAGCTTGACAGTTAAAGAAGAAAATTATGCAGCCATCGAGATCTTCAAGGGAAAACTTCTCAAGCTGGGTAAGGTATGCAGTCAAGAGGAACAACAAGCTTTCATTCTATTATGTCAGAAATATAGTGATATTTTTTCTTGGGAATACAAAGATTTGAGAGGTTTTAACCTTGATTTAGCACAACATACCATCGAGCTTGAGCCCAATGCAAAACCAGTAAGGCAGAAGCAAAGACCACTTAATCCCAAGTTGGAACACCTTATGAAGGCTGAGCTGAATAAGTTAGTTGAAAGTGGTATTATTTTTCCTATTAAACACACCTCTTAGGTGTCAAATTTAGTGCCAATCAGGAAGAAGAGTGGAGAAATCAGACTTTGTGTCAATTTCCAAGATCTGAATAGAGCATCATTGAAGGACCATTATCCGCTCCCTTCCATGGAGCAAATTCTATAAGTAGTTTCTGGTTCTGACAAATTTTCTTTGTTAGATGGCTACTCAGGTTACAACCAGATTCTGGTTAAGTAAGAGGATCAGTTCAAAACAACGTTTACAACCAAGTGGGGCACGATGGCCTACAAGAAGATGCCTTTCGACTTATCAAACACTGGAGCAATGTTCCAACATGCTATGGATATGGCCTTTCACAGCCTTATGAACAAGTTTGTTCTGGTATATTTAGATGATATTACTATTTTTTCCAGAAATGCTAAAGAACACTTGGATCATTTGGAACAGATTTTTCAGAGGTGCAGAGAGTTCAGAGTATCCCTCAATCCGAAGAAGTGTATATTTTCAGTACACGAAGGCAAACTGTTTGGACACATTGTCTCAAAGCAAGGTATTTCAATTGATCCAGAAAGAGTTTCTGCGATTCTTGAATTGCCGTTACCAGCTCATAAGAAAGGCTTGCAAAGCTTTCTTGGGAGGATAAATTTCATGAGGAGGTTCATACCAAACATCGTAGCCTTGCTGCAACCTCTCACTTCTATGCTGAAGAAGAATATGCCATTCAGCTGGACCAAGGAAGGTAAGAGGAGCTTCGAGCAGATCAAAGAGGTGCTCATAGCCGCTCCTACTCTCATTAATCCAAACTTTGACAAAGAATTTGTTCTATATGCTTTTGGAGGAGTAGATACAGTTTTAGCCATGTTATGCCAGCAAAACGAGGAAGGCTTAGAGCAACCTGTTGCGTTTTTCAGCCAAGTTTTGCACGATTACGAGGTAAAGCACTCTTTTGTGGAGACACATGTTTTTGCTGTCATAAGAAGTTTGAAAAAGTTCAGAGACATGCTGTCCAATGGCAAAGTTCATCTGCTGGTAGCTCATTCGACTGTTAAAGATTTTCTACTTAACAAGGATATTAATGATAAGCGTACTGGTTGGATCACTAAAGTAATGGAGCTCGATGTTGATATAAAAGTAACCAAGCTTGTTAGAGGTAAAGGTTTGTGTCAACAGATTGCTGGAAGTGAGAACATCAGCTTAAAAGAGGCTGCAAATGCAGAAACAATGTTAAGTAATGATGTTCTGAGTGCTGTTCAAGTACCCCTTGCTACATGGTTACAACAAATGATACATTATCTGCAAACTAGTGAATGCCCCGAGGGCTTAGACAGAGCAAAAAGAAGGTACTACAGATTACAAGCTATCCCTTATGCAATTATTGATGACATTCTATATAGATGGGATTTCCAAGGTGTCTTATTACGTTGTATTCAGCCTGATCAAGTTGACAAGCTGTTAGCAGAGTTTCATGACGGATCTTCAGGAGGTCACTTTGCTGCAAGAACAACAACTCTGAAAATTATGAGAGTTGGTTATTATTGGCCAGATCTGTTTAAAGATGCTATTGCATGGGTCAAAAAGTGTGATAAATTTGCTTTATTTGCTGGTAAACAGAGGCTTGCACCGCTGCCCCTGCACCCGATTCAGGTAGAACAACCCTTTGCTAAGTGGGGCTTGGATTTTATCGGCCCTATAAACCCGCCTTCAAGTGCAGGTCATAAGTGGATTCTTACTGCCACATATTATTTTACAAAGTGGACTGAAACTATTGCTTTAAAGGAAGCAAACGAGACTTCAGTACTTAATTTCTATCAGGATCTCATATCGAGATTTGGTGTTCCATATTCAATCATTTCAGATAATGGCTTAGCTTTCATAGGATTGAAGATTTCAGATTGGTCTGTCAGAAATAACATCTATTTGAACACGTCATCAAATTATC
Source organism: Sequoia sempervirens (assembly GCA_007258455.2). NCBI lineage: Eukaryota > Viridiplantae > Streptophyta > Pinopsida > Cupressales > Cupressaceae > Sequoia > Sequoia sempervirens. The sequence continues at coordinate 15,729,045 of VDFB02000003.1, forward strand.
ATCCGCAAGGTAATGGACAGGCAGAATCCACAAATAAGAATCTGACTCAGATAATCAAGAAGATTGTTGAAGATAATCAACAAACGTGTCACGAAAAGCTGAAGCTAGCCCTTTGGGCTGACAGAATAACTCCTAAAAGAGCCACTGGTTGTTCACCTTTTGTTTTAACTTACGGTAGAGAGGCCAAGTTGCCTATTTCAATTGAGTTACCAACATTAAGTTATGTTAAAGAACTGGAGTTGCTGAATGAACAACCTCTTGAAGTGAGGTTTGCACAGCTGGTTGAGCTCGAAGAGACCAGAAAAGAAGCTCTCAGACAGCTGGAAATACATCAGGCTCAAATGAAGAATACTTTTGACAAGAGGGCGAAACCTCATGATTTCATTGTTGAGATCTAGTTTTCAAGTGGAATGAATTTAAAAGTAGACCTAGAAAACATTCCAAGTTCGATGCAATATGGGATGGGCCTTATGTGATCATAGAATGCAAGGAGCACAACACATTCCAACTTTCAAAGATGACTGGCGAGGTGCTATCTATCCCAGTAAATGGGATCCACCTCAAGCATTACCTTTGAGATAAGTTATCTCACTGTTAGGTAGAGTAGTTTGCAAATAAGTGCATTTCACACATTTCATTTCAGTATGTTTTGCTTTCTCTAAGAGCTGCTGCGCGTTGTTTTGTTGGCCACCAGGGCCTTTTAGTTTGCTTTATTTTCTTGCTGCTGTTTGGAGTGTTGCTGTTCAAGTTTCAGAGTTTCAAAGAAGGGATTAGTTTTGACTCCGTGCCCAATGAATTGTTTAAAGGCCATTGATCTATGCTTAGCAGGCAAGCATATAGCAGAAATCACCAAAATGTTACCAATTTTTCGCCACAGCTCGATTGGTGGAGCTGGCTGATTGTTACTTAACATTAAGTGGAATTGCAGATTGAATTTCAAATGTTGTGTCACATCACTTTTTGCATTGAGCAACAATTATACTTTTTAAAGAAGAATGGAGTTTCAGAGTGCCATTCAGATGTTGCAGAATTAAAAGAATTACATAATTGAGTAAATGAGCAGAATAGCATTTTAGATGCTTTCATTTATTTCGTAAAGAACTCATATTTTTACAAGGATTCATTTGATTTCACAATCAGAATGATTTTACAACATTGCATGAAAATGCATTTTCTTTTCAATTGAAAAGCAGAATTGAAATCAAAGATCCACACAAGCCGTGGATATAATTGTGACAACATATTGCTAATAGCACATTGCACTACTGAAGATACAGAAAGGAAAACACATAAGTGACATCATAATCATCACTGCCTGATTATCGACGTTTGACGCTGAATGGTGCACATTGTCTTCTTGAGCTCCGTCGACTTGAAAGAGGGAAAGAGAGGGTGTCAGTGGCTCCGACTATGATGTAACTTATATGGAGCATCCACAATAGTACAACCTACTATTAACCATGCATTGAAACAATCAATCAAGTGCAGTACGAAAGAAGTGAACTAAAGGAGAAGTAACAATATCGTGATCATCATGTTCTATTTTTTATGCTAGCGTTGTTTGATTCCTTGTGCATGTATAGGTAAAATCACGAACTTGAACATTATTCAAAAACCAAGCATGTGGAGGAAAACGGGCTCCCACAAGGGTAGAGCTCGGCATGCTGCCCTATTCATTCAATGGGCTGATTTTGAAAGATACTTTGTCATATTCATCAAATGAAATGAGAACAACTGAAGGAGTAAAATAGAGTTATCCATCAAGCAATGAAACCAACTGTGCATTCCTAACGATCAAGATTGATTTCTGAAGGCTACAGGTGAACAATGAGTTTAGTTCACTTAAGGAATTTAACTGAGTACATTTACATCAGAAATTGCTGAATAAGTTCGTTTTCTTTGCTGATCGTACTCATATGTCATGTAAGTTTCAGTTCATCAATTCTTTCTCGGATAGTGAATAGGCATACATTATGCCTTAATGGTTGATTTAATTTTCATCATGAAAGAGAACAGATTTTTGGAAGCAGTTTGATAAATAAAATATAAAAATACATGAAGAGTACCATGTTGCTCATGAATACAAAGGACAAATAGTGCATTCAAGGGCTGAATGAATCATCAGTTACACTTGGCTAGTAAAGAAAAACACAGTATTATGAATATCGAGCAAGTGATCATTCCAAAATATTGAAGAAAGAACAAGCAGTTTATTTCCAGAAAGAGTTTATGAGGTGTTAGTTATGCAAGAGAACAGATAGCTAGGTGCATTTCATTATGACTCAATGTTTCAGCGAAAGTCCTGCATAAGTGCTAAAACAGGAAAAGCAGGAGTTCGCTTTAGGTCAATTGTGATTTGAGATCTTAACCATGACAAGTTCTGTCTCAAGGGAAGTAGCTTGATACAGTAACAAGCATCAGTGATACAGTACCTGGATATGGAGTACTGGTTATTAAAAGCTACAACAAGGACAGTTAACTCATTTTGGTTGGGATGGTGCCTCAAACGGGATCGTGTATCAATGATTAGTGGAGGACAACAATCAAATGTGATGCACATTCAATTTGTTTTCAGTGAGTTACAGGTGTCAAGCAAGGCACACATGAGCAGAATCGTCAAAATCAGATTCTGGAGACATGAGTTTTCAACATGGTATGCCAATGATGCCTAAAGTATTGACAGTCACAAGGGAAATATTTTAAAGTCAGATGTGTATAAGTATTATAATGTTTCAATCTAAATATGTTTGAAGCAGAAGATAGAGGTTGCTTTGTTAAGATTAATGAAAGTCAAAAAGACACTGATGTACGTATAGAATACAAGCATGGAGATCCTCCTCTTCACAATGAACAAATACAAAAGCATTCTCAAGGTATTGCACTATTTCTGCCAAGATTCTAAGTGCCTCGAGAATATTTTTAGAGTGTGCATTAGATGTTTTTAAAGGTAGTCTACAGTTCCATGTCGAAGACAATTCTGTGACAAGAGGAATCAGATGTTTTTGTCAAAAGGAAAAAAAATTATGAGTCAAATTTAGGTCTTATACAACTATCGAGGAGAGCTACAAAAATGCCAAAATAGAATACCGAGTAATATGAGTCAATGAGTTAACTACAGAGCAAGATACAGATTCTTATTATTCTTGCCACGAGTTTTCATTTATGAAGTGATGCAATGAAGATGCTTTCTTTTGAAAGGTGCAGAATGCCAAGGAGATTTAAGGAGGATACAATCATTTAAGTCTTTCCTTTGTTTCAGAAGTTTAGAATAAGTCACTGGCTCATTTGGGTCGAGCTCATATTCATAAATAGATTTACAGTTTTGAGTCTCGAATATCTATGTCTAGGGTTACATTTAAGATACAGAAAACAATAATCACAATGACCCATGTGAAGTTTTTCCCGAGACAGCAGTTGAGTCAAAATGCGAATTGTTGTGTTGAGCCAAGTTCTGGAAAATACAGTTCTCTTCAGAAATTTCAAATACCCACATGTGGTTTTGTTTTCAAAGTGCAAGAAATACAATAATGGAGAAAACCCATATGAGTTTTACATTCAAGAGCAGTATAATACAAAATGCATTTTTCTGTGATTAAATCAAGCTTCGAAGGAAAAGAAAATATAGTTTTCTTTAGAGTTTTCAAAAACCCACATTCAGTTTTGTTTTAAAATACGAAAAAATCAATTACAATGACAACCCATAAGAAGAGACAGCAAGGAAATGCGAAATACAAGTTTTCTGTGACTGAATCAAGCAACGAAAAGAAGAAGAGACAGCTTTATTCAAATTTCTGTGATACCCATATGCATAAATGCTTTCAAATAGACATAATGGCAAGTTTTATGTTCTGGGTCGAGCCCAAAATTCAAAGAATTGCTTCCTACAATACACATCTGTCGCGGCCTGGTCATGGCCAGAAATTCTTGACTTAAAAGAAACCCTCTAAGTTTCCAGAGAACAAGTGCTGGCAAAGTGGAGTTACCAGTTCTGTGCTGGAAGTAAGCATCCTAGCCGCGGTATTAACTTCACAAAGTATCCTGAAGCCGAGATTTGAGCTCTCACAAGAGGGTCGAGCTCACAAAGTGGTAGGTGAAATATAGAAAAATGAAAGACAAGGGTGTTATAGTGTGTATAGCCTCGACCTCAAGGCTAGGAAGATTAAAATATCAAGCCGTAGAAGTCATGAAACTATGATAAGAAGTTTACCTTGACAGTAGGAACAAAGACACAGCCCGCGAATTCTCATTGAATTTGAATGGAGCTCGAGCTCATAGGTCCACCAAGCAAACGAAGGTCATAAGGAGTGCAAGGAAAAAATTAGAGAATAAACTCATAAGCTCATGACAGTCCGCGGCCTTAGTGGTCAGTATTCTTTCAAAAAATGAAGTAAAAATTTCTATGCAGAAAAATGAAGCTTACCCATTGTAATTTCGACTGTCAGAAGGCAGAAAATGGTTCCTCAAGGCATATGAGCTCAAGTTTGACAGAGTCATGGCGGCGGCAGAGCTTCTCTCCAAATTAGGGAGTGTGCAAAATGAAGTGATAATTAGGGTTTGACCCTATTTTCACATACCCTAATTCGAACGTCATGATGATCCAGAATATTCGAATCAAAGCACATGTTGATTTTCAAATGGGGCCAAAATTCATAATGCTTTCCTTGTGACTTATTAAAATCTAAGTCCAAATGAATATGTGAGGAGGTCAAAAATTTTATGTGCTTAGGTCATAGAAAAGTCTTTGTGACTTATTTGTTTTGCCTTAGTGAAATGTGAAATCTTGGGTAAGGTTTAGACAATAATAATATTAATGGATATCTTGTGACCTAGGGTTAAGGTTTGATAGTTATACCTTAGAGTTATGATTTTAGTTGATTTTAAGAGAAATCAATGAAGATTGAAGATATGTGAGGGGATAATTATGTTACATTTTTTATGATTTTGTGAAAAATCAAAATATTGTAATGGAGAAATAAGGAGATTTCTTTTTTGAAAAATATTTTTCAATCTTTAATTGCAAAAATAAGATTGATTGTGCAAATCTGCATCTTGTAAAGTAGAATCATAAAGCGATATTCTATAAATTTCTTTGTGTTTTCTTGCTATTTTTAGTAGATCTTTTGTTGACTTTTCATCTTGGTTAGATTTTAGACTTATCTGCGAGAGATAAGTTGTTTTTTTGAGCTTTTAAAGCAAATCCAACCTATTTTTAGAGGCTTGACTCTATGATCATAAAAGCATTGTGCTTTTTTTTGCTTTTTAGCAGTTTTCTAAGTCAGTTGAGGCCTTTTTCCTTGAGCTTTTTTCTGAGCTTGGATTAGGGTTTCTGGAGGGTGATGTTTTGATAGGCTAAGTTTTTCAGTTTTCCTCTCAGTAGTTCAGATCAGAGTTCCTGCTCTTATTCATTTTTTGAGCTTGTGAACAAGGTACTCAGTTTTGACAGATTGACACTCTTTCAGTTTTAATAGAGCAGCAGATTTCTCCTTCTTACTTTCTGTCTCAAATTTTGTAATGACAATCTGATGTATTTGTGTTTTCAAATTGGAATCCTTTTATGTCTTGCTGTTATAGGTTGTGTTTCAGAATTACATGTTTTAGGTTGCATGTTGTATTTGTTTTCCAGATCTTCATGCAAATCACTGATGGGATATGTGCCAATGAGATTGTGAGGATTACTGTAATAGAGAAGTTGTTACAAGTGGTTAGGTCTGAATTCTTATAAGTTTGGTGAATCATCTGTTAGAAATAGGATTTTATGTTCAGTCATCTTTTATCCCTTTTCCCTTGAAGTTTTAGAATAGGATTTATCATTCGGAGAACTAGCTCACTTTGGAGATTCCTCTTTCGTGCAGATCACCGACATCTGAAAGAGGTTTCCATTTTTCAGTAGTTTGCTAAATATTGTATTCAGCAGGGTGCAAAACTATTGATAACAAAAACAACTTCCATTTGTTCCGGTAAATCAAGGTAGTTAGGAAGGAGAGACAAGTGCAAGTGCAGAAGAAAGAATAGAAGAACCAAAAGTTTGAGAGAATCCTAAAACTCTGAGGTATGTGAGGCTAAATCATTATGAAAATCCAATTATAGGAGACAAGAATAAAGGTGTGCAAACTAGAAGAAAGATTGCAGAAGAGTATTGCCTGATTTCCAAGATTGAGCCTAAATATTTCCATGAAGCTTGCGATGATGAACACTGGATGGAAGCTATGAAGGAAGAACTAATGCAAATTGAAAAGAATGATACATGGATACTTGTTCCCAGACCTAAAGATAAAAATGTGATTGGTACTAAATGGGTCTTTCAGAATAAGCTGAATGAACAAGGTGAAGTGGTTCGGAATAAAGCAAGACTAGTATGTAAAGGGTATTCACAAATGGAATGTATTGATTTTGAAGAAACCTTTGCCCTTATTGCCAGAATTGAAGCTGTAAGGTTATTTCTTGCTTATGCTACATATAAGAACTATAAAGTCTATCAAATGGATGTGAAGTCAGCTTTTCTGAATGGTGAGCTAGAAGAAGAAGTATATATTGAACAACCAGATGGATTTCAACTGAATGATAAGGAAAACATGGTTTATCGATTGAAGAAAGCTCTATATGGACTCAAGCAAGCCCCCAGAGCTTGGTATGCTAGATTGGATAAATATTTACTAAAGCTTGGATTTAATAAAGGTACTGCTGATAGCAACTTGTATTTGAAATTGGATCATGACAAAGAGTTAATTATTGAGGTCTTTGTTGATGACATTATTTTTGGAGGAGATGACAATTTGTGTATGAAGTTTGTTGATGAAATGAAGAGTGAATTTGAAATGAGCATGATTGGAGAGATGAAGTTATTTTTGAGATTGCAAGTTACTCAGTTAGATAAGGGGATCTTCATATCTCAGTCCAAATATGTGAGAGAGTTGCTGAAGAAGTTTGGAATGGAAGACTCAAATCCTGTTGGTACACCCATGGTAACAGGATGTAAGTTAACATAGAATGATGATTCTCCTAAGGAAAATAAAACAAGATATAGTTCAATGATTGGTGGATTGCTCTACTTAACTCATACTAGACCAGACATTATGAATGTTGTATGTATGGTTGCTAGATTTCAGGCTGATCCGAAAGAATCTCATGTGACTACTGTAAAGAGAATCTTTAGGTATCTAAAAGGAACAATTGACTTTGGGCTTTGGTATCCTAAGGATGATGATCTTACTTTAAATGCATACACTGATGTAGATTGGGAAGGAGATGTAGATGACATAAAGAGTACTAGTGGTAGTGCCTTCTTTGACCTACGAAAGAAGCTGGTGTCTTGGTTGAGAAAAAAGAAGAATTCCATTTCTCTACTACTGTTGAGGTAGAGTATATTGTTGCTACAAATAACTGTGCTCAAGTGATGTGGATGAAACAGATACTGAAAGATATTAGAGTAGTATATGATGAACCTATTGCCATATACTGTGACAACTCAAGTGCAATTAACATGTCAAAGAATCCGGTGCTACACACTAAGACCAAGTATATATCAATCTAGTTTCACTTCTTGAAGGAAAAGGTGAGTGAGAAAGAAGTCAGACTAGAGTATGTGCCTACCAAAGAATAGATTGCAAAATTTTTCACCAAGCTATTGCCGAAGGATACTTTTGAGTATATCAGAGGGATGCTAGGGGTGATTACCCCTCCTGATATGAACTAAAGATGCATTTTCATGCATCAATCTATGTGCTTCATAGATATTTCTTGATCCGGATTGATGTTTTTGTGGCTACTACTCAGGGGGAGTAGTCAGATGTGCAAATATGTGGTTCAAAGCTTGTATGTGGGAAGATAATGCTTATCTTTGCCATTGATGTCAAAGGGGGAGAAGATTCATGTGAAAAGCTGCTGCTTATCTGGAGTGAAAAGTCTTATGGGGAGAAGATCATGCAGAAGAGGCTAAGGAAGAAGAGTTAGAATCTAAGGGGGAGTAAGTGTTGATTGAGAGTTGTGTTGATGGTATTTTTCACATCATGTGTTGCTATCAATGCCAAAGGGGGAGATTGTTGGATGTTGTGGTTATGTTGTTGATATGTGGTTGTCATTGATGCCAACACTATTAGCATTATTGTTTTGAAGCCTGTATATGTCGAGGATATTGAGGATATTGAGAAAATTGTTAAAGGAAGAGCTGCAGGTTGCCAGTGAAATAGTGAAGGTCATGAAGGTGCTTGTTCTATACGTTGAAGATTAGTTGTTTTGGACTAAAGGGCTTATTGTTGAAGAGTATCTAGTTCATCTACTGTAATTTTTAGAGGTCCGTGTGAAGATTTGATTGTGCTATGAATAGTTGTGTTCTGACAGTATTTTTGTGGGTTCTGTCAGTGTTCCTGATTGAAGTTTATGTGATTATGGTAATTTCGGTTGTTGTAGATGATTCTTTATTAGTTCCCATTTTTTGTGGATGCTTCTAGATCATTCTCTATCCTTGTTGTATGTTCGCATTGATCGGTGTGCTTGTGGTCAAAGAGTTTTCTCGGTATGTTCCAGTTTTCATGTCCTTGGCCGACATGATGGTTGTAATGTGTTGCAGATCCTTGAAGATTTAAATTTGAATGTTTGGCACGCTCGAGGATATTACTTTGGGTCATATCATGATATTAGCCAATGGTGTTTGATCCACATTGAAAATTTGTTTATAAAATTGGGCCGACATTGAAAATATGTTTTATATTTTGGCGGACAAGGTTGTTGATGTAATTCCATGTTGGGGATATATAAGAGTGGTTTTTTGAGTGAAGTTAGTGTGTGCATAAGAGTGTGTGTATGCCAGAGAAAGTGCATATGTGTGAATAGTGTTCTAATCATTTGATTGTAGAGCAGAGTGAGAAGAAGTTTGAGTGAAGTGTGATGAAGGTGCTTAACTTGAATTGTAATCAGGCTTATGAAGAAACTATTTTCTTAGTTCATACCCTGTGGATCTAATCCATGTTGTGTATTGTTGGGCAGTGAGCTCTAGGCAGTGTGCCTGAATGTGTGTGCATTCCCATTATTTTTATTACACTTTTAACAGGGTATAATATTGCGAACTAACATCCACCATGGTTTTTCCCCTAATAGGGTTTCCACGTAAAATTTTTTGGTGTTCTTTGTTTTTCTGATGTGTTGATTTTTTATGGTTTATTGTCCATTCATTAGATTTGAGATTAAGTTAAGTAAATTTTGGAAAGTCTTAATATTTTGTGACAATTGATTCAACCCCCCTCTCAGTTGTCTGTCCTTGTTTTTCCAACACATCCTTTACCTAGAACTTATGGGAAGGACATTGTATTGTTTCATGGCTATCCCACTCTCTGTAAATGCCACAATATAGTGAGTTTTGTTTCCTAACGGTATGAAGGTCTACCCTTAGAGTATTTTCCTTTCTCTCTCCTATTTCCATTGGGAATTCATTTCGCATGTGCCTTTCTCTAATAAAATAATAGCACCATATATATTTGGTCTTTGTAGACCAATTTCCTATTTGATAAGCTCCTATCTCAACCACAACTAGTCTATTTCTAGTTGTAATCACTCCATTTTCTTGTTTTCCTTTTCCTTCTCCATTTTATCCACAATTGGCCCTCTATCCAACATGCTAATGTGACTAGTTATGAATATGAACCAAAGTGTCTACCATCTAGATCCATTCTAAGTTCTAGAGTTATGGTGGAGAGGAACCATTCTCTCTTTTGTTTATCATTTAATGGTTCTTCTAGTCTCTGGGTTACTTCCTTGAATCTTTTATGAAATTCTAAGATCGATTCATCTTCCTACTGAGATAATTCTCTTAACTTACTCCTATTGGGAGTTTCAGACTATCTTTTTGAAGAATGCTTGTTTTACTTCATCCTAGGGTTTATTATTCTTGGGGTATGCTTTGCAATACCACTTTAGTGGTTTGTGTCTCAAAGAACCAATGAAATCAAATAGTTTCATTCTTTCTTGTTGTTTGTTTTTGTTTTTCCATATCGTTTCCAATAAGAAAACATGCTCTATGATGTTGTTAGTATCTCTCTTAAAAATTGGCATTTTCCTCATTATGGCCATGTCTTCATCTGATGAGTTTTCCTCCTGAATTATAGTGTATCTTCTTTGATTGCTCAATATGGAGCTAGACTCAGTGTAACTTTCTAAACTTTCACAATTATTCTATTCCTATGTAATTTTCCACTCAATAGATTGACTATTACCTTCTATAATATCCCAATTTACTATATATGTTGTCAACAATTTAGGTTTTATACTTTCCTTTTTCTCTTTTTTTGTCTCTATGTGTGTTATATCTGACATAGGGGGTGACTCCTAGTCTAGGGGTGATGTGTCTTCTTCATACCTTTTCGGTTCTAATTATATCTTTTTGTCAATGGTTAGTATTGATTTATGTTTAGTTAACAAATCCTCAAGATTAAGATTAGGTTCCATCACTTTTCCATTTTTCTCTTTTGTGGTATCCAGGGCTTTTGGTTCCTTTCCTCTTCCTTTCTTATTGTTTGTTGCACCTACATCGACACGCTCAACAACACCCTTCTTGGTGCATCCCCTCTTTTCTTTAAAATTTCCTTTGCCATTTTTCCTACTTTTTCTTTCTCTTTCCTTTCTATTTCTCTTTTGTGGTACCCTTCTTCTCTTTCTTGGGTTTGTTTCAACTTCCTTTATTCCACATTCATTTCCATTCATATTTTAATAATTTTAGATATCTCTCTTTTTCTCTTGTTTTCTCCTATTCCCATACATGTCCTTGGTCCAAACTTTCATTCTTCTTCCCATAAGTATCTTAATCTCTAAAGGAACATCTCAAAAAGACAAATCTTTTTCAGGGTTCTCTAGGATCCCTCCCCCCTTTCCATTTATCATCCCATAATAGCCTACTCCCTCTCACAGAGGTGGCCCTTAGGGTCTAACAAAATTTTAATTTTCTACCAACTTCCCTCCTTGATTTATGCTTCTAATTTCTTTATTACTAACTCTAGGGTCTCAACAACTAATGTTAGCAAGATAAATGGAGAAAGTATAGTTTAACGATCTGTACCCCAACATTCCTTATGTGGTCTATTTATATCCCAGAGGATACAATAAGAGAAACAAGCATGTGTGGTACTAGTCTAGAGGGCATACATATCATATAACATAATAACATCAAATAAAATATTCACACATTCATGACACACACATATAAGCCTTATAACTCCTTATATTATATCATAAGAAATACAAAAGGTAGGTCTTAGTCTTTGCTTTGGTATCTATCATTTTCCTATCTTATCTCTTCTATCCTTTTATCTATCTCTTTTATCTCTCTTCTATCACTTACATTACATATATACATGCATTACCTTGAAGGGACATCAGTCCTAACCATGGCTAGTGCCTTTTCTTGATACAATGGATCTTTACTAGTAGTCTATGGTATGCTCTATTGTCGCCCTTAACCTGCCAACACTTGTCATAATCTAATGATATCCTCACGTAGGGTTTGATTTTTTTCATTTTAAAATGATTCATTTAGGAAGGTTATTACATCAATATATTATCAGGTTGCTGAGAAAAATCCTTTGATTTTCACTCTATTTGTGATAGGAGTTTTGGTTGCAAGTGATTTATGTGAGTTGTGGGGTTCAATATCAACTCCAATATAGGAAAGTTATTAAAGGATAGGAAAAAAATTACATCAAGGTATAAAAATATAGGGGGAGTCATATTCATGCCATATAGGTCATGTGTTGAACCATCAAATCATCATTGAATTTCCATGTGATGAGCCTTAAAACTGTCCAATTCCTTGGTTTGGTTTCATGCTTTTTACCTCAGTTTTGCTAAGTTTTGAAGAAATTTATAAACCTTTATATATAATTTAAGTATTTAAAAAGAATTAAAGATGATATGATATATTAATGAATGTGTGTGATCTTTGAATTTCAATGAGATTTAGTAGAATTTTATGATTTATTGTAGTTGTTAATTGTAACATGTCGATTGTTCTCACAAGTAAATTTCCTAAGTTTTCCCTTTCAAGTAAATAAACTATGTTTCCAAACCATTGCAATCAAATTTTTCTTTCCCAATGAGAGAAAGTATGAACATAAATGACATAATAAATTCCATGTATTGATTTATTTTCCCATACAATAATCATCATGATACAATATTTTCTAAGATTGTAGACAATTACATACATAGCTCAACCAAACTTCAAAGCAATAGATATAGATGGTCCAGGAATCTTCTATATAACTTGATCACTAGCTGAGGAGGAGAAGCATCACTCAAGCACTTTTCCGCAAACCACATACTCATATGCGGCACCCCACACATTTATCAATGGATAGATGGCCCTACCCTTCGATGAAGAGATTGGTGAAGAAACCTCGTAACATTAACCTTAGTGAGCTTAGTGATGTGTCCTATATAAATAGAACTTGTAGACCTTACAATACTGATCTAGCATGCATAACAAGGAACACAGTGAACTAACAGTGGAGCCAAAGGAAAACACACTACTTTGTCCAAAGTTTTCTCGCTTAGTACTTTGAGTGACAATCATCCTATTCACATTCACTACCCTAGCTCGTTCTACTTTAGAACATTATATCTATGCATAGGTAAACCTTCAATAGGTAATCCTAACGTTTGATTTGACCTATTCCCCTTTCCAAAACTAGATATCATCTCTACCAAATGAACATAAGCAAAAGTATAAGTTACCCTCCCTTCAATGGATAACCTAGCCCTAGGATTAAACTCATAAGCTTTCCAATCCTTAAAACCATAACTTAACAAGCTATTCCAAATTCATCATTCCTAGTATATAATACTATAGACATTAACAATTTCTCCTTAATAAGGAGTAAATACAAGCACTTATATGGAAAACACATCAATCACAATCTTTCCTCTTTTATAAGAAAATATAATTTTCTCTATTATAAGAAAACTAACACTTTTCCCTAATAACATTCAAGGAAAAAAATCTTTAGATTTTAAAGATAAAACAAAAAAGAATAGAATTCCATGCTTGTCAATTGCTTAATCCAATTGACTCTAGAACTTCCAAGATTGGACTCCTGTTTCTATCAACTTAGAAATCAACCTTCATTTACTTAACCTCACTAAAACTCTCTCACCAAAAGCTCTCAACAAAACAACAATCACTCAAATGAAAACTACAATGGATATGGCAATGTATTTGTAATGTTGCATATGAAAAAGTTTAAGAAATGAGGTATGATCGACCCATATTTATACACAAGAATCAACTTCACAAGGCTACAATTAAGGTTCATAGTTTTCCACTTCTTAGCCATTTAAAATTGACTCAACTTAGAAGAAGAAAGGTGAAAAATTATCATGAAGATAGTCATTGATTTATCACAACAAATAGATCTAATGATCGACACAGTAGGTTTGACACATTAAAAAAGCACATGTTTTAACATAGCTAATCGGTTTCAAGCTTGTTAGACTTCTAAAGCATTCAAATAATTTATATCATGGCACAAAGTTTGCAACTTACTCCCTATTCACAAGGTCCATGATTTAGCATTTGAAATGGTCTAACATACTTTTGTTGCACATATACAGTCGACTAAGTCAAATCCAAGTAGTCGACACATAGTATGAGTCGACCCTTTTGCATTTATATCTGCATTTTGACTTGGTACATTATGTATATGTTGCACTATATTTTAGTTTATTAACTCACACAGTCGATTATGATACCACGTATTTCATTATCATCTAATCTGAAATGATATATATGCCTTTACATTTGCTTGAGTGCTATTATATAGTGCACTATATTTCCCATTCATCAACCAAAGCATAAAATTGTATGTATCAGCCTTTATACTTTGTATAAATTGGCCTCCAATACATTTCATAATATATGTATAAATCAACCTTTATCCTTTGCATTAGTATATATACAAATCAGCCTTTATTACTTCCTATATATATACATAAATATATATATTTACATAAATATACATGTACACACACACACATACATATATATATATATATATTGATGAATAGCCTCAATGCTATATATATATATATATTCATTTATATATATTCCATTTCAACTAAATATGTATACATTTGATATTCAAATGAATAAGGTCAATTCATATATATATATATATCAATATGCATGTATATGTATCCATATGGGAATTTTTGTTTGCCTTCCACTAGTGCAGAAACAATAATAAATGACTAAAAAACTACTAAAGATTACATATAAATGACTAAGCTTGGTCACGTGACTATTAGTAGTTTATTGCTAGTCATCTATACCACGATCAAATTCATAACTAAACAATTTTTAGTCATTTATTGGTTGTTTTGATTGATCAATTTGGTAGTATATTTAGTCATTAGTTTAGTCATTGATTGTTGTTAACTAGTCATTTATTTAGTCATGGTAGTTTATTTATTCATGCTAGTCATTTATTTAATCATCGTAGTCATTTATTTAGTCACTGTAATCATTTATTTAGTCATGGTAGTCATTTATTTAGTCATTTATGAACTAATACTTTTAGATGTGTACACAAACTCCTATGTTTGGAGAATGTTGTTACAATAACTAGTCTATAAAATTACAAACCAAGAGAATTTGTCATTGAAATTTTGTTGTGATTGAAAGATATAAAACTTTAAAGCTCTTATGTTATACTAGAAAAATTAAACTAAAACAATCATAAAACTTCAACAAATTTGCTCAAAGGACCGAAACAATAGTGTTGGAAAATAATTCACTATATATTCAAACTGTATATAAAATATGTTACAAAGAACTCTATATATAGAGCTTTGAAGACATTGAATAGGCTGTATGAAGAAAGAAACAAGATTAGATGAAGGAAAAAAAAACAAAGCTAATAAAGCTAATAAAACAAAACTTAAAACAAAGAATCTTTCGCAGTATGCAAACTGCTAATTTATTATGTTTTTAAAATTGAAAAAAAATAAAACTAAAGCTAAAAAGCCATCACTGTGAATGCATGTCTTCAGTGATGCCATTGTTGCATATGGGGTGTGCTGTAAATGCATCAGATTAATGGAAAAGTATGTGAAACAATATCTTGTGTTGGATATTTTGCTGCAAGAGAAAATGGGGTATATTAGTATGCAAGAAAATAATAGAAAGGGTTGCTATATATAAAATGTGTAAGCAAAGCTTGGAAGTTTATTTTTACTTGTTCTATACCATCTTAAAATCTTATGTAATGGAATACACTCTTGATCAAGGCTCCTAATTTTGTGTAGAATAAGGTCTCTATTCCTGCATTTAAATTTTGCTTGTTGTATGGTAGAGTAAGGCATTGGTTTTCATTTTCTCCTTGCTTTGTACCTATCCACAATCAAAAAATTAAATTTTACAATCCATCCAAAGGAGATTATTAGTATAAATAGATTGGATATTGAACTCTTATGTATTTATGAATAAAGAATTTGAGAACTCAATTTTTTTTAATATTTTAAAAAGATTTATGAAACTTTAAAATATGAATTTAAAGAAAGTAAAAACATGAAAAACAAACAAAGCATATCAGATAATAACATGAAAAACAAATAGAGTGACTACTAGTGCTGACCCATTTCCCATGATGCGTCCAATGTCAAGACCGTTAAGAGACTGTAAAAGAGCCCCTACATAGAAATTGGGTGTCCTTGGGACAATGAGGGAGGATTTTGAAGTGAGGCCAATTTGGATGAGTTTGGATTGACTACCAGTGCTGCCAAGAAAAAATGGACATAAATAATATTTATTAAGCACCTCTTGCCAAGAAAATTAGGCGCCCATTTTGAAATGGGCGTGAAATTTATTTCAATGCAATTAAATGAATCTCAACCATTCATCATTTTTTTCCATTTTTTCGGTTGTTCGAATCTCAACCGTTCATCATTTTCTGCCATTTTTTAAGTTTTTTTTCCTACTTTTTCTTTCTTTCCCTGCTGCTTCTTCCCCGTTGCTATTGGTTTCATTCCTCCAATTTGGTGAGTTGCAGTTGAAAATATGGTTTTGACGAGGGTTTAAGAGTATGTTTATTAAAATGAAAATTATGACAAATATCCTAATAATGAGCACATTTAGGTTTTAAATGTATGTTTGATTTATTAATATTCAACTTAAAAATTTATAACTCCAATCAATTTATATTAAAGATATTAATATTTTAATATTTAAATTAAATTAATGAAAATTTCTTTAAATTTTTTAATATTTTTATACTAAATATTTGAATATTTTTATATTAAAATAGAATTTTTAAAATTTTATTATATTTTTAAAATTCAAATGTGTATATAAATAAAGCATCCTTTATTCTATGCAATTATGTATATATTAAATTTTATATAATAAAAAATAATTATAAATATATAATTATATTATTAATTATTATTATATATTATATTCTCTAATAAAACTATTATTTATATATATAACATTTTTATAATTATTAATTAATAATTATTATAGTCTTATTTAATACAAAATATAATTAATATATTATATATTTTATATAATACAAATTAAATTATATAATTATATACAATATAATTATATTTATAAATATATATAATAGTATATATAGGTTGTATTTGTAGACATGCAAAATTGACCTGACACCTATCACACACCCTAAACAACATTGAACAACATCTCGCAATGTCTTGAAACATCCCAGAATCATCTTGAATCATCTCGAAACATCTCGATATCATCCCAAAACATCTTTGAATCATCCCGAAGCATCTCGAAACATCTCAAAATCATCTTGGAACATCTCAAAATCATCCTGAAACGTCTCAAAACATCTCAGAATCATTCCACAACATCTCATAATCATCCCGAAACATCTCAAAACATCTCAGAATCATCCCGCAACATCCTGTAACATCTCAAAATCATCTCGCAATTTCCTGGGACATCTTGGAAACATTGCACAACACTGCACAACATCCAAAACCCTAATTTCCTCTATTAATTGAATAATACAACATTATTTAATTAATTCACTTTTTCATCATTTTTGACAAATCAAATAAATTTCATTTATTTAATGAACTCCTAAAAAACCCTAAATTCTATTATTAATTTTTTTTTTGATACGCAATGTTAAGATTTGTATTAAGTTTCATAAAATATACAGTATACCTATATAGTAGGAGAAACCATTCTTCCATGAAAACTAAACCTACCATCTGGACCTACCAGCCCGAGAGCACGCTACGACCAGCTCCAAGATTGCAGTCCCACTGCATAACTTCAAAAAACTGTCTCCTATTATAATTTTAAACACAAAAAATTGAAACACTGAGGCCGAGCCTCACATGAAGCCATTTACTTCTGCAAACAAGGTGAAATCTTCCTCCCATTCCATCCCCTCCTCCGTCACCAACCCCAGCTTTCTTTTCAGGAATTCAACCGCCATGGTCGAGATCATTCTGTGCCTCATAAGCTCTGGCCCCTTTAGGTCTAGAATGAAGGGGTATACTTTAACTACCTCATCTGTCTCCCAAAGAAGTTCTAGGTCCGAGGGGCAGGAGATTCCTTTGCCCATGAAGGCCGCTTTCAGTGTCTTCTCTAACCCTCCTAATAGGTCGCCTCGAAAAAGAAGCTCCATCATTTCCTTTGCCTCCACCTTCAGGACTTCCAAGTCCATAATTACGGCCAAGAACCGAGAAGAAATGTGTGCGTTATCCCTCGCAAATTCCTTTCTATCCAGGTGGCCCTTTCCTGATATCATTTTGACTGCTAACATTGTCAAGGGGTTGTCCTCAAGCAAGATTCTCTTCAGCCTTTGATCGGTAATTTCCCTGAATGCTATTTGTCTCTCCGTTGCCACCAAGGAGACTGGAGTGTCAACACCGAAACTTTCCAACCCCTTCGCTGAGATGGAGATGATGAATTTTGATCTACTCATATTTTCCATTTGCATCCCTCTGGTCAACAGTTCCTTGCACAAAGACAAAAAACAAACCAAAATTTGAAAACCATGCTGTGAAAATGCCGTCATCCATCCACCTTTAAAAGGTCCATATACAGCAAGGCTGAGCCCTCGCGCACAAGTCTGAAATGATGGCTAAGCAAGGCACTCCATCCTTGCATTAAAATTTTGTCCTACAGCCTTCAACCTTAATTCAACTAGCTCCTCGTGAGGATCAACTTCTGCCACTCAACCAATTTGTTTAAAATTTCATGATGACCATACCCTACATGTCGATCTGATTATTCTTGGCTTCATGTGTCATTAACACCTTCTGGCATCACCGAGGTCTCCTCTAATTTGGCGGACTACTAAAATTTTGGTGGCTTGCCTTCCTCATCCCCCCGATGACTTGGATAATGCTTGAAGTGATGTGGCCTTGCCACTGTGCTGCCACCTTTCAATCCCCAACCAACACCCCATTTCCTCCCTCTTTGTTTACTAGTAATTTGCCTTAGGTTTTCCATCGATCTCATGTATGAATAAAAGAAGGAACTTGATGAGGAGGGGTGGGGGCCCACCCTACCATCCACTAAATTCTACTATTAATTAAATAAAAAGACATTATTTAATTAATTCAAGTTTCTATCATTTCGACCAATTAAATAAATTACATTTATTTAATGAAGTCCTAATCCAACTTTATTTCATCTAGATTGATTAAATAACACCAAATATTTAATTACATTGCTAAAACAACTTATTCTCCTAAGTTGATTAAATTATTAAATCATAATAATTTAATTATGACACTTTCCCTCCAAAATTTGAATAATTAAATCAAACTATTCAAATCATTTATCAAAAATCAAATCAAACTAATGCAACTTTGTTTGCAAAATTCAAACTTGATTTGCATGTTCAACTCCAAAAAGGAATTAATTAATTAAATCAATTAATTCATATTCCTCACCCACTTTTTGATTGAGAAAATTACGATTGCTGACTGAGCAATCTAATTTGTTGACTAATCAATCTAATTTACTAACTAAGCCATCTATTTCCTAACTAATCCATCTAAATCCTGACCGATCAATCTAATTCCTGACTGATCAATCTAATTTCTGACTAGCCAATCTATTCCTCAATCACACAAATTGTGCAATCAACTTTGCACAATCTACTCATGTCTAAATCCTCTCAACACCTTTGGACCGTTGATCTTGAATCAACATTGTTTAATCCCAATCGTTCGTTTTGAATCTCATTTTCTATATAACAAACCTCTTTCCTCACAAAAAAAGTATTGGAGAATCAACATACCTTATGCAATGAAGTACTATCAAGATCACCATCGATAGAGCTTCAACCTTTCTTCGATCAACCAACACACATCATTCATCAAAGCTTTGCACACAAACTATGGGGGCTTCGCGGTGACAAGAATAATCCAACATCAGGAAAATACACTCTGATAAGGGATGGTAACACTTTGCTTATTGTTTACATTTAATTTAATAATCGTAGGATTTCTTAATGTGTTTTCAATAGCTTAATTTCATTTTGTATGTGTAGGATTAGATCTTAGATTTGTGTATTTGATCTTCTCTTAGATTCTCATTTCAAGCATGTTTAATCTTGTTTTGCATCTATGATTTTCCCCCTCACACATTCTGGCACGCCCGGTGGGACCCTTGTCCCATACACTAACATTTCTATGAGCCATTTTTGAAGTTGCAGGTCTCAAAAGCGCATTTGAAGAAGTTTTCACACTGCCCAGAAAAAAATTTGAAATTCCCTATCAAGAAAACCATGCATTTGACCTTGAAAACTGAGCATCTGACATGAGAACTACACTTTTGCAAAAAAAATTGAGCATTTGGTCTACAAACTGAGCATTTGATTCTAATAGGGGGAAAACTTGCTCTAAGAATTGAGCATTTGATTCTGACAGGGGCACTTTTGTAAAACTTCCTCAGCACTTGCTTTGACAGACTAGTGCACATAATCTGCATTGTTGTAATTATTTTTTGCTAACATGGGCTTGTTTTTGAATGTGTAATAGGTCCTAATAGATTTGTATGCAGGGTTTGAAGGACATTGACTGATTTTTTGTAGGGAAGTTGGACGGTTGAAGCACTCTAGAGCTATTTTTTTTTTTTATTAAGTTAGGAATGTTTAATTTTGGTGCTTTAAAAAAAATAAGACAAACACATACTTTGTTTTTGTGTTATTAAAATTGAACCAATTTTAAGCTTTCTTAAGTTAGGAATCATCATTCGGTGCTTTAAAAAGAATAAGAAAAATGCACATTTCATTTTGGTTTTATTAAAATTGAACCATTTTAAGCTTTCTTAAAGTAGGAACTCTTATTTGGTGCTTTAGAAAGAACAACACAAATGAACCTTTCATTTTGGTGCTCTTAAAAATGAACCATTTTAAGTTTTTCTAACTTAGGAATTATCGATTTGGCACATAAAAAGAACAAAACATTTCAATTAAGGTGCTTTAAAAATAAACTCTTTCCAAAGTTTTCATAATTAGGAACTTTGATTTTGGTGCATAAAAAGAACACAAAATGATTTCCATTTTGTTGACGCACGCTTGTTTTACTTTTGTTGACCAAGTTAGAACTAGGACTGATTTCTTAGAAACACTCAGATTTGGGTTTAAAAATGAACAAATTATTCTCTCTGTTTTGCACCATTGATATCCATAATATTTCATATTAGTGTAATTAAAAAGAACAAGTTTATTTTATTCACATATTTTTGGGGATAACATTGCTTGAGGCGTTTAAAAAGAATCAAACTGCTATGAAGTGTTTGTTGTGCATTCAGTGATTGACAAGCTAGATGATTTTCTTCTCCCCTCACACCTTTTGGTGATCTTGGGTGAGCAAAAACATCTTGAGCTTTGCACCTTTCTTTTCAAGCATACCTTTTTAGAGGGCCTGCCTATTGAGAAACATCCCGTACTAGAGAACTCATAGGCGACCCAATCGGTACTTTCATTCTGGACTGCTATATAAATATTTTGTGGGTGTGAGGAAAGTTCATCATCTCATTGGGTGCTACTGGTCTATGTCAACGTATTCTCTCTCAGTATCCTTGTGATGCATAAAAAATTGTAAGGGTTGGGAGGTTCTCAATTGAACAAAACACCGCATGTATAGGGGCCTGAAAATAATATCCCCATAACATTACTAAGAGCCAAATTATTTTAGAAGCCACCCTATTATCCAAAAATATTCTTTGAAAGTGGTGCATCAAAATTTACTTCCAAGAAGTTACTTTCCAAGTCTGACTACAGCTACAGGCCTACGCCAAAAGTTGCATGTAAGATCATCCCTTTGAGGCATGAGGCAGGCCTACCTAAAAGAATGGTTTCTATCCACTAGGGTTGTAAATACTTGTTTATGTTAAACTTTCCAATTACATTCAAAAAAATCTGGACATCAAATTATGTGCTTGATTTAAAGAGAAAGAACACATCCAAATAAACACTGAACATAATGGTTAAATCACAAACCCTTTGACTTAGTGTATACTTGTGAAAGAAGCCCTATGTTTTCACTCCTTGAAAGATTTTTCCTTAAAGGTTTCTGAATCTTTCATATTTTTATTTTAGGTTGCATTGATCAAAGTAAACATTTGGGAACTATGGCTTGGGTGTTGTGATTTCACAAATTAAGCTATAGACATAAAGGTCACACAAGTCCATACTTGCTGAGTCAGTCCAAGTGTTGTTTTATCACTTGCCATACTCGAAACATAGAGAAGTCGATAGAAGAACCAAACCATAGACTTGCAAAAATCCAAGAAAATATTGTTCAAAACTAGAAACAAAACACACAGAAACCACATTGGCACAAATTTCTAGTGCAAGTTATCATAGTTTCTGAGTAGTTGCTAAAATTTCATTTGCACAAAATTTTAGTGTAGTTTCTACAGTTTTTGAGTAGTAGCCAAAATTTCATTGCATTTGCTCTTTGTCCCAACAAAGCTACTGATGAAAATCAGTTGCATTTGACAAAAACTGATTACTTGCTGCGAGAATCACACACTTGCTCTTATTCCATTGCATTTGCTTTTGAGAAACTGACACACTTGCTACTAAGATCCTTGCATTTTCCAAAAGATGCTCACTTTTTCCTGAGAAAACATTGCATTTGACAAAAACACACAAACAATTACACTTACCATTCCAACTCATGCTTGCTTTTTCTGAAACCTGAGCACTTAAAACATTTTTCGCCACACTTGATAAATCTGGCCACTTTTGCTCAAAGTCTTGTGCATTTTTGCTCGAAAACTAGCACTATTGCTTCATCCTACTAAAACTTGGGGAAAACAAACTGAAACTATTTATAGGATCATTGTTCGAACAAAACAATTGGAAAACTAGATAAGTCACATAGTCCCCCATCCATTATTTCCACCCTACTTATTAGAAATCAAAATCAAACAAACCATTGGGATCATTCCTTCACTTAGACATCTATGATATCAACAGTTACTTGGAACTCGCAGATAGTTCAAGTAAGCTTTCCCGCAACATATCGTCTAGGCAAGGAAGTGAAATAGTGACCCTAGTTCTTCAACATTTTTATTTTTGAAAAGTAGCACCATTCCAAAATAACATTCAAAACTTAGGGTCTTGAGCTTCATAGCAACCATCTCCAAACACCATTACACCTTATGATCATCTGGTGATCAACTGCTCCAGTTCAATAACCAAACCTTGTAGCACCAATCCTTCAACCTAGTCTCACATACATTGGCGGTGAACAAACTGAAATCATAAGTAGTTTGAGAACCTTCATATTTGAGAAGAACAAAACACCCCACCAATTTCTCACCACATCAATCATATTAGACGAAGAGGAAGAGAAAGCAGACATAACAGTCGAAAGACCCATTTTACCACCACCCGCGTGGCAATAAACATACATCCCTCATGCTTTTTTGCAAGAAAAATATTGTTAGGACCGAAAAGAGTAAAATCCTTAAGAGAAAATCTATACTTCGACTTTCAAAGAATCGCCCTACAAAAAGGTTCGCCAAAGGTTTCATCTCAAGAAGATATCGTAACCATCAAAGTCAACTAGACATTTTCTATTATTTCTTTGAACTAGTAGGCCAAATCTTTTCCACAAACTAGCAGTTATGAAAAACAATCACAAAAGCTTGGTAGTTATTTATGACAACTACAAGATGACAACATAGGAAGAAAATGGAAGCAAGCAAGAATAACACCAACATCCCACCAACAAATACCATGGATGATGAAAGTAGCCCATGGGGATATAGGCCGAGTGACCTTGAAACACCCCAGAAGAGGCCTGTGTACAAAGACACCTTCAGTGAGGAAGAACTATACCACAAACAAAATGAGGTGATTAAACAAAACAACCAAAACCCAAATAGAGTGGTTGTAGAGGAGATGGATACAGAGGAGGAAATAAATTATGAAGAACTATTCAAACATTCTAACAACCCCAAAGTTCTCAAACTAATGGACAAGTTGTTGAGAAAGGACCCAAACTCATATTTCTTCAAGTTAGCACAAAGTGGTGCTAAATTACGAGTGGAATTCAACATAGATGCTTTCAAAGATCCCAATCTTATTCCCTTAGGGGATAACTTAGTTGTGAGACAAATAAATAAACCCCTAGAGATGTCCAACATGCCACCCATATTCTCACAAAATAGTGGTCAACCCAAAGAAAACCCCTTGTTCAAAAAACCAACTTAGATTGAACAAGCAATAGTGGCACAACTATATCAAGGAGGGCCATCCCAATTTGAACCACAAAACAACAATCCTCCTTTTGGAAATTATATACCTTAGAACACTTCAAATACCAATCCTTCCCAAAACAATCAATACCATCAACAAAGTGGATCACAGGGTCCCCTTTTGAACAATCATTACCACCAACAAGGTGGACTATAGGGTTCCCTTCCAAAAAATCAATACCACCAACAAGGTGGACCACAAGGTCCCATTCAGAACAATCAGTACCACCAACAAGGTGGACCACAGGGTCCCCTTCTGAATCAATACCATCAACAGGGTGGACCATAGGGTCCCCTTCCCAATTAGTACCACCAACAAGGTGGACCATAGGGTTCCCTTTTGAACCAACAATACCAACAACAAGATGTGCCCCAAGGCACCCTTCTTCAGTCGTCCCATCAACAAGGTAACCCGCCAATGCATCATTAGGGGAACCTTCAATATAGTATTTCCCAACAACAAAGTGTGTTGGAACACAATGATCTACTGAGAGGGGGGTGAATCAATAGATATTAAAAATTTAGCTCTTAAAAGATTTTGTGCAGACTACTTTCTTTAACCCTTAATGTGCAGATATTAATCATGTGATATGGAAATATGCATGCACACAAAAATATCACATAACACTAGATATACATGGAAAAGCTGATATGGGAAAAACCACGGTGACTAAGGCTACTTGTGTCTATTTCTCAAATCCAAAATCACAATCCAAATATCTGTTACAATGTTTTAGGGCTACAACCCAAGGAAGAATCAACTACCTAATTTAGAAGCAACTAGTTCAAGGATGCAGCAACACCCTGGATTAGGAGCTACAACTCCAAGGAGACTACAATCCCCTAACTTGAGCTACAACCTAGTACAATGAGACTACAACCTCTTACACCATTACAAGCTTATATATGCATAGATTGGTTCTACATAACCTATGATGCATCATTACAATCAATAAATTGTTGCACTTATTTTAACTTACTTTATGATGTTGAAGCTGTACTCTAAGCAACACACCCCTACTTTGCACTTTTCTCTGCACATAGAACAATCACTATTCTATCTTGTTGCTTTTCTCTTCTTTCCCTTTTTGTAATGTCTCATACATCTACACTATACACTCTCTTCTCTCTCTGCATCTGTTGCATACTCAACAATACATAACTCTCTTCAGCACACTGTGCACTCTCAGAATTCACACACACACATCAGATACAACTTCTTTGACTATTCTCAGATTGTCTTCATTTTGTTTAACTCCTCCTATCTGCAATCTCAACCTCAAGATTCTCTCATCCATTTAGATAAGCTCACATCAGATTAGGGTTTTTCTTGCTTGCAAACTTCACCAGGAAGCTACTTGTTCATCGAGCTACACATTGTCATCATAAAGACATATGATAAGGTTTATTATATATCACCATACCTCTACATCGAGCTACACAACATTTAATTCTGGTGTAGAGAATTTTCTAAGAATAACATTCTGTCAAACCCTAAAATTTGATATGCATTTAATACATTCTTGTGATCATTCGATCTGATTCTAATCTCAATCACCTTTGTAATCTATTCCACCACCTTGAAGATCAACTATTCATTTAATTGGTTTCTTGGTGCAACTAGATCAATTAACTCCTTCCTCTGTGTCGGTTACCAGATGAAACCCCATTCACATGGACCATACCGTTGTAGATCTTCAAGTTTGAATACTGGCAGTTGATCTTCTCTCTCATGCAAAGATCCTTTGTTCATCTCGACACCTTTAAATCACCACCATTCGATTAGATTTAGTTTGACTATCACCATTGATCCTCATCTCATGCCAGTCGCTTATCTTTGTTTGATCTTTACTGCTTGATCTCCACTGTTGATCTATCATATTGCTTTGTCACTGGGACACTTTACCAACTCTCTCTAAAACAATCATGTCACACTGATATGCTTGCAATGTTATCTAATCAGGCCCACAACCTACATGTCATCCATGTCATTGCCACCTAATTTGCAACAACAATGGGAATTAACACATCGAGCAATCATTCTTCGCCACCTATCAGTCCTTCATCACAAATAGGTCTCATTGGCTTCTCGCCTTATCACTTCGTCGAAGAGATATTTTCAAGACTCCTACCGATACATCGAAGTCACATCAATGAGATAGCCATCGGGCTATTCAAGAGACATTAACTAAACTCTTATCGATATGGCGTTGTCATGCCAATACCCTTGCTATTGCAAACAAGTGGTTCTAATGCCATTGTGACACTACATGTCACCATACACTATTTCTTTCTGCCATGTGTCATCCTTTTATTCATTTTCTGAATGTAACATGGATGCACATCATCCTCACCATACTGGGTCTCACTGCCATGTCCACCTTACTGGGTCCCACAGTTGACATCATACTCCCATCGCCCTATCGAAGAGACTTTCTTCAAAGTCTTGGCAATATGCCAATGTATCACTAATGAAAGAGTCATCGAGTTTTTGAGGAGACACCTGAGCAGGTCTCACCGATGACCATAAGTCATTTTGACAAAATCCATTGACGATGTCACTTGTACACTTCATCGCCATGTCACTACATCGTAATCCACAGCAAGGATGTGGATTACCATTTATCCAGTCTCATTATGCCATGCGTTTGCTTCGTCATCTCTATCACCCACGTCATTGTGTCTAGGTCCCACTCGAGCATTGGCTTCACATCACCATGTCAAAGAGACATTGGCAAGGGTATCACTGACACCATACAGTCTCATTGACAACACTTCCATACTCCTTATCTCTCCATTGAGGAGACTTCTCCCAGACTCTCATTGATACATCAATGTCTCACCGATAAGATAGCTATCGATCTATTGAAGAGACATGGACGAAACTCTTACCGACATTGTATTATTTCATCAATAAATCTCCATAGTGTCGCCATCGCTATGTTGAAGAGACAACCTATTCTCTCACCGACCACACACTGTCACGATGACAAGAACATTGACCTGTCGAAGAGACATCTCCCAATATCTCGTTGATCATGCACTGTCACTTTGATAAAGTTCTCCTTACTCATTATTGCTCCATCGGTAAGTCACTAAAATTTTGAACATAAGAACCTCTAGTTGGAGGTTGTGAAATTTTGAAAACCCACGATGTGTCGACATATAGTTGTCTCTTCATACCTTTAGGACAATGCCAACCTAGGCGATGGGGTCGGTCACCAACATGAATAAGTCGCTAAGTCAGAGGGTTTCGAAACTTGAGAACTCTGTGACATAGGTTAGGAAAACTTGGAATCCTATGACTCCATTCACTTTCATCGACAACAAGGAGATCTCTACATCAGAAGGTTTCAAAACTTGAGAACCCCACGACATAGGTTAGGAAAAATTTGAACTCCATGACTCCTTACAAATTTGGCGCTAGACCGAGAGCAAGAACCAATGAATGTAGACATTTCCATTGACATCATGACCTGCATAGTACCTTTCTGGAAAGCTCTCAAGAAACCCATATTAAATTTGTTGCTTGTTTAAACCTTTGTCTTCTAGAAGAACCCTCTACAATCCTCATGTTAATCTTGCATGATAATAATGCAACATTTGCAGAACAATGCATGTTTCATTAACATCCTGTACCATAGCTTCCAGAACCAGATCCACTACATCTCCATAGCATCTAGGCACACCATTGAACTATCATCATGCCAACATCTCTCTTGCATGATCAATTCCACTTCCTTAGACATAAAAGACACTTTTGACATAAATGAAAACATCATAACGTATGCATTTACCAAAAACCTATACCCATGCTTCCATATTGACTACAAACCTTATATCTCCTTGACATAAATGGCACTGTTTATTAATGCCATCATCCTCACTTGCATGAGAAAATCCATTCCATTTCTGATCCTCTTTTATCATGCTAGTAATCTTCCTTGCATTCTTTTCCCTTTTGACATCAATGACAACTATATGCGAACAAAGTGTGACCCAAAGCACCATTCTTTAGTCATCCCATCAATAAGGTAACCCACCAACACATCATCAGGGAAACCTTCAATATAGTCCTGCCCAACAAGGTGTGCCCCAGGGAACCCTTCTTCAGTCATCCCATCAACAAGGTAATCCGCCAATGCACCATCTAGGAAGCCTTCAGTATAGTCCATCCCAACAACAAGGAGATAACCCTCCTTATATCCAACAAGGAGCTAACCCTCCTTACTCCCAATATGGTTACCAAGGTCCTATACCTTGACAATACTTGATGTATGACCAAAACATGGTAGGGAAAAAAGGCTATTTCACACAAGGCTTGCAAACAAACATACCGAAAATAAAGATGGAATAAAAATTAGACGTCGTCACCCAACAAATAGCAGACATGTAGGTAGGAAAACAAAAGAGGAAATTTGTCCATTCCCATTCAATTGTTCTATCACTACATTACCTTTTCCAAATAATTTTGAAATACCTAGGTTTAACAACAAATACAAAGGAGGAGGAGATCTAGTAGAGCATGTACGGGACTTCTCTATATCATAAATAGAGGTACAAAAAAATGACGCCCATCTTATGAGACTCTTTCCACGTAGCCTTATAGGTCATACTATGGAGTGGTTCACCCGTTTGTAACCCAGAATTAGAACTTTTGATGAACTATCTAGCAAGTTCATAAGCCACTTCTTGTTTAACATAGAGCAAGATGTCACCATCACAAGTTTGTACAAAATAAAACAAAATCAAGGAGAATCCTTTACCTCCTACCTGTAGAGATGGAGACACAAAGCGAGTCGATGTAGATGGCCCTTCCCAGACAAGGAGTTGGTGGATATTTTCATCACGAATGTCCTACTTGAAATACACTACCAAATCACTATGTTACGCCCTATAGACTTTGAGGAAAAAAATGAAAAGGGATTATATATTGAGAGATCCCTCATTGCAAGAGGATCCCTTAAATCAAATATCTCAAAAGACAATCCTTCTAGTTCAAATGAGAAACCTAAACTGTGGGCCAAAAACAAAAATGTCACAAACGATGGAGTAGTTGATGCTAGAGCACTATGGAATGCACAAAACACACCTCAAAACAAACCGCATGTAGCACAA
The DNA here is from genome assembly GCA_007258455.2 of Sequoia sempervirens. Classification (NCBI taxonomy): domain Eukaryota; kingdom Viridiplantae; phylum Streptophyta; class Pinopsida; order Cupressales; family Cupressaceae; genus Sequoia; species Sequoia sempervirens. The sequence continues at coordinate 15,757,915 of VDFB02000003.1, forward strand.
AAAAGCTATGGTCCAAAAAACACACAAAGAAACAAAATTATCTATCCCAAGAACAATTAGGTTGTAAACCAACAGGCGAATTAGGGAGGGAAACATAGGCAGTACGATCAACCAAGGAGAAAATTAACAATACTAGGTGAGTCACTTGAAGCAGTCATGCGCAAGCTAGTACAATAAAACCTCCTCAAAACTAATGATTGCCCAAACTATGAGGAACCTAGCTTCAAGACACCATGGTATAACGAGAAAGACTTGTGTGAATTCCATAAGATCAAAGGACACACAATCAACAATTTCATGCGACTCAAACATCTTATCCAAGACTTAATAGACAAAGGGGAAGTAGACCTTGAACATCTTCCTGGAAATAAAGACTCGCAAATATACTCAAACCCAATCCCAAATCACACCAAAAGAAATGACAAAGGGAAGGAACAAGAATACCACAATGCTAATTACACGTACGGTGACATGGTTTTAGGAACCCTCTCACAAGTTGATGACAATAGGGCAAACGTACTGACTATATGAGGTGGAGACAAAAACTGTAACATAACCATGTGTCAAGGAAGAGTTAACATTCAAGGAGTCTCACCCAAACCCATAATCAAGTCACCAAGTGACTACATCATTGTGGAATAGTTGAAGAAAACAGCTGCCCTAATCTCAATCCTATATTTTTTAAAACTATCACCAACACATAGGGAAATATTGGAAAAGGCATTAGAAACATCAATCCCTAATGACCTCGATCCTAGTCAGTTCCAAACCATTGTTGGAAAGATCACAACAAGTAATCATTTAATATTTTATGAGAAAGATTTACCACAAATAACATTCCACAACCAAGCCCTCTACATAGAGGTTGGTGTTCATAAAACCATGGTCAAATGAGTATTGATAGATATTGGTGTAGGTTTAAACATATTTACCTTAAAATTTGTGAAATAGTTGGGGTATTCTGACGACGTGATTGACAAAGGAAAGAGTATCACCATAAGGGCCTACGATGACCTTGAAAGAAATTCTAGAGGAACAGTTAGGTTGCTAGTGCAGATAGGACCAACCATCACAAAAACTACTTATCAAGTACTGGAGCTTGAGTTTCCGTACAACCTCCTCCTCGGATGCCCTTGGATCCATGCATTACAAGTAGTCCCTTCCACTTTTCATCAATGCCTAAAGTTTCCCCATGAAGGAAAAGAAGTAACACTATATGCCTATCCTGAGCCTTTCCATTTCTGTGCAAAGTTGGAGAAGTATAATAAAATCCAACGTGTGCCTTGGAATGACATAGCCTTCCAATCCTTTTATTATGTTGACCCTTCCATGCTTCCGTCAACCTCAACCAAGAACACATCAAGTGATCAACCAAAAATGAAAGCCAAGGTTCAAGTACTTGACAAGGGTAATGTGAATTACCATTTCAACCAAGCATTTTGCATTGGCATGCTTCCACCAACACCTAGAGTTGGAGGTCCAAAAGAGTTAAAGATAGTGAAAATGATAGCCAAGCCCACAATCTTCACTAGATGGGGACACATGAAAGACAAAGAAATAATTGACTTCTCATCCATGATCTACAAGGAGAACCGAGAAGAACCAGAAAAGCCACAACCCATTTTAATTGATCCCAACACTAGGGGTTATCAATTGTTTAAACATATGGGATACAATGGAAAAGGTGGCCTTGGGCTACACAAAAAAGGCCAATCAGAGCCTATCATAGTGGAACAAAGGAAGAAAAATATGGGGATAGGTTATAAGCCAAAAGATGTGGTTATTCCAAAAATTGGATGAACCTCTTGGAAGAAACGAGAAACTTCTATTGGTGTTAAGGCACTAGATATCTATCATATTATGGAAAATGATTTACCCATCGAAGACCTATTCAAAAACTTTAGCATTGATAGGTTCCCTCTCCAATATATTCAAACCATTCCCAACATCTTCTACCATTCTAGAATGGATATTAATGAATACAAATGGGATTCTCCTACCTTCGTCACCAGATATGATTCTACCACTTCTAGTAATGATGACCTAGACACTCAGTGGGAAAAAGACACCTGAGCCGTACTAACCATTTCAATAACCTCTATAAGCTTTTTGGATGATGATAATAGCCTACCACTTTGCTACCCACAACTCATAGATTGGGATCAACAACAAAAAATACCTATTTTAGGTCAATTCCAGAATGATGAGGCAATCACAAAGTTCATGGGACTTCAAATAGACATATCGGTTGGAGATCACAAAGCAGGGTTGGTCATGGAGCTCGAACAAGAGGCATACTTTGGTGGAGAGATTGAATCTTCTAGTCACAAAAATGAAAGAAAAAACATAAAAATATGATCCCCTAGGGAAAACCACAATGTGGCTTTATCAAAACCAGAAAAGAGGAAAATAAAGGATGCATCTAAAGGTGAAAACCTCCTAGAGGCACTCGAGGATGGAGGGTTCAATCTCCCCATATCAGAATATCAAGAAAGATCAACATTCTTAGTAGAAGAAGAAAATTCCATAAATGTTGCAACAATAGAGGACCCGAAGATAACATACCATGCGACATCACTTGATCCCGAAGAGAAGAAAAATTTCACAACTTTCATCAACAAGAGAAAGGTAAAATTTTCCTGGACCTATGCTGACATGCTTGGACTAGATCAGACATTAGTGATACACCATTTAGTTGTAGTCCCTAGAGCAAAGCCTATCAAGCAAAAACTTAGAAAAATGCATCCACAAATAGCATTATTGGTAAAGGTAGAGCTAAAGAAACTACTAGATGTGGGTTTCATTAGACCCATCAACTATAATCTATGGATATCAAATCTAGTACTAGTGTCCAAACCTACTGGGGGCATAAGAATATGCACAAAATTCAGAGACCTGAACAAGGTCTGTCCAAAAGATGACTTTTCATTGCCAAGTATCAACATGATTGTGGATCTAATAGCAGGGCATGAGATGCTATCCTTAATGGATGGTTTCTCTGGATACAACCAGATAAAGATCTCTCCAAATGACCAACACAAAACAACATTTACTTGTGCTTGGGGGAAATTTTGCTGGAATGTAATGCCCTTTGGTCTAAAAAATGCAGGAGCAACATATCAAAGAGCAATGACAACCATATTCCATGATATGCTACACACAATTATGGAGGACTATGTGGATGAAATTCTAGCAAAGTAAGTCAAAAGGGAAGACCACCTGACAAACCTAGAAAAGGTGTTTGATTGGCTTGAATAGTACAATTTGAGACTCAACCCTAAGAAATGTGCATTTAGAGTAACATCTGGAAAGCTATTGGGGTACATAGTGTCAAGAAGAGGGATTGAAGTGGATCCTACAAAAGTAAAAGCTATAATAGATATGCCTCTGCCAAATACACTAAAATAGTTAAGGATTCTGCAAGGGAAGCTACAATCCATTAGGTGATTTATCGCATAATTGGTAGACAAATTTCACCCTTTCACTCATCTCCTACACAAGGAAATCACCTTCAAGTGGGATGGGAGATGTGATGAAGAGTTTCAACAAGTCAAGGAGTACCTACTTCTCCTATACTCATGCCGCCTATCCCAAAAAAGGAAATGATACTTTACATGTCTACCACACAAGCAACACTGGGAGCTCTCTTGGCCCAGCTAGATGATAACAATAAAGAAAGGGCAGTCTACTATATCAACAGAACACTAGTGGGCTATGAACTAAACTACTCCCCCATTGAAAGGGCATGTCTCTCAGACATGTTTTCAACACAAAAGCTGAGACATTACATCTTAAACAAAAAGGTGAAGCTAATTTCAAAAGTAGAACCACTCAAATACTTACTAGTAAAGGCAGCCCTAACAAGTCGAATAGCCAAATGGGTGATGATCTTGAGTGAATTTGATATAGAGTATGTGGATAGGAGATCTATCAAGGGACAAATTATAGCAGAACAATTGGACGAAGCACCCATAGATGATCATAAACCTCTCATAGTGGACTTTCCATATGAGAGTATCTTGATGATATAATAGACAGGCTAATGGACTCTATACTTTGATGGGTCCCATACTCAACATGGCTTTGGAGCAGGTATTCTATTTCTCATACCACATGGAGATACTATACCCAAGGCCTACAGGATTGCATTCCCATGCACAAAAAACATCTTAGTATATGAAGCTCTTATCGCAGGGCTAAAAATGGCTATTGAATGGAGAATAAAAGAGCTACATGTCTTTGGAGACTCTTAGCTAGTGATCATATAGGTGAACGATAAGTACCAGAAAAAAGATGACAAATTGATACCATATAAAAGGATGGTGGAAAACTTCAAGGAATACTTCATCAAAATAACCTTTAAGCAAGTTCCTCAGATCAATAACAGAGCTGCCGATGCAATGGCGAGAATAAGATCACTGCTTGATATTCCATAGAATATTCCTAAGTATGAGTTCCTCGTCAAACATCTGCTTGTACCTGCATTCGACATCTCAAAATCAGAACTGGTATGTGTTGTTCTTGGTCATAACTCCCCATGGTACCAAGATACTTTTGACTACATCCAACATGGTATCATACCACTTGACCTAACGATCACTCAAAAGAAAACCTTCACCCGTAGAACTTCCCATTTTACCATCCTAGGAGATACCCTATACCATCGTAATCAGATGGTATGTTGTTTTGGTGCCAATGCAGAAGAAGCAAAAATAGCCTTACAAGAGGTCCATAAAGGAATTTGCAGATCCCACTCTAGTGGACTTAACCCAGTCTAGAAACTGCTCAAAATGGGGTACTACTAGCCCTCCATGGAACATGAATGCATACAATATTCTAGAAAGTGTGGGAAATGTCAACAACATAGTGATCTAGTTCATGCACCCGCATGGTCCAATTGAGACCCATAACTACACCATGGAATTTTTTGCAATGGGGATTGGACCTAGTAGGCAAGATATCACTCGCTTCATCCAATAGGCACAAATTCATTATCACAACAATAGAGTACTTCACTAAATGGATAGAGGTAATTTCCTTGACCTATATCACCAAAAAAAAGATATCAAAATTCATTTTGAATTATCTCATCTACAGGTATGGAATTTACCAAATGATAATAACAGACAATGGAACCCCATTCAAAAATCAGGATGTCTAAGAGATCTATTCCCAATTTTCTATCCAACATAGATTTTCCATGCCCTATTACCCCCAAGGAAATGGTTAGGCTGAGGCATCTAATAAAATAATCCTAAAAATACTAAAAAAGACTGTCAATGATGCTGGCCGTGATTGGCAATTATAGTTGAACCTAGCTTTATGGGCCTATCAAACCAACATTCACACACCTACTGGCACCACCTCATTTTCCTTAGTCTACGGATCAAAGGCTATTTTACCTATCAAGGTTGAAATCCCCTCATTGTGAGTCTCACTAAAAGGCATGGTGAACAACAAAGAATATAGGGTATCCAGGCTAAATGAATCAGAGCTCCTAGATGAAAGGAATTTGAGCACATTAAACCATCTACAGGTTTATCATAATTGGATCAAACGAAGCTATGATAAGAAAATTGAAGACAAGAACTTTCAAATTGGTGACTTAGTCCTCAAGGAGAATAAAAAAATATAATTGAATCAAGACAACAAAGGAAAATTTTAATCCAACTGGTTAGGCTCGTTCATCATCACATCAAGCTACGGATCTGGGGCTTATCAGTTGGCTACTCCTGAAGAAGAACCTTTAGCTGAACTGTTGAACAAAAACCACTTCAAGAATTTCTGCACATGAAGCACATTAGAATACCTCAGGAAAGAGGGTACAAATCCAAAAAAATAGAAAAAAAAGATAAAATACAAAACAAATAAAAAAGCAAGAAAAATAGTAAAGAGAAATAAAACGTTCTTTGAGTGAAAACCACTTTGTGGAACTCCTAGAACAAGTACTGTAGTGAAAACCTCGTAAACAAGCGCTATGTTTGAATAAAACTTGCATCATTATCTATCAGTACTATCCACAACATCCACCCATCCATTTCTTAAAAGAAATGTATCCAACCATGGCTTGTCATTGATTAAGGAAAGTCATTTTTTCTCCAACTGGGGGAAACTTCTTGAAGCTGGTCATGGGTTAGATCTTTTACCGTCCTATTATGGTCATAAAATTCAAAATAAAAAACATCAGAAAACAACAAAAGATCAAAAACATGCAAAAACATCAAAAACAAAAAATTATCATTAGGTTATTCCTTCACTCAAATAATCTAAGATATCAACATTTACTTGAACCTCACAACTAGTTCAAGTAGATTTCCCACAACATATCCTCTAGGCACAAAAGTGGAATATCAATCTAGATTATCAATGTTGTTTATCCAAAAATAATTTATGCTTGGAGTCAAATGGTCGAACTACGTGGTCTCTGTGTGTACAATGTAGGCAAGGCTTAACAAACCTCGAGTCCCTAGGTCAGTCCCCTTAGGTTTCCAAAATGCTTTATTTCAACTTAGTTAAAATTTCAAAATCCAAAAACGGTCAAACATTCAAAATCCAAAAAAAATCTGCAAAATAAAAAAATCCAAAAACATTCACAAAATAGAAAAGATCAAAAACATTCAAAAAACCAAGTGAACTAAGAGCCTCTGCATGTACAACATAGGCAAGGATTATCTTTGATGAGCCCTCGAGGCCCTAGGTTAGTCCCTTGAAAACAAGAAAAATAGCATCATAGAAACTTAGAAAAATCAAAAAGACCTAACCCGTCATCACCATCCACAATAAACATCACCCATAATAAAAAAAAATCATCACCTTCACCCTTTAACGAAACAAACAAAAATACAAGGAAAACACCAAAAGAAAGAACCTTCAAGCAAACAATCGCAAAGATTTGATTGCAAAACAGATTGAAACAGAGCCAAGGTATTACCTACCTATCTTTTAACAATTCACCAACATCCTGAGATATGCCTTAACGGATCCGTTCCTACGATAGACATGATCAACAATGGATAATAGTTCTGAAACCTCAAATAGATATGGCAAGTGATGTTGCAGCTTTGTTTTTATCTTTTGTATTCTTATTTTTTTATGATTTATTTTATTGACTCATTCCCAGGATTTAGAGAAGAAGGAATTGGGAAATTGAGCGTCATTTCAATTTGTTGTTTGTAAGATATTTTTGTAATACTACTATGGCAAATACTTGCTTTATTGAGTATATAAAAGTTGTGTTGAAACAATTCATGAAACAGTTGCATGTTAGGTGTTCTATACCTCTCCATGTGATTGGTTCAAAAAGTTTTTAGCACAACCTGAATATATACTTTAAACAAAGTTTTTGTATGTTTGGTATGAGCAAAAATACTCTTTATTTGTAGAGTCAAATTCCACGCAATAGATACAAAGTCACCTTGGTCATTTATCTCTGGTGCATCGTATATGTTTGCTACATCAAATAGGATTGTTCAAACTGCGAAGTCTAAAGCAAAGCAAAAGCAACTCATCAACTACTAAAAACATCATATTTCTCTATTATATATAATTCAAAAATCAATTATAAAAAATATATAGGTTATTATTTATTTACTACTATATATATATTTAAATACAAAAATGTATATAATAGTATATATAGGTTAGAATACAAAATATTAAATATAAGTATGATTATATTTATTAGTATTATTATATTTACTATCATGGCTTTATCGCCAACCCCGCACTTTGATGGAGCCCATAATTTATATTGCAAAAATTAAAAAAAATAATCTATATTGTTTTTTTAATTTTGCAATATAAATTATTTCTTTTACATGATGAGAAATTTCAACACTATACGGTAATCTTGTAATATAGATTTTTTAATTTTTTTTTCAACTATACGGTGGGGCTTCATCACGTACACTGTGGGCTAGCAGTAAAGCCACCACTAGCTTGCAATGTATGTGATGAAGCCCCACATATAGCAGAGAAAAATTAAAAAAAAATCTATATTGTTTCTTTTAAATTTTAGTACACTATTATATTTACTGTTATTATTTCTATTATATTTATTATTATTATTATTACTATTATTTACTACTATTATTTACTATTATATTTACTACTATTATTTACTATTATTATTATTTACCACTATTATTTACTACTATTATTTACTATTATATTTACTATTATTTACTACTATTATTTACTATTATATTTAAATATAAAAATATATAGGTTATTATTTATTTATTACTATACATATATTTAAATACAAAAATATATATAATAGTATATATAGGTTATATTACTACTATTATAATATATAAGAATACATTACAATCAAAATAGCATATGTTTCTATATACATGAAATTAAATAATATTAGTTACTACTATTATAATATTAAATAATAGAATACAAAATATTAAATACAAGTATGAAATTATTATAATTAATATATTTCTATATAGATTAAATTAAACTAATTTATAAAAAATCATAGTTTAATTGATCCTTAAAAAGCATAGGAAAGACTGTAAAACTTCATATCTCACGCAATACACTCCCACCAATCATTTCTCCAAATATTTTTAAATTTTTTGTCTAATTCGTATTCCCATAACTAACTGTTTAGTCATTTTTATTTGTGTGACTAAATAATTTTTTACCCGACGACCAAATAAGCCATTTATTTACTCATTTATAGTTGTGTTGCAAAAAAATAGTAAAATTTAGTCATTTTTAGTTGTGACAAAGTTTTAGTCACCTAGTCATTTATTGATGCAGTCGAGATTGAAGAGCCCTATCAAGCTGTCAATCAAGCAACAAAAACAACACAACGCAACATGAAACAAACTTCCTTTATTGTATTCAATAAAATACAAATTACATTTAGAATTCAATTATAGATCATTTCCACAGAGACCAGATTGATTTCTCCAATTCAGTCCAATCGATCATTCCCTCCTTCATGAATGCTACCCCCTTCCGCACATGTCCAGGAAAAAATAGTTCAAATCCCTTTTTCATGATGAAACAGTCTCCCAACGATTAACTATAGAGCACACGAACTGTCAAAACCAATAGTCTTCAACTTCTTCACCATTCTTCACATGAGGCTGTCCGTTCCCTCTTCCCAACACCATCGTTCTGCATTCAAAAAACTACACCCGAAATAGTCATTACAATTTTTTCCCAATCCATGTCAAAGTGTCGACACGTCATTCAGTCTTCAACTGTTTGAAGCAACTTATCATCCTATTGAGGAGACAACATAGATATTCCATTGATAAAGGAAAATCTCTTCGATGCAGTTCAATATGATCAATGTGGTCCCTCTACCATGTCAACATCGGGCGAGAGACGTAACCAAAAAGTCCATTAGCCTATCATAGAGACATAATTCCAAGTCCTAACAATATAACTATCTCTCGCCGAAGAGCTCAAGGCTTTGTATTGGGTTGTCAAAGGGACAACTTAGAGACTCCCGCCGAAGTGGTCAACTCTCGCCGATAAAGACTTCCTGCCTATGAACTGCAAACATATCTTCCATCGGGTATCGAGGAGATTATATTTAGAGTCCCTCCGAAATCATGGTCCTACTGATGATACACAACTTCACATCGGGCTATTGAGGGGACTCCATTTGAAGTCTCATTGATCACATAATGTCACACCGATGAAAGAACAACACCAACCAAGGGAAAAGATTTACAAAATGAACTCTAATACATCTTTAGTCTTTCGATCTCATTTCTTGATAATGACCATGTCCTTGATCTATCTCATCATACATGAAACAACCTCCAAATATAACTGAAATGGAAAATTTTCGAACAACCAATCAACCCCCGACTCAACAATTGAACCACAACCAAACCAACACCTTAATTTTTGAGTTTGGGAGTAACATCAAGTATTCATTTTCTCCTCACATTATGCTTCTCTCTGAACAATGATAGGAAGATCTGCACCTAAACACAACAAAAAAAAACACCAAACTACACAACGCTGAAACTAAAACACAACCAAAATTCAATGGAGCGCGATGCTCCTGCATCAGACTCCCTAGGTGACTAAGAAATCATGTGCTCCTACACATGGATTCTGCAATGTCAACTTTCAACTTCAATTTATTTTTTCTCACCTTCCAGTTTCTTGATTCTGCACTGCCATACTTGCATTGTTGCCTTAGAAGTTTTTTGATTTGCATTTGTTGGCTTCTTTGTCTCTGTGCATATTTTCGCCTTCGATTCTCTTTATCAACTCAAAATCTCCACCAACCTGTCTCCTCTTCACAATCTTCCATTAAAATTTTCTCAAATAAAAAAAATTCCTTGTTATGGGTAAAATTAGTTACTGTTGTGGTATCAATTAGAACCATTATTCCATTTACCTTTTCACCATTTGTCTGTTCTTTCACTACAATCCCATTTAAAACTTCAAGACTTTTGTTCTCCACTGCATCCACCTTCACTAAGTTTACACTTCCACCATCCAAACTGAACTGCACATCTGATACATATTTATAGTTGTTATCTTCAACATGATCAAATTTTTCTTTGTCATTGGACTCTACTTCACATTGAGTACCATCTTCCACCAAATTATCAAATTGATCAAATTTAAATTTCTGAGAATCTGCATTTTTTTCATTTTTTGTCACTTGGTAATCTTCTTCCTTAACATCTACAAAATGTTCGTAGTCTTCATATTAGCATCCTTGTTTGTAATGTCTACTACATGACTTGGCTCTACTTTAGGATCTCTTTCCTTGGATTTCTTTGGATGTCTTGCAATCACCACAGGGTTAGGAAAATAATACTTTTCCAATGCATCCATTTGACTTGAAATCTTTTGCAATTCCTCATATAGCTTTCTCTTCTCCACGCCATTCCAATATCTATCCCAAGATGGTATTACAATGGGTCTTCTAACTGCAATCTTCATCTTCTTCATTGCTGCAATACTTTTCCAACTCGCAATTTGTAACTAATATTTTGTGCCTCCTCTACCCTCTGCACTTACACATCTCTCTCCTACAACAAATTCTCCTAGGGTTTACTCTAGACACATCTGCTTGACTCTTTTCCCACACCCACTGGTCCTGGCATAGGTTGCCTCACTATCGACGCTCTACCCATGCACTCAGAACCATTTGCTTTGATACCACTTGACGCAGTCAAGATTGAAGAGCCTTATTAGGCTATCAATCAAGTAGAAAAAACCACAACACAATGCAACAGGAAACAACCTTCCTTTATTGTATTCAACAAAGTACATATTACATTTATAATTTAGTTACAAATCATTTCCATAGAGACTAGATTAATTTCTCCAATTCAGTCTAATCGATCATTCCCTCCTTCGTGAATGTTACCCCCTTCCGCACACCCCCAGGAAAAAACAATTCAAATCCCTTTTTCATGACAACACGGTCTCCCAACGATTAACTGTTGAGCACAAAAATTGTCGAAATTAATAGTCTTCAACTTCATCACCATTCTTCACATGAGGTTGTCTGTTCCTTCTTCCCAACACCATCGTTCTGCATTCCAAAAACTACACCAGGAACAATTGTTACAACTTATGCCCAATCCGTGTCAAAGTGTCGACACGTCATTCAACCTTCAACCATTGAACCAACTTATCGCCCTATCAAGGAGACAACATAAATCTTCCACTGATAAAGGAAAGTCTCTTCGATGTAATTTAATATGATCAATGTGGTCCCTCTACCATGTCAATATCGAGTGAGAGATGTAACCAAAAATTCCATCGGCCTATCGTAGAGATGACATTCCAAATCTCGGTGATATAACTATCTCCTGTCGAAGAGCTCAAGGCTTTGTATTGGGCCATTTAAGGGACAAGTTAGAGACTCCCGCCGAAGTGGTCAACTCTCGCTGATAAAGACTTCCCACCTATGGACTATGGACATATCTTCCATCGGGTATTGAGGAGACTATATTTAGAGTCCCTCTGAAATCATATTGTCCCACTGATGATACACACCTTTGCATTGGGATGTCAAGGGGACACCATTTGAAGTCCCGTTGATCACATAATGTCACATCGATGAAAGAACAACACTAACCAAGGGAAAATATTTACAAAATAAACTCCAATGCATTTTTAGTCTTTCAGCCTCATTTCTTGATAACGACCACATCCTTGATCTATCTCATCATACATGAAACGACCTATAGCCATAACTAAAATGGAACATTTTCAAACAACCAATTGGCCCTTGACTCAACAACCGAGCCACAACCAAACTGACACGTTAATTGTTGAGTTTGGGTGTAACATGATGTATATATATATATATATATATATATGCACACGTGTCCTATTGTCCCCTCGATATCACCATTCTCATAAGCAACCCGTTCATAAACACACATAGGTACATCTACCTATGCATTCTCATGTACACGTTCCTTCATGCGTATGGATTATCATTGACATGCATATATATACATATATATACCTTCAACGTATGTACACCTCGTCAATCAAGCATAGTAATATAAAGTACTCGCATGCACCAAGCTATAAACATAAACCAATAATGCTCCTAACATAAATCAACTTATTACTATTGCAAACACATCATGCTAAAGGATAACTTACCAATTCCCAAACACTATGACTTGAATCGACCATTCTACTAGTGAGTGTGTGTATATAAGCTCAATTAGGTTTCGTTACTGGTTACTTCACCAAGTTCTTCTCCTGAGTGATACTCCCCCTCCCTTCTGGAGGATTGATTTTAAACTTGCATCCAACTTAACAAATTTTCATGGAAGTTAGCCGTTCATCAATACAAACATTTGCATTATACTTTTCATAGTTAGAATACCAATTCAATAACCATTCATTCCATATATGCATTTCATCACATAACATTAAATGAAATAAACATTCATTCAATTTTTGAGAAGTAAATTAAAATCACATATTTATATCCAATCAAAATTTCAAGTACATTCACACATGTGATGATTACCCTAACATAGTAATAGTAAATAGGTAAACGCACAATGAGGTGTGACATTAATAATGAAAAAAATCCTTCAGAATAAGACTAACCCCCTATAGTCAAGAACCTGTCAAATCATAGCAAAATGATTCTTAACTCATAGTAGAAGGATGTCAATTCAACACAGCCAGAGGAGGTGACCAAATTCATTATATGTGTATTTTTTGAAGATGATGCAAGCGATGGTCTAAGGACGTGAACACAAATATTCATGTGTCATTCCATCCCTTCAATAAATCATGGAGGAAGAAGAGGCTTGTTCTAACATGGGGTAGAAGTTTATAATAAAGATTGCCTTGTTAGGAATGTTCTCTAGTTATAACAATCCTCTTAGTTAGTGTGGATTCCTAATCAAACTTTTACACTCTTGCTTCCACTTATTGTTATTTTTCTGTTAAATCAAGACTTGGTCCTCTTCCTACATTTTTGGAAGAGTTGATAGTTTCTCATAGTTTATTTATAGTTTTTGAATAATAGAACTCTCATAGACCCTATATATGGGGATACTCTTGTGAGAGATTGAATAGCTAGTTTTTTGCATAAAATTAGATTGAGTGTCATATTGTTATACTTTGTTTTGAAGCTTTGTGTATGCTTTGGATTACAATAAAGAAGAATACTTCAATTGTATGATTTTCTAAGTTAGTATTTGAAAGGATACATTGTGGATTGTAACAGCTCAAGGAAGGGCCACTTGAGGTACTACAAAATCCACGTTAACTTGGATAATTAGTTAGATTAAGAATTGCAATTTTTGAATTATAGTTTCCAGTTTACATTATGCTAAATGCTATATTGTAATTTCTGAATTATAGTTTCTAGTTTACATTACATTGAATGCTATATTGTAATTTATAAACTGAAGTTTCTAATTTAAAATTTGTTCAATGCTATTAAGTGGTTAGTTGAAATAGGTCATGCTACAACATAGAGAGCCACTAGTTATAGTTTGTGAAAAGATAACACCCGTAGTAGTTACTAGTATTTGCTTAACCTATTTTCCAAGTAGGAGTTATTTCAAAATAAGAATCTTTTTATGAGTTTCCTCTTGTTCAATTACATGCACTCAATTGATTAAGAAAGTCTAGGATTCTCAATTGTATATATAGTGCCAACATTATCTCAAGTTTTTGATTCCCTAGTTGACAATTTAATGAAACCCCCTTTTGAATAATGAACTGCTTAATTTTGGATCTATAGGTTTGTTAAGTCGTATTTATGTTATCTACATCAGTTAATTAGAAATTATGGGAAGCTCTACACCATGTATGCTTGTGAAATTTTAAGTACTTATAATTCCCTCATGTGTTGGTTAAAAGAGAGAGAGAGAAGCAGTGTTCCCTTAATCACCTCCATATCTATATTTTTTGAACATGAAAAAAGGTGGTAAATTAGTTGGTTGGGGATGAAGCATCAATTATTTGCATTTGGAAAACAAGTTCTTCAAACTTATTTATCTTATTGTTTATTCTTATTCATATCCTTCTTTGATTAACAAAGAGATTTTTCATTCATGTGGTCGCCTTGGTTTTTTCTTTCCTTATAAAAGAATTATGAAAAATTAAGTGCTTTAGTATGACTTCTACAAATATAAGGATATATTAAATTAATTTAGGGTTTTTGGCTTGTGAATAAGATGCTAAGAAGTCTACTTTAGTAAAAAGGATAAGTTAGGTGGTTTACTAACACTATAATGCCCTAGGCATTTGTGTGTCATTCTCTTAACTTAATTTTGGATTTGGATCCCTTATTATATATTTTTTGATGATGTTTTTATATTTCCATTGAGGTGCATGTATCATGTGTTTGGACTCACATATGTAAATATGTTTATGCTTGTCTCATTTGTATTTTGAAACTATATCATACTTTCCAACAATGTTCAAATGGATTATCATCAAGGTGTATGGATTTACATGATGGATTTACTAATGCTTCAATTTCATTATTTTCATGATGATATGTGGTTGTACTTATGTTGTGATATTTTAGTATTGCAATTAGTTAATTTTTATCTATAGATCTAATTCATGCTAGTGTTAGATGATACCTAATAGATGTAGACTTGAATATTATCTTGTTCATTGATAAAATTTATACCATGCTTTGACTATTTTATATTGGACAAGTATGCCTAATGTTTTCCTTGAGGGGGTAGGTGTAGGTTATCCTCAACAATGATTAATTGGAGACAATCAAATTGGGTAAATGTGTTGTGTTTTACCTTTCCCATTTCACTTGAAGTGGGGCTACAAGATGTGTTGTGTGTGGCCTCGTGAACCTAAACATAAACTAAATGGTCACATCTATACTAGAGTCATATGGAAACTTGTAAATTGTTTGCATGTTTGCCTAATTCTTATGATTTATATTATTTATTTTTATAAATTTGTCTAGCTTATATAATTAAATTTATTTAATTATTTCTCATGAGGGATTATGTGTTGGTAATTGATTAAGTAATAATTCCTTTTTGTGTTTCCTATAGTGTATTTTAATATCCATGCATGAGTTAAAGAAAGCCATATTTTAGTTAAAAAGGTATATTATTATATTACAAAAAAATCCTTACAACCAACATGCAATTATTCAATCAAAATAAATATGTATGGTTAAGAGATTACAAAAGTCATTTAATAAAATTAAGTTGTATTATTGTTTAGGGGAAAATTAGTAAAGAATGAAATGAGCTTTTTGAATAAATATAATAGGGAAAAATCCCATTTTAGGGATTCATATTTTGTGAACAACTTTTGGCTTCTTCATTGCTCTTCTTTCTCTATTGTTGTCTTTCCTCTCTTGGGTGTGGGAATGTGAATGTGTTGCCCTTGAATTGTGGCATGATATTTTGTGAAAGAAAGTGCTAGTTTTTTCTAGTGTGGAAGGAGCATCCTCTTCATATATAGATTTCTCCCCCTTTCTTATGTTGCATTGGTGGAAGGTAAGGGTTTCATCTTCCCCTATTTTTGCTTAATTTCCTTGGTGTTTTTTTGGCCATTCCCACCTTAATTGGATGTATTGCCATTATTTTAGTAGGAAAATATTATATAGGTGGATTGTTGGATTGATGAGAATCAATTCAACAATCCCCATTTGATTCCTTTTTGGGGATTGAATTTTTACACCAAATATGGCATAATTTCCTCAAAATTCTTATGTGCTTGAAAAATATACTTTTTAATTGCATTAGTTTCAAAAGAGTATGCTTGAAATTTTGAGATGTAGTGTTTGAAAAACTAATAAAAAATGTATTGAAACACTAAGGTTGTGAAAAGGGCATGTATTATTGTGGGAATGGTTTGAGAAATAAAGTGGCCTTATGTGTGTGTGCCTTGGTTGGACCTCATTCCTCATGATGTGTTTATGTGTTTTTGTTATGAAGCTAGAGGAGGTGAGGTCCCTAAACCATAAAGGAGTGAAATCTCATGCCCATTTTCTTGTATGTTAAGTGAAGATAAGGCAAGGAGATATTAAGATAAGATAAAACTAAAATGAATGGGAAGTATACATTAATGTAAGACAACTGTGAGATAATTTTATATTCCCATGAGGATATGCAAAAAGGATTGTGAAGGGAAAGTAGGGAAATATAACATTTATGTGATCATGGATCTTGGGATGGACTTGTGTGCCAATATCATTATCATTAATGACCTCCATGGGATGGGGGCATGGTCCTCAATCTACATGTGGTTGATACTCATGATGGTACTCCATTGTTAGTGTGACCGAGGATATTAGTATGGGCCGATTACACTTGATCCATGATGAATCGAAGCACAACGAAGCCACTAATACTCAATCTAAACATGATCAATCAAATTGAATTTAAACTAAACATTCATTAAAACAAAGCATTCTAAATTATGAAAATGTTTAAAATGTCTATTCTAACCCATTTGAAACTTATCCCATTTTGGGAGTGGTGTTGCGTTGATGTGGAAAGGCGACCCTTTTCCAATTTCATGATCAATGAGCTTATTTCAATCAATTATATTGAAGAGACTTGATGAAATGGTTGTGAGATGTGATTGGAAACATGATTTATGCTAAAATGAGTATGATGCAAAAGCTAATCTAAATGATTTATGCTAAATTGATTCAAATATGTAATTGCTAAGCTAATTTAAATGAGATTTAAACTAAAAAGATTCAAACCCTAATTATTTAATTAGCTAAATGGATGGATCATGGAAGCCATTAATGGAAGCTAAGCTATTATGCGACTAATTTAAACTAAAAGATGCTAAATGAGAGTTAAAAATGAGTGCGAGTGTGAGTGATTTAAACAACATAAGTTTTCTCTCAAAAAGATAAAATCATTTGTGTCCAAATAGTGTTTTATTAATAGTGAAGCAAATGAGAAATGGAGGGTTGAGATAAAAAATATAAATCAACGGTCAAGGATGGAGGAAATTGGAGGCATGGATAATGGATTCTCATCAATGGGTAAGAATACAAGATGGGATTTAATCAAGGGTTTTCATTCTTTCCAAACAAGCACCCTTTTGACCTATACAAGAGGTCAAAAGTTAACTTTCACAAGAAGTGTCAAGTTAACTTGCATAGGAATTAAGTGAGAATATTCCCTTTTTCAAATGATTGGAGGAGAGAGAATATTCTTTGGAATATTCTCATGGGTGAGAGAAAAGGATATTTTGCAAATTAAAACAAAGTTTAATTGTGCAAAAAAGGGGAGGGAATATTCCCTTTTGGAGAAATGTGCAGAGGAATATTCCCTTGCAAGTGGGAGGAATTAGATTAATTAGATAATTGCTAATTAACAAGGGTTTAATCATGCAATTAGGGGATTTAGAAGAATAAAGTGATATTCACTAAATTAAATGATTTAATGAAAGGGGGAAAGGTGAAATGACATTTAATTAAATAATTTAAGATTATTTAATTAAATAAGAAGACTTAGGGAATTAAATTAAATAGTTTGATTTATTTAATTTAATGAGAGAAATGTTAGCGTGAAAGGGGGGACTTAACCCAATTAAAAGAATTAGGTTAATAGATACAAATGATGCAATTAATTAAATAGCTAGGACAATTTAATTAATTAAGTGAAAAGAGGATGGGTTTCAAGAGGAAATGATGTTAGTATACCTAATTCAAGTGTATGATATCATTTAGGAAATTTTTCATTGTCTACATTTTGCCCCTCTTTGAAGCGAGGTACTTGTTGCTTCGGTTCAAAGAATAATGCTCTTCAAATGAAAACTATTGCTTAAATCATTTTTTAATTTATTTTTAGATGCCCCACTGTTGAAGGATAAAGCTGATTCCTCGCCCCCTCGAGAAATCAAGCAATTTTTTTGAATTTTGGGTTGATTTCTCGATAAAGGTGAAAAAGGCTATCCTAGGGGTTCATAAAGGCTCCAGGATGCAAGAAATATGCCAAAAATGCAAAAAATGATGCAAAATAAGCTCTAGATTGGAAAAATTGATGAAAATAATGATAAAACCTAGCTTGAAGATTAAATTAGAGCAAAAAAACCCTAATTTTGATGTCTAAATAAGCCAAGAAGGGTCACTTTCAAATCATTTGTGCATTCATACCTTAAGGAATTCTTGCAAATTGAGCTCTGATCCTCTAATGAAATGGTGCGGCGAGAGATCCCACAACACATTTCTGACCGGGTTCAAGAGTACCAGAGGTTTCCAAGCGCAGGACCACCAGTATGTGATTTGAAACTTGATTTGAAATTTGAATTTTTGATGCATTTATCGCGCTTTAGAATTTAAACTTTGGTGGCGTCGTTATATAGCAATGCTAATTTTAGAATCAATGATGCTAAAATGATTTTTAGCAATGCATATGTGTATTGCGACGTAGTTTGTAATTTAGAATTAAGGTTTCATTTCTAAATCACAACGCATATGTGTATGGTGGCACACTTCTTGATTTGAAAATTAGGGTTAGGGTTTCTAAAGTTTAAATCATGACACACATGTTTTTGGTGACACAATTTATGATTTGTAATTTGAAATGCCTTGGGCGTCGCAGTTTAGAATTAGAATTATAGTGATGCTATCGTAAATAGCGATGCTATTGTCATTTTGGAGCTAAAAATTCTAAACTAAGTCATTTTTTTTGAGTTTTGATGTTGTGCACTTCGTGGGTGCAGGAGGCATTCCACCTTTGATGTCCTGTGAGCACTGACCCACAATTTTGGAGAGACTTGGTGATTTATCTGAGTTGCAATAGGAGCACCTAGGGAAGATTGTTCTATGGTACATCACTTATATGCCCATCGTCTGGACACATCTGGCTATGATGATTGCGCTATGTGAGTGATGACATAGTGAGACTTCATTGTTCCACCTTCCCATAGGTGAGGAAACAATGACACTAGAGGATGTATGGAAGATTTTTCATTTTATGATACATGGTCAGTGAGTGTGTGATTTATAACTCTGATGCCAGTTACAATGCCTGCCATGAGGTGATGGAGATTGAGGAAATCATTCTAGTCACTTTGCAGATTGACCTCAAGATGTATAGAGGTTGAGTTCTCACCTTCAGATTAATAGTTGTAGCTATTATCTTTGGCTTGGTTTCTCTTGATCGACGAAGCAAAGGGTTCATCCTAGGATGGGGCCTTACTTGGCACAAAATGCTCTACATGAGGAAATTGTTTGCATGGGGGTCAGTGATGTTGGCCTCATTGTATCATGATATGCATGATTTCGTCTACTATGAGGGTAGAGTGATTAGGACAAGAGTTACTTTGCTACACATTTGGGCTTGGGAGAATATCACAGTGCTTCGACTGATTGTTCAAATGGCATACATAGAGCCAGATGATCCTATCATTTGGAGATACAGAGGTGCCATTACACTTCAACATACTGGGCAACTTGGGACTCCATACTGGCATAGGGTGCTTGATGATATGACAATATTTAGATGGTGACCCTGGCTTTAGATGCTAGCATGGTTTGATGATGTGCAACAACTCTTCTTCACTAGATAGACTCGATATATGCAGGGTTGAGAGCACACCATTATAGAGTGGTATCTACCAGATAGGGTGGATCGACATATCAGGGAGAGATAGGCCTGATGATGCATACAAATCCATCTTTTCTAGGTCAACACAAGAGTTACCCATGTGGGGCCCTACGATCCTAGCCCCTGAGGTGGTTGAGGGCTTTCAACAGTTGGTTTCTCAGCCATGTGAATACAATCAGGGATAGGCGGATGCCCAAGTGATGCCTGCATATGATGCATGGTTCACACCCCCTCACTAGTTGACAGATCCAATGGGTGCACATCCACGAGGGAGACCATGAGGGAGGGGTGCAAGTAGAGGAAGAGGAAGAGGCAGAGGCAGAGGCAGAGGTTGGGGATAGGATGGCTAGGATGGATAGGATTGGAAAATCCCAAGAGTTCCACTAGGGCATCAACAACCTCCAAAATAGCCTCCCATTCAACAACATCTAGGGTAGCAACAACTAGCACAACCACCACCTCCCAGGCCAAATCCACGAGATTTACAGATTTAGTAGCTACAACAATAGGTTTAGATGATTAGGGGTGAGAGGGATTAGGCCTGATAACATGTTTTGATGATCATTGATGAGAGAGATTAGGCCAAACAATAGATAGTGGCCTTGACAGTTGAGAGAGACCATGACTAGAAGCTTAGATAGATTATTGAGATGCATTTGGATCAAGGGGTCAGGAACTATCAAAAGCTTGAAACCATGACAACTGTAGCTCAGGGGTGGACAATGTCTGCCAGGTTATATAGAGAAGCTATTACTAAGGCAGCCTACTACATGATGCACTATCACAGGGATGTCCCACACGCGATCAAATAACCATATTATTGTCAAAGGAGTGGGACACACCATAGAGTAGAGGATCAACTAGAGAGATAAGATGGAGAGGGGAGAAGCCATTAGGGCTATCTCGAATGTACATACACTTTTTAATTTATTGCCTAATTCTTTATACAGATATACATTCATGGGCTCATTTTTGATAGCCTCGTGGATATTGTATTCATGATCGATATACATACACTGATTCATATATTTGTACTATGATAGTCATTTTTTGATATATATGATACATATACAGATTCGATGTGATGCAACATGTTCACTTTATTTCATGTTTATGAGTGTATGGATGCATTTTGATATTGATATGATGTGATATGCTATGGTATGAGATGTAATGCAATGGATGCAATGTTATTTTCTTTTTCAGTATCTTTTCATGTTATGGGATGGATGATATGATATGCAGATGTTATGCTTATGTAAATGATATGGATGCATTTGTTTTTATGTATTTTATTATGCAATTTTATGATGTGATATTGTATGTATGGATAATGAAAATTTTCATGCTTATGATATGCTAATGTGATGCTTGTTTTATGATACATGATGCAACAATTTAAGATGCTTAAAATAAAAAATCTATATTATTCGTCACAACTTAAATGATAACGATGATGTAGGATGGATGCATTGATGATGTTTTTGTTGACTATCATGATACCAGGTTAGCGCGAAGAGAAGATAGAAGAAACAAGAGGATTATTTGACCATTGATTTTGATGATTGCTTTAAAAGATCCAAAAAGTCTATGATCCACCAAGACTTTATTAGAGATGGTGATGAGAAATGCATGACAATAATGAATGCATGATGATGATTTGCTCATTTCCCGGGATGGCGTTGTATCTAGTGTAATGTAATTTAACTCTACAAACATATAGGATAGTCCTTGTTCAAACCTTGATATGTGGAAACCTCGTTGGAATGTAAGTTAGAAGCCTAGAATATATTGGACCAAAGAAAATGCAATAATCAACGAAGTACTCCAAACAACTTCCTTACACACAACTAAGCAAGTATGCACCAAGATTATTTTACAAGAGTATCCACAAGCGCAAAAAATTAAGATAATGATCGACGCCCCATGCCTTTCTCTCTAAATTTTTTTGATAGACATCATTGAGAGGTCCTTGGAATGGGTCATTTAAGATAAATTAGAAGAAAAGATCAAAGAAAAATAGTTTGTGTTATCTATATCTCTTGCTAGTTTAATTTAGCTAAGATGATTTTTGATAATGATGTCCATCGCAGGAAGGATACATCCTAGGACATGTTGATCAGATGGTGTTTTGATGTAGGATAATGATGAGCTTTATGATAAGGTGTTGATATAAACTTCACTAACATATTTTCCTATGATCCAGACTCTAGATTTTGGCACTTAGGTTTTCACTTCATGACTTGTGACACTTACTTTCTACTTGTTTCGCTAAAGGTTGAAGGTGATGTTCGATTTATTATGGATGGAGGTTTATTGCGGGTGAAAGCGAAATGGGATGGACGGTTTTGGATTTTTTTGGAATATTTCAATACTTTTGGTTTTTTGAAAATGTTTTAAGGCTGTTTAGGTCTTTTCAAAAGTTTATGTGGATGTTTTTGGTTTTTGATTATTTAAGGCTGTTTAGATCTTTTTGAATGTTTTCTAATGTTTTTGGATTTTCAATTTTCAAATGTTTTTGTGTTTTATGATATTTTTAATGTTTAGGGGTTTTCTAAGCTTTATGAATGTTTAGGGATTTTCAAATTTTTACGAATGCTTAGGGATTTTTTGATATTTGACCAAGAACCTAACCTAAGAGACCTATCCTAGGGGCCTCAAGGGCTGATCAAAGATAAGCCTTTCCTACATTATACACACATAGACCACATAGTTCAATTGACTCAACTTATTGAAGATGAGATATGAACAGTTGATAAAATGCCAATTTATTATGACGAACTTCTAAAGGACTAACCTAGGGTGTCTTGGGGGAACATCAATGATGGCCTTTCCTACGTTCAAGCTCAGAGATGACGTAGTTTGACCAGGTACTATTTTTGGATTTTTGATGTTCAACCTTTTTAGGGTTTTGCTGTGTTTTGGATTTTTCCTTTACAATTTTCTGAATGTTTTTGGATTGTAGTTGTACAGGGTTTGGATGGTTTGGATTTTCTAATGAATTTTTTACGAATGTTTTTGGTATTTTTAATGAGATTTCTGATAGCCTTAAGATACATAAGAACTTGATATGATCCATTATCGAATTGGCCCTAGTATGATATGTTAGACTACCCCGATATAGTCAGGACAAGCTAACCTTTGGAATATACCAAGTAGTACTAAAAGGGATACGATACTTCACAAAATCAAGCTATGATATGGACGTGGATAGGTGATGGAATAAATAAATAGGATGAGTGAGGCAATGGATGAATGGAATGATGCAAAAAATGATAGGATAAAGAGCCAAAGAATAGATGGAGGTGATTTATTTACGCAAGGCACCTGTTTGCTAGGTTTTCACCAAGGTACTTGCCCAAAGTGCCACCAAAGTGGTTTTCACTAGAGGACGATTATTTTTCTTTATTTTTTCAATCCTTTTTCTCATTTTTTTGGATTTTGATCATTTTTTATTTTTTTTGTATTTTCAAATTTATACCCTTCAAGACTAGGCATAAAACTTTTTAAAATGCAAGCTGTTAGTTGGTTCCTATAAGGGTTCACCTTCAGGAGTTGACAATTGGTATGCTCTTGATCCATTGCTTGTTGTGATGACAAAGGGACCCAACTAGTTAGGATCAAACTTCCATTTACTATCCTGATCTGGAAGGTTCTTTTGATTATGCTTTAGGAAAAGATCCCCTACCTAGAAAGATTGACATACGATCTTGTTATACCTCTATTGCAGTCAGTTTCAATATACTTGCAAGTGATTGAGGGTGACAAGACGATGCTCATCTAGGAATTCTAGTTCGTTCAGTCGAGATACTCTGTATTCTTCATTAGTGATAAGGTTTTGTAATGACACTCACAATGATGGGAGATCGACCTCAATAGGTAGGATAGCTTTTGATCTATAGACTGGGGAGAAAGGGGTTGCACCTATTGGCATACGCGTAATGGTTCGATAAGCCCAGAGAGTAGGATTCAACTATAGATGCCAGCCACGACCAATTTCATTGACCATTTTCTTTAGGATTTTCAAAATGGTCTTCTTTGTAGCCTCATCTTGACCGTTGCCCTAGGGATAATACAGAGTAGAGAATCAATGTTGGATGTTGAATTTTTGACATAGATCTTTCACATCCTGAGTCTTGAAGGGTGTTCCATTGTTTGAGATAATGGTTTGTGGAACACCATAATGACATATTAGGTAATTTAGGATAAATTTAGCAATTTTCTTCCCCATTATGTAGGTCATAGGAATGGATTCAACCCACTTGGTAAAATACCCAGTGGCTGTTATGATAAACTTGTGGTCCTTGGATGAGGTTGGAGTGATCTTTCCTATGAGGTCAAGTCCCCACTGTGAGAAAGGCCAAGGTGTGATCATTGGTTGCAATTCTTGAGTTGGAGTATGAATCAAATCTCCATGCTATTGACACTAGAAACACTTTTGCACATACTGATGGGCTTCTCTTTCCATGGTTGGCCAATAGTACCTTGTTCTCAACATTTTCTTAGTTGAAGTCATACCACTAGAATGGGAACTGCATATGTCGTCATGTACTTCTGTTAAAGCGGTCAAGACTTCCTCTTGGTTAAGACATCGTAGTAATGTCCCTTCGATGCTTCAATAGTAAAGGGTATCACTTAGGATCATGAATTGGGATGCCTTTTTAACAAAGGTATTTTAAAGGTTCAAGGTGATATCAGATGGGAGGGTTCCTCTATTTAGGTAGGTAAAGATGTCATGATATCATGGGGATCCAAGACCAACAATGACACACACGAATTCAAATTCGGGGATTTCAAAAGTTGGTATGAGAAGTTGTTCTACCAAGAATTCACATTGGAGGACGTTGTTCTACATGTCTAATAGTGATCCAATTGTTGGCATGGTGTCTGTTGCTTTGTTATTCATGCGAGGAATCTGCTCAAAATTTATTTCTATGAAAAGGTCCTTGAGACTCTCTACCATGTTTTTTTAAGGGGTAAGCTTGTCATCCTTAGTTTGATAATCATCATTGACTTGGTTGATAACCAGTTGTGAGTCTCCATAGAATTTCATCTCTTGTATCTGCCATTGAACTACTATTCTTAGACCTATGATTAGGGCTTGTACTCAACAATGTTGTTAGTGCAAGGGAACAATAACCGAAATGACTTTGGAATGAAATCACCTTGAGGGGTGATGAAAATAATACTTGCTCCTAATCCATGTTGGGTGAACAATCCATAAAAATACATCTTCCACTAAGCTATGAGATTGATAAGGAACACTGATTCATCAGGGAACTCAGATATCAAAGGGTTCTTAGCATAGATAGGTGCCTCTGCTAGTTGGTGTATGATCACTTGTCATTTGATTTCCTTGTGCTCTACATACTCTATGTTGACATTTGTTAAGATCATTACCCATTTTGCAATTTTCCCCGTGAGAGTTGCTTTGGATAACAGGTATTTCAATGGGTCAATCTTTGTAATGAGCTTGATTTGATGTGACAACATGTAGTGATTGAATTTTTGCGAAGAAAAAAATATTGCTAAGCATGCTTTCTCAATGGGTGAATAGTTCATTTCATAGCCAACCAAAGTCTTCTTGATGTAATAGATAGCCCTTTCCTTTCCATTTTCATCATGTTGTGCTAGAAGAGCTCCTACTACTGCTGACATTGCTGAGATATACAAGATTAGTGGTTTGTTTGGTATTGGTGGCATGAGTACTAGAGGTGTTAGTAGATAGTCTTTGATCATCTAGAAAGATTTATCACACTTCTCATCCCTCTTGTAAGTTATCCCTTTATAAAGAAGATGCAAGAAGGGGTGGATTTTATTTGATAGTTGTGCTATGAACCTTCTGATGGATTGCAATCTTCCTTGTAACCCTCTCATCTATTTTAGTGTTTGTAGTGGTTCCATGTATAAAATGACTTTTACCTTTGTTGGATCAATTTCTATTCCACTTTGTGAGACGATATAACTGAGAAGTTCCCCTGATGTAACCCCAAAGATACTTTTTAGGTTTAGCTGTACCTTGTATTCATCCAACCTATCAAAGATGGGTCTTAAGACTTGTATGTGATCACTCTTCTTTTATTTTGCAAAAAATATCATCCACATAATCTTTGATTGTTTTTTTGGATCATGTCGTGAAAGATGAGAGTCATTGCTCTCTGATAGGTTGTTCTTGTATTCTTTAGCCCAAATGACATCACATTACAACAATAGATTCCCCATGGACAAGTGAATGCAATTTTGTGTTGATCCTCCTTGGTGATCATGATTTTATTGTAGCCTAAAAAAACCATCCATGAGTGACAACACTTCATTCCTAGATGTTAAGTCTACAATGAGGTTGATATTAGGAAGAGGGAAATCATCCTTCGGGAATGCTTTGTTCAAGTCTTTGAAATTAGTGCATATTCTGATGCTCCTTGTGGGTTTTGAGACTAGTACCAGGTTTGAAACCCACTCAAGATAATCTATTGGACAAATAAATCCAATGTCAAGAAGCTTTTGTAACTCGATTTTGACCAAGAGTGCTATCTAAGGGTGCATCTTCCTTAAATTTTTCTTGACTAGCTTGGCTTGAGGATAGACTGCTAAGTGTTGTACAACCACTTCTGGATCAAGCCTTGGCATATCTGTGTAGGACCATACAAATTTAGCTCTGCACTCTTTTAGGAATGCTACTAGGTTCTTCTGTTCTTCATCCAACAAGAATTCAACATAGAAAGTGATCTTAGGTGCATCTTCGGTACCTAAATTTTTCTGGAGTGGCCTTTTCTGCTAGTACTGCTGATTCTCTGGATGCATTACAGTAAGGGGGAGATTGAATCCCTCATCCTTGGGCACCTCAAAGAGGTTTTTACCATTAGATGTGTCCTTTTTAAAACTATTTTAGGATCAAAAAGTGCCACAATGTGGTTTTCACTTAAAGATCTGCATGTTAGTTGCATTTCATCAATTTTGCAACTGAAGGATTCAATTGTCTCCCCATAGTATGCCTCTGTATCTAGCTCTATATCAAAACCTACTTTGTGATTTTCTTATGGTAAGTTGTCACAGAGTCCCATGAATTATGAGATTGCTTCATCATTTTTGAATAAATAAAAGAATTGATGGTCCTTGTTGGTCCATGTCAATAAGTTGTGGGTAGAATAGGTGTATTTTAGTGGGTGGATTGCTTGGAGCAAAGGATGTAATGGATATCATGATGGGGGAGTTGTTTTTAAACAAGTCAGCAACATCAAGGGGGAAGTCATCTAGGGTTGTGTCACATGATAGAGTTAACCAAGAGGAAGCCTCAACTCGTTTAGTGGAAGTACCTTTTCCAATAAGGGTGACCTTGCTAGTAGTACAACCCAGGCCAAGATTCTTTAGTCATTCTCAGTAATGCTAGGTTCTAGTAAAACATTATCATTTTATCCTAGCTTCTTGTTCTTGTTATATCCCATTCCCTTCATTAGCTACAAGCCTTTGTTATCATCTTCCATAGGAAGAGTGGGGATAGGTCATTCATCTTGATAGAGGATTTTAGAGACATTGTCCGTATTGACATCTTATTGATCAAAATCCCCCCACTTGGTGAAGGTAGTAGCTACCATCTTGATAGTTTCAGGCTCTTTGTTGCTAGACATGGGTTTTCCATGAGATTGAGGAGAAAAAGGTAGCTCTCCTAAGACAAAGGTTTTCTTCATTAGCTTATTCTTCCCACAACCATCATCCTAGATCACTGCTTTGATGTCAGGAATGTTCTGCACAATGGGTGTTTTCATTGTTGAGGTAGATGCAAGGGATGATGGATCAACAAATGAGGTAGAAGGTGTAGGCCCTTTGTCATTCTTGGGTATTTGGGGTATTTTATAGAACTTGGTCTCAAGATTCTTACAATAGTAAAAAAGCTCAGGATCTCCATGAATGGCAACTTCTCTTCCTTCAAAAGGAAACTTTACACATTGATGGTAGGTTGAAGCTATATCTTTTATGGCATGGATCCAGGGTCAACCAGGCAGTATGTTGTAGGGAAGTGTTAACACAAGGATTTGAAAGGATTCTATGATCGAAGTTTGTTTGAAAGAAAACAATGATGTTTTCATAACAAGCATTCAACAAATCTATGAAACACAATCAATGACCTGCACTATAACATACTGAATCTAAGCAAGACATTGAGGCAATAAGATTAAAATGAGGATTTGATGGAAATCACAAACTATTAATCTAAAGACGTACTCACAATACATGCACAAGATAGATATGAGAAGGAATGGCAAGCTTCTTTATTGAAAAATCTGGGATATTTGCATTACAAATCTCAAGAAATCATGAGTTACAAAGTGAGAATGATATGCCTCAACAATCTCCAAACCAAGAACTAACTCCAATAATGAAAGAAGAGAAAGAATTATAGAAAGAGTCTTAAAATTAGAAATTGAATTTTGGCTCCAAAAGTTGATGTGTTGTCAATCCTTTCCTCCAAATAAGGCATGCAATTGCCAACCAACTCCAACAAGAGTTGTCAAAGTTTGAACAACTTTGTGGGTCGTATACAAATGAAAATCCCTCCAAATCAGGATCATAACTGAAAGTAACAAAGGTGTTTGTACCTCAAAACACTCCTTGACTCATATCAAGTCAAAAAGAATTCATAACTGAAGTTAAATTCCTGATTTAGTGCTAAAAAATCCTTGATTTTCTCAACATGTTGGCATATCTTTTTCAATCATCTCCATGATTTAAGCAAGTTCTCAATGCTCCATTGAACTCTTTTAACCAAGTCTTTGACATTACAATAAAAGCACATTATTTTGCTCTGAAGATATCTTTTAATTTAAATGATTTATAATTATCATTTAAAATAAAGATTTACAATTTCAATACTTGTCTCATCACTTGAAATCTCTAATTTTGCATTTAATAATAACATTTATTTAAAAATGATTTATAAATATCACTTTAAATAAATGTTTTACAATTGACTCTAAATGCAAAACAAAGACTTTTAAATAGATCAAAGGCATTAATTTTGCATTTTATAATAACATTTATTTAAAATCATTTATAAAAATCATTTTTAATAAAGTTTCAAATTTAATGCAAAATAATAGAAAAGTTTATAAGACATAGATGAGAGATTAAAAGAATTGGAGGAAAAAACCTAAGGCACAAAAAGCCACGGCCATAGTGAAAGAATAAAGTTTAACTTAAAAAATTTAAGGCAAAAGATTGCCTTCTCTAATGCATCCCTTAGGGTTATAACCCTAAAATGAATGATAGACATTCATTTCATTTCATTCTTTTGCTATTGGAAGAAGAGAGCCGCCATGGATGAAACCCCAACCACGTTTTTGCTGGTTTCCACTATATTTCGAGCCATTTTTTGAAGATTCTGGAAGATTTATGGCAGAAATACGAAGGTAAATAGACTTATCTTTAAATCTGGAGAATTTTCTTTGTCTTTAAAAGCTTTTGAAAGCCTAACAGGCTACGGTTATACATATTTCTGATATTTTTCTTTATGAAACTTCTATATATTGTGATTTTTATTTAGTCACCATGGATAACTTAGCTGATCTTTTAAATTTTTGCTTTCATTTTCAATGCTTGACTTCTTCTTCATTTCGAACTCAAGATTATTGTAAAAAATCTAAAAATCTTTGTTGTATATTCACCTCCCATTCTGTAGCTGTAGCCATGCATTTTCATGCATTTGGGTATTTGTTTTATTGTCGAATATTACTCGATATCTTTCTTTGGTGACAAATTCCTCCATGAATGGCTACAGTTTTGATTTTACTCCATCTCTTTTCTAGCTTGCAAGGTGCTGTTACCATAAAATCTTACTGAGCAGCAAATAAATTTCTCTTCTGTGTTTTTCTGGAAACTCTATGCTAAACACCACAGCTTCAAGCATTTGATGAAGTAATTTTTTCTGTATTGACTTTTCCTGTAAGTCACTATGAATGGACTCTTTGACCAAGAGTTTTAGCTCCTTATTTTACTTCTGAGGGTTTACCATACTGCTCACATGCTACTCTTGTTTCATGGCTGATTTTCATCATTTGATAATGATTTTTTTGTTCTATACTCTTTTGATGATGTCTCTTGATTATCAGTATGATAATACTCTATTTTATCAAGTTGATTGCTGCTTTCCAGATATATAGGAATGTTATCTAGTTTTTTGACTATTCTATTAAAGCAAGCTATCATTATTGACTGCTAAAAACTCTATTTCATGAACCTGTACATTGTATTCATGGGTTTTGGCGATTAATAACATGACTGCCCTGCTAATTGTAACTCATTCAGCTATTTTTATTTTGACTGTTCTTGTTGATTGTAGATACTAACTCCATTTGAAACTGTTATGAATGATTCATTAAAGTAATTGGGCACAATGTTGTTTTTTTTTTTTGGTTCTATAATGCACAAAGGTATTTGACTGAGCTGGGCTCAACCCTTGTGGGAGCCACATTTTACACCACTCATATTGTAATTTGATAAATTCAGCAACATTACATTTCCTGTTTCTGCACATGAAACAAACAAGTTAGTAAAAACAATGGATCAAATGATTCTTTGATGATTTGATCTGCCAGTTTTCATTTATCTCTTAGATATTGACTAAGTTGATCTGATTTGACAATGAGTGCAAATTATATTCCTGTTGAATTCAACATGTTTTCTTGAATTTCATGACCTGAGCTCTAACACCACTTTCCATTAATTGCAGATTCTAAATTTGAGAAGCTAAGGAGTTAAAGATCGAAGGTGATGAAGACCAAACAAAAGAATGATGAATCAAGTCTACATCAGCCCTTAAGGCAATGACGACATGATTTTCTTTTACATGTTTCACTTTACTTGTTCTTCAGTTGTATAGTTTGTATTTTTTGTTGAATTGAATAAACTTAGTCTACCCACAGCTTGTATGGGATCACAAAACATATTTCTTTTAATAAATCAATTGTTCTTGATATGTCATGGCTTGTGATAAGAAATCTAAGTTCTTTTTCCGATTACATAATGAAACAATGATATTGCAATTGTTTTGAAAACAAGTTTTGTAATAAAAAAGAATGATTATCTGCATTCTAGCTCTTAAATCTGCAATGCTTTTCTAAAAAAACAGCAGTAACAATCACTACATAATGAATCACTTAGCTTGAATGACGTTCTTCAAATGAAATTTTTTCAATGATTGCCTTGTCAAGATTGTTGAATCAGTTTAACTCAAATTGGTTGAATGATTTTGATAAAGCAATCCTAAAACATGTAATTCTAAAAACAATTTTTTTGTATACCCCAACAAGTAATTGCTTCCAAACTTCATTAATTTATGCAGGAAGCAAAAATTAATAACAGGAAGATCAAGGTCTAACACTTGACATGTAGTTTTTGTGATGAGGGGTCCCACTTGGATGGGTAGTGTGATCATTCCTTGTGATACTCATTCTTGGTCATCATATGCCCTGATGTTGTTACTCTTTGTCTTTTCAATAGTATCCTCTGAATAGCCCAAATTTTTGATCAACTGAAGGGTGCTAATGTTCAATCTATAACCTCCATCTACTAAGACTCTTTTAACCTTGTTCTTATGAATGATAACCTCAAGGTGTAAAGCACAATTATGGGATGGCTATGACAGTAGGCCTTTCTCAGAGAATGTTAGAAGGTGATTAGCGATATGGCCTACTATAGCTTGAAACTAATTTGTATCAATATATTTGGGGATAGAGGATTCTAAAAAATCTTTCTCCAAGATCTCTCTATGCACGGGGGATAGCCTCAACAGTTCTAAGATTGATATCTATGTGGGGGTATTTTTAATTTGCTCTAAAAGACTATACTTGCTAGTTCTTGCTATTGGCTGAGTAGGTTGTTCCCTAGATTGAGGTGGGACTCCTTGGATGGTGACTTTACCAAATCATGTGGTGACTCCACACTTTTCACTATTCCCTTTTATGGTGATGACAGTGATGATGCTATCACAGGAAGCAACTACATTGGAATATGTATGTTGTATGTTTGTGTAATCCTTAGATTTCCCAGTGTTGTTCGCTTTGTTATGATCTGACATAGGGTTCTTGTATATCTTATAATCCTAACTATTGATTGGTACCTCAACATATATGGTTTCATTCTCTATGAGATCTTGGATAATGTTTTTGAACCTCATACAGTTTGTTTTTTTGTTTCCTTTAATCTTGTGAAAGTCACAAAGGTCGTTCTCATTGTACCAGGATGGATTCTCTTGTGGTTCTTGGTAGTTTTAAAAGTTGGGAAGTGTTATCAGATTTGACTCTACCAAAATTTTCATGATGGTTTTGATAGGTTCAGATAACTATGTGTACTTGCATTTAGGATAGTTGTTCTTGTTAGGGGTTCACCTTTGTTGCATTTTAGTGTTATTGATCTAATTGTTCCGAGGAGTTGTTGTTTGCTGCATAGTTGGTTGGATGTTAGCAAATTGAGTGTTGTTTGGTCTAGGAGCACTTAGGACCACCTTAGCATCTACGATGCCATCATTCATTACGTTCTTGTTCTTAGCCCAGACACGAGACTTGTCGTTTGAACTAGTTGATGGACAATTGTCTTTGTAAGCTTGAGTATTTCCCTGTGAGATTAGATCTCTCTTGATGTTAATGGCTCTAGGGACAATCTCGTCATAAGATTTCATGCACTTCATTTTCAAGTGGAATGATAGGTCTGGATCTAAATTTTTTACATATGATGATTCCCACTTATTGTTCATCGGGAAGAGGCCACTTTATTTTACTAGCTCTTTGCCTCCATTGTTGCAAGAAATTAGAAAAAGTTTCTCCTTTGTTTTGTTTGAGAGTGTACAATTCCTCTAGACTTACGTCCATGTCAAGATTAAAGGAGAAATGATGAATTTATCGGTAATTTCTTGAAATTTTTTGATACCGGGAGGTAGATGAGGAAACCAATCCATGGTAGGACCTGTTAAACTTTGGGGGAAGAGGTGCATTAAATAAGCATATTTGTAGGCCACCTCCATACACATAACATTGAACTCTTTGACAGGGTCCATAAGACTTCCTCTCCCTTTGTATTTATCGAATTTGGGGATTGCAAATCCAGGAGGGAATGGTACCATTGCTATGTTTTAGTCAAATGGATAAGGACATAGGTTCTGTGTATGGGGATTCTTTATATTTCCCATCTGAAGGTCCTACATTTCTTGTGACAATTCCTTAAATTGTGATGCTAGATCATCTTATGGGTTTGGTGGAGGAACATATGGTTGGATGATGGATGAGTTGTACGTGGTATTTTGATATGAGGATGTGTTGTATGGGGTGTATGGTGGCATGGGATTTTTTGAAGGTGATTGGGGTATTGATGTATATGTTCCTAACACATTTGTATTCACAATGTTCGATTGAGGGTTATAATAGGAGCCTTGTTATTGTTGTTATTGTTGGGTATTCTATTGAGCTAGTAAGGCTTGTTGTTGAGATTTTTGTTGTTGTTGCGCCAAAAGGGCTTGTTGTTGGGCATGATGTTGTTGCTGTGCTACTAAGGCTGCTTGATGAGCTTGATGTTGTTGATGTGCTAAAGCTTCTTCTTCTTCTTGCTATGCTAAGGCTGCTTGATGGGCTTGGTGTTGTTGTTGTGCTAAATCCACTTTTTGTTGCTATTGTTGCTATACTAAGGATGCTTTTTGTTGTTGTATGGCTTGCTATTAGGTTTGCTATGCTTACTTTAAGTCTAAGGAATGCACTTGCAATGTAGGATCGGGTGGTTGTTGGGACATCTGTGGAGGATTATAGGTGTTGATGTTTTGAGTGGTTAACATATTGGTGATGAGAGGTTGGGAGTACCCTTGGTTCAACATTCCTTGTAAGATAGTTGATTGAGGTGGAGGAATTTATGTTTGAGATCCCATTTGATTTTGTATGGTAAAGGGGATTGTGGGAAAAGATGAGGATTGTGCCATTAGATTGTGCGATGGGAATGACACACTAGAACCTTGAGTCCATTGATTAAAAATGCTTCCTTGTCCCATGTCTTGAGGATTTCCTTGTGTTAGGGATGTATACAATGTATTACCTATATTGACAAGGTTCATTACCAAGAGATTGTTTTGAGATAAGTTGATAATGGATGGGATGGATGTGTTTTGCAAAACCATTGGTATGGATGAACCAATTGGAGGATTCCTTAAATATGTCCCTATCTGCATTAAGGGTTGACTCTGTGGTATGGTACTAACACACCCTTGCATGTTGTTTTGAGACACTTGGTCCACACTGCTTTGCGTGATGGTGGGAACACTTATAGTACTCATGGGTATGGATGAAGAGGGATGTCCTTGATATGTGGAGGTCGTTGTGGAGTAATGAAGGTCAAGAGGTTTGTATGGTTGTTTGGGATCTTCGAGAATGGGAGGATCACCAAAGGTAGGTGTCCAAGTGGTCATGTGAGATGGAGGGTTGGTTTCAAGGGTACCCACAAGTGTTGATTTCATATGGAAGGGTATGGCCAAATTCCTTAGCAAGGCTTGTTGCAAGACTTGGAATGTATGTTTGATTTAGCCCTAGTGATGGAGTTGTGAATCCTTTTCTCAAATTTTATGCAAAAAATGATGGGGAGATAGGATCTACATTTTCAAAAGCTTGACGTTCCATGATTTCCTCCCTAGTGAGTTCAAATGGATTGTTTGTATTGTATTCTATCTCATATGTCCCTGATGGTGATGATGGTTGTTGTGATGGGGTAACTTGACTTCTCAGATCAAATTCTAGAATGCGACTTTGGTTTTCTCCATGATTCTCTTGTGTTGTGATCTTGTCTTGACCATAAATTTTGTGTCACCTTTGGGAGAGTTGTGTTGAGATTTGTAATGTTTGAACTCTCTAGTTGACTCAAATATAGGTAAAAGGGACACTCTAAGTATTTTTGGAGCAATGATGATAGTGGGGGATGAAAAGATGGGTGATGTGGAGAGTGATCTTTGCAAATGTTTTGGGACAACACTTTTGACTTAAGTTTGATGTTTTGAAGTTAGGATAAAGGATGTTTATGAACTTGGAAATCTTTA
This sequence comes from Sequoia sempervirens, assembly GCA_007258455.2. Lineage (NCBI taxonomy): Eukaryota > Viridiplantae > Streptophyta > Pinopsida > Cupressales > Cupressaceae > Sequoia > Sequoia sempervirens. The sequence goes on from VDFB02000003.1 coordinate 15,793,030, forward strand.
GGGTAGACTCGCGACCTTCAAGATAGACTAGTTCAAAAATGATAACTAACTCAACCAAATGCATGGAAAATGATACATTTCTCATGCAAAGTATCTAAGTTAGGGTTTGGGATTGGTTGATGTCTAAGCCAAAAAGTGTTGATGTATTCAAAATTTTTGAAAAGTTTGGTGAAGTGAAAGATGAGATTTTGATGAAGGGGTGGATGAAATGTTTGACCCAATGTTGACTTAAAGTGAATCTTTGTTTGAAAAGAACAAGGTAGTGAGAACATGCTATACCTCTAAATTTTTCAAACCCTAAAGTCGCAATGACTTAGAGAAGTTCAAAATTTTGAAAAAGACCAAGGTTTTGATTGTAATAGAAGGAATACAAGTTTGGATTGTTCCTTGAAGCACATTTGTAGAAGTTGTATACCAACCTAATTTTGGTTTTGTGAAGTGCCAAAAGGTATTTTTTGAGAGCTTTTGGACTAAGATTTCTAAGTTTGAAATGACGACTTGTAGACCTTACTTTGGGGATTCTGACTTTGCGTGAGATCATTTAGAAAAAGTTTAAGTTTATGGAAGAAAGAAGGATATTTATTTCCTCACGATGGTGGTAATATGGGCCATCTAGCCTCAATATCAGCTTGTTCCTCTTCTTCATCTAAAATGGTTGTTGCATTTCTCCATTGGGTAGGTGTTTCTTTTGTTTCAAAAGTGAAGCTTCTCAAACTACTAATGATATTGGTTGTTTCTCTGTTAATGAGTTAAAAGTTTGGTTGAATGATAGCACCTTCAAGATTAGGTTGTTCAACGGGAGTAATCGGTCTCCAAATAGTCAGGTGGGGTTCAATTGTCAATTTTATCTTGCTTAAGTGAATTTATTTTACCACAAACACTTGTCTTGATTAAGTTTTCAAACTAAATGTTTATGTCAAAAAAATCATAACTTTCATAATGTCCATTTTGTGAGAATCAAGAGGTTGAAGCCATAATTTCCTATGTTGTCTTTGGAAAATATGGATTGAGATATAAGTCAAGATATTTAGAAATCTCCAAGGATAGAAATCCTTAGCAAAAGTAGTAATATCAAGGCTATTTCAAAAAGAGGTATCCATATTTAAGCCAAAGTGTTTGAAATTTTGAGGAAGATAGTGAATGTTTGTTTGTAACATTTTGAAACCAAGCAATGTATCAAAATGACTCACAATCATTTACAATACTAGGTTTGAAATGGCCATACTTGTTGAGTCCCCACTCGAATTTCTCCAAACATTAAGACATTGTGAACAGTTAGAGATTTGGCGACACTGGCTCCCCTCCATGGCACACACTTCTCAGGACCACCAAATCTCAAAATCCTGAAGATCCTAAGATCCTAAGGATTTTTCTATTTCAACAATGAATAGTACAAATATGGTGTGGCTTCAAAATGATCGTTCTTGCACCAACAAGACTTAAGGATTTTTAGTAACTAAACAATTTGGTTCTTAGTAACAAACTGAGAACACCTAGCCGTATACACACCCGCTTTGCCACTTAAGGCTCTTACTACCATTCCCGTTCCACTTAAAGCATGGTACTAGGTGTAGTATGATATATAGTCTAGGATAGAAGGTACTTTCTCACGATTCCCCAACCTTTAATATAGCCCACCGGTAAACGTGCTTGCAAGAACTTGCCTATGAGTTTCCCATTACGGGGTGTGTCTCATAGTAAGTCCTCGCTTAAGGGTGACACAAAGCATAAAAGTGTACTTAAGTATTTCTCTTCACCCAAGATCGCATGACGCACAAGGGGATTGGATACATACTATAAGTGCACACAAACAACGAAGTACACTTGGAGTGTTTCTCTTCACCCAAGATCACATGAAGCACAAGGGGATTGGATACACACTAAAAGTGTGTCAAAACAAAGAAAACACTCATTCATTTTACCGACTAAAGTTAAGATGAATTCATTTTATGCACCAAACAAAATGTTAAGTTTCCTTTTTCAATTTTAAAACCCAAAAGACAAGATAAAATGAGGGTTCAATTTTAGTCTCGTTTGAGCGTTTGTTTTAAGCACAAATGAAAATTAGTGAGGTCCTAGAGCATAAAGTAAAAATCATAATAATTGGGTTATAATTTCCCCAAAGCATCAAACTATTGTTACAATCATAAAATATTATGAAGAGAATGCTTCTTCACTCTAGCTTCGTGTTGTCCAACCTACAAAACCTTGTTATTCTAACAACCAGAATAATGTTAGAAGTGTGTTAGTAATCTGACAAATCAAAAAAATTAAAACACATGCTGAAAAATGATCATTGAATTTCTTACTAGAGTTGGGAATTTTTGTACATGATAACATCACTTTGGTGAATTTGGGTATCACTTTGCAGAGAAAAAAGTGAGCATGATAGCATCATGATTTGGTTGAGTGTCGCCATTTTAAGATTTTGATACCTCTAAAAAAGTATTAGTATCACCATTTTTTAATCAGCGTTGGTGTATTTAATAGGTGTCGCTATTTCAAATTAAGATAGCGTTGCTATATGGTGATGTGCTGCAAAGTGCATCATTAAAATTGAGTTGGGCGTCGCTCCATCCTATAAAATTCAAAATGAACAAAATTCGAGATAGAAATTGATTAAATTTGATTGGTTTTCCCTCCTAGCACCAGAATGTGACTGAGGATATTAGTATGGGCCAATTATGCTTGATCCATGATGAATCGAAGCATAATGAAGCCACTAATAATCAATATAAATATGATCAATCAAATTGAAGTTAAACTAAACATTGATTAAAACAAAGCATTCTAAATTATGAAAATGTTTGAAACGTCCATTATAACCCATTTGAAACTTATCCCATTTTGGGAGAGGTGTTGTGTTGATGTGGAATGATGACCCTTTCCCAATCCTGTGATCAGTGAGCTTGTTTCAATTGGTTCTATTGAAGAGAATCGATGAAATAGTTGTGAGATGTGATTGAAAACATGATTTATGCTAAAACGAGTATGATGCAAAAGCTAATGTAAATGATTTATGCTAAACTGATTCAGATTTGTAATTGCTAAGCTAATCTAAATGAGATTTAACCTAAAAAGATTCAAACCCTCATTATCTAATTAGCTAAATGGAGGCATCATGGAATCCATTAATGGAAGCTAATCTATTATGCAACTAATTGAAACTAAAATATGATAAATGTGAGTTAAAAATGAGTGCGAGTGTGAGTGATTTCAACAACATAAGTTTGCTCTGAAAAAGATGGATCCATTTGTCTCCAAATCATGTCTTATTTATAGGAAAGCAAATGAGAAATAGAGGGTTGAGATAAAAAATATTAATCAACAGTCAAGGATGGAGGAAATTTGATGTAGGAGCATCCTTGGTTCTTGGAAATCTTGCATCAACCAAAAATATTTTCATTTCAGTTTTGTTCTTGTTCAGTTCAAGTTGGCGGATTCAACATATTTACTCACCAAACCCTGTGGGTCTATGTTTTCATCATGGACATGTTAATTTTCCTTATTCTAAGATTTCAGATCGATTGGATCTTTTTCTGGCAAGTTATCACTTCCGGATTAAGTGGCAGTTTCTTGAACCGACACCATAATAGTTTCAAGCCTAACGACTAGTTTGATCTCTTGTGGATCCTTCCTGTAACATGCAGATCCTCACGATGTGTTTTGAATTGTTCCATGGAGTGTCCCTGACCTTAATTTAGGTCCAAACTTTATCCTATGCACCTATTGAGGAGAAATTCAAATTTGAGGCTGGCCTATTTCATGCACATGTTACATTTTCCTTCATCGAAGATTGTGATGATCTTTGGACGACGTGAAAGATTCTAGATCTTCGAATGTGATATAAATCATTGTAATCAATCATTAGGAAGGAAAGCAGATTAATATAGGGTTTGATATGTAATATTTCAGCTCGAATTAAGGAGAATATAGGAACATTGCATTTTGAGCATGTTGTATCAAGTATGTGAGCTGAATCTGTAAGCCCAGATGTTGCCAATTGATTGTAATCAAATTTTTTGATAATATGAATGTTTGAATGAATCTGCATTTTCCTCCATATTCTGTGTTGCTTCTATTGTGTAACTCTTTTTGCAGGGTCTAGATTATTCTCTTTGAGGACCCTCCTACCGTGGCTACACCAGATTGGTATCAGAGCGAGATTCATTCCGTGAGAGATCATCAGAGTTTGTGGAGTCCTGTTGAAGATTTGTTTTGGGTTGGTAGACTGAGGATCCGACTTGCAGCTGTAGAGGACTTGTGTAAATATGGTGGGAAGAAGAAATGGTAGAGGAAATGGAGTGCGTGGAAATGCAGACGCAACTATGATGGAGATTTTGATAGGAATTGTTGCTAGATTAGAAGTAGTTGAAACAACCCAGAGGAGAGGTCGACCAGTTGATGATGTGAGTGATGAAGAGGTAGAAGAATAGGGAGAAAGGGAAAGAGAAGATCAACTTGGCCTGGATCAGGGAGAAGAGAGGTTCATAAGAGCCCTAACTAGAGAAAATACTAAACCACATTTCAATCCACTGGATTATAGTGGTAAGTTGGATTTGGATGAATTGCTTGATTGGATAATGAAGATGGAGAAGTATTTTTATTTTGAAAAGTTAAGAAGGTGAAATTTGATTGTACAAAGTTGAAAGGACATGCATCCCTTTAATGGGAACATTTGTAGATAGATACAAAAAGAAGAGGAAAGGAGAAGATACAATCATGGGATTGGATGATGAGCAAGTTAAAGACGAAGTTTATGCCTGTAGATTATTAGATCAACTTGTTCTGGAAGTTGTAGAATTTGAAGTAGAAGGTGTTAAGTGTGACAGAGTATACTGAGGAGTTCTACAAGTTGAATATCAGATCTAGACATTTAGAGGATGAGATCGAACAAGTAGCCAAATATGTGAATGGCTTGAGGCCATCTATACAGGATGAGATCAATTTGATCAAATTGCAGAGTGTGGAGGAGGCATATCAATGTGCCCTAAAAGTAGAAGAGAAGCTAAATAAAAGACATGAGTAGAGACATAGAGGAAGAGGTGGAATATTTTAGAGAGGAATAACTTTTACTAGAGGAGGAAGAGGATCTTTTGTAGATCAGAATAAAGATAAGGAATTAAGTAAGAATGATAATTTGTATCGTAGAGATGATGTAAACTCTTATAGGAGAGGAGGATATGGTGGTTACCGGAATGAGGGTTATAGAAAATATGATAGAGGACGGGAGAAAAGAGTATTCAAGGGAACTTGTTTTAAGTGTGGTGGAGAAGGACATTGAGCATTTGAATGTAATCGGGGAGAGACAAGCATAAAGGCAAAGAATAGTAGAAGAACAACCTTTGCCGAGAGGATCATGCTGGATCATCTAATAAATCGGAAGAAGGAGAAGTGTTGGTGAACAAAAGAGTATTGTGTCAAAGTGAGATGGAGTAGGAATAGGTGCAGAGAAGGAATTTTTTTTGGACCAGATGCAAGGTAGCTAGTAAATGTTGCAATGTGATTATTGACAGTGGAAGTTCAGAGAACCTGGTTTCTGAAGAAATGGTGACCAAATTGAAGTTGGAAAGATTGAAACACTTGAAGCCCTATCAGATAGCATGGATTCAAGATGAGTATAGGATACTGGTAAGTGAACAATGTTTGGTGAAATTGAAGATAGGAAATTATAATGATGAAGTTTTGTGTGATATCATGCCTATGGATGTATTCCATGTTTTTTTGGGAAGGCCTTGGTAGTATAATAGGTAGGATATTCATGATGGAAAGAAGAACACATATACCATTGTTGCTAATGGGATGAAGTAGACCTTGTTGCCATTGGAGGATGTTCCTAAAGTTAAGGTTTGTATGAATGCTAGAGTTTTTTTGGTTGATGGAAGGAAATTTCTGGATGGACTAAGACATGAGAACATGTGTTATGCCTTGGTTCCTAAGAAGGTTGAAGATTTGAAGCATGTAGAAGAACAACCATAGGAGATAAATGAGTTGCTAATAGAATATGAAGAGATCATTTTAGATAATGTACCTGATGGATTGCCACCTATGAGGAGTATAAGTCATTGCATGGATCTGATTCTTGGAGCTAGTTTTCCTAATAAAGCAACACACTGGATGACACCAAAAAAGAATGAAGAGTTGAATAGACAAGTGCAAGAGTTGTTGAAGAAGGGTTTGATCAGAGAAATATTAAGTCCATGTGCAGTACCTGTTGTGCTAGCACCTAAGAAGGATGGAGAATGGAGGATGTGTATAGACTCTAGAGCCATAACAAAATCAAGGTGAAGTATATATTTCCCTTACCCCAGATGGATGACATTATGGATTGTTTGAGTGGATCTAAATACTTTACAAAGATAGATTTGAAGAGTGGATATCATCATATCAGAATCAAAGAAGGGGATGAGTGGAAGACAACATTCAAGACAAATGAAGGATTGTATGAGTGGCTGGTGATGCCTTTTGGACTAACACCGAGTACTTTCATGAGGCTGATGAATGAGAGGTTGAGAGAAGAGAAATTGTTGATAAACATTAGGAATTGTAGTTTCATGAAGGAAGAATTGGTATATCTTGGATTTGTGATATATGTGGATGGATTGAAGATGGATCCTAAGAAGGTAAGAGAAATTGTTGAATGGCCTACATCGGAAAGCATTGGAGAGGTAAGATCATTTCATGGATTGGCTAGTTTCTACTGAAATTTCATTAGGAATTTTAGTTCTATTTGTAGTCCTATGATAGAAACAATGAGAGGAGATAAGAAGGATTTTAGGTGGACATCTAGAGCAGACTGGAGTTTTGAGTTGTTGAAAATAAAAATTAAGCAACCTGTTTTATCTTTACCAAACTTTAATAAGGTATTTCAGGTAGACTATGATGCAAGTGGGAATGCAATTGGAGAAGTTTTGAGTCAAGAAGGAAGACCGGTAGCTTATTTCAGTGAGAAATTGAAAGATTATAGGAGAAGGTATTTAGTGTATGACCAGGAGTTTTATGCCATAGTTCAAGCCTTGAAGAAGTGGAGACATTACTTGTTTCCTAATGAGTTTGTGTTATATACATATCATCAAGCGTTGTAGTATTTGAATAGTCAATGCAGTATAAGGAGTGAGTAGATGAAAAGAGGAGACATAAGGAGTTTAGAGTTGGAGATGAAGTGATGGTGTATTTGAGGAAGGAAATATTTCTAGTTGGCACATATAATTAGCTCAATATGAGGAAGTTTGGACCCTATAAGATTTTGAAGAAATTTGATTCAAGAAATGCATATGAAGTAGAGTTACCAGATGACATGGGTATATCACCTATATTCAATATTGTAGATCTACATCAGTACCATGAAGTAGAATTCAGTGAAGAAAATAAAGAAAAATTATAGAAATAGTTTCCTAAATAACAATCAAATGAGACATAAGAGATTTTAGATATTAGAGATGGGAGGAAAATGCGTGGAAGACAGTACAAAGAATATCTTGTGAAGTGGAAAGGCAGATCAGTGGAAGATTCCTCTTGGATTTCTCAGGCTGAGGTAGACCGTATTGGTTTTCCTTTAGCCCCAACAAAGTGAGAGACTCACTTTTCAAATAACCCCGGATGTCTGATGTAGGAGCATCCTTGGTTCTTGGAAATCTTGCATCAACCAAAAATATTTTCATTTAAGTTTTGTTCTTGTTTAGTTCAAGTTGGTGGATTCAACATATTTTCTCACCAGACCCTATGGGTCTATGTTTTCATCATGGAAATGCTCATTTTCCTTATTCCAAGATTTCAGATCGATTGGATCTTTTTCCAGCAAGTTATCACTTATGGATTAAGTGACAGTTTCTTGAACTGGCACCAAAATAGTTTCAAGCCTAACAACTAGTTTGATCTCTTGTGGATCCTTGCCATAACTTGCGGATCCTTGCGATGTGTTTTGAATTGTTTTGTGGAGTGTCCCCGACCTTAATTTAGGTCCACACTTCATCCTATGCACCTGTCGAGGAGAAATTCAAATTTGAGGCCGACCTATTTCATGCACACGTTACATTTTCCTTCATTGGAGATTGTGATGATCTTTGGCCGATGCAGAAAACTCTAGATCTTCAAATGTGATATAAATCATTGCAATCGATCATTAGGAAGGAAAGCAGATTAATATAGGGTTTGATATGTAAGATTTCAATTTGAATTAAGGAGCATATAGGAACATTTCATTTTGAGCAGGTTGTATCAGGTCTGTGAGCCGAATCTATAATCCCGGATGTTGCTAGCCGATTGTAATCGAAATTTATGATAATATGAATGTTTGAATCTGCATTTGCCTCCATATTTTGTGTTGCTTCTATTGTGTAACTCTTGCTGCACGGTCTGGGCTGTTCTCTTTGAGGACCCTCCTACTGTGGCTGGCCAAAATTGGAGGCATGGATCATGGATTCTCATCAACAGGTGAGAATACAAGATGAGATTTAATTAAGGTTCTCATTCCTTCCAAACAAGAACACTTTTGACCTGTACAAGAGGTCAAAAGTTAACTTGCACAAGAAGTCACAAGTTAACTTGCATAGGAAGTTAAGTGAGAATATTCCCTTTTTCAAATGATTGGAGGAGAGAGAATATTGTTTTGAATATTCTCATGGGTGAGAGAAAATGACATTTTTCAAATTAAAACAATGTTTAATTGTGCAAAAAAGGGGAGGGAATATTCCCTTTTGGAGGAATGTGCAAAGGAGGAAAATTCCCTTGCAAGTGGGAGGAATTAGATTAATTAGATAATTGCTAATTAACAAGGGTTTAATCATGCAATTAGGGGATTTAGAAGAATAAAGTGATATTCACTAAATTAAATGATTTAATGAAAGGGAGAAAGGTGAAATGATATTTAATTAAATAACTTAAGGTTATTTAATTAAATAAGAAGACTTAGGGAATTAAATTAAATATTTTGATTTATTTAATTTAATGAGATGAAATGCTAGCATGAAAGGGGGGATTTAACCCGATTAAATGAATTAGGTTAATAGATGTGAATGATGTAATTAATTAAATAGCTAGGATAATCTAATTAATTAAGTGAAAAGAGAATGGGTTTCAAGAGGAAATGATGTTAGTATACCTGATTCAAGTGTATGACATCATTTAGGACATTTTTTCAGTGTCTACATATAGTTCCTAGGATAACTCTCACTCCCTTCTTCTATGTTGAATTGTATATTCAATGGATGCACATGATTCTATGATACATGTGCAATTGGTGTGTTTTATAAATCTTGTGTTATGATTCTATTTTGTATGGTGTGTATGATATCCTACATGTATTTAATATTTGAGTATTGATCCTATATCATGTATATCTACTTGGAAATCATTTATATGTGATGTGGATTATGTGTAAGTTTAACTTGGAGTTCTTAATATGTTTGTTATTAGACCATCTAGTCAATTTCCTCCTTGTTCAATGAGGTGGGATTGAGGTTTCCACATGATTGGGTGGTGTTGAAATACCATTAGGGACTTAAAGATATTTTAAAGTGGCTTGGAGAGCATGCATGAACTCCTCTATCTCTTGTTATATGCTATTATGTTCCTCTTATTCCTTTTGTATAAAATGTATAATTTATGAACCTTTGATGTTCTTATCTATAAACTGTAATTTGTTCTGAATGGTAGTGTATTGTACTATTTCTCACCCTTAGAGGTGATGTAATCAACCTTAAAGTTGGATTATGAATGGATACTTAATGACCTTATGTTTTCTTAAATTATATCATGTGGCATTGAGTACAACTTCTCATCCATTGGTGCTAACCATGTCATAGCATTGTTGATAAATAACCTCCCTTCTTGTTCATATCTATGATGCTATAATGATTTGAATGTATCTATCATCTTTATTGTTTGTCTCCTTGTGAACCTCGCCATTTTATTGTATGAATAATTCTTGAGATAAAGATTTTTATCTTAAGGATTAGACTAATTTTAAAGGTTTTTAAGAACTCTATTCTTGGCTAATATGGGGCCCACACATATTTGAGTGTTTGGGTAGGACCATTTTTGCACAACATGAAAAATGAGGGAGTTATGTACCTCAATGATCATAAAACTATAGCTTGGTGTCCATGCTACCTTATAAAAAATTTGTAGAGTTGCAAATGGCCTGTTGGTCCATAACATTTGAGTTACTAGATAGAGGTATTTCATCCTTAGCTTGAGAAATTACATGACTACATTTTAGATTTTGAATTCTAAAGTGCTAATCTATTTTTAAATTAAAAAAATTATTTTTTTGTACATGCCCATTTAAATGCTTGATGTATGTCAATATTTGAAGTCTATGATGGTTTCTAGTTAGATTTTGAGCCTATCCACACAATTTTGAAGAGTTCAAATTTGAAATTTAGACTCTACAATTTGATTTGACAAATGAGGATTCAACTTTGAAGTTTGATTGTAGTAGTAATGGGATTTTGGTACTTGGTGTTTGACATTAGTGAAAGGATTGGATTTTGTATGGTTTACACTATGTCGATCAAATCTTGAAGCTCAAGATCATGCAATTTAAATGTAGAAACCCAAGCTATCCATGCAAGATGTAATCTATAGGTCAAAGTATAAAGTTTGAGCTAGTATAGGGATTATGTAATTTAGAGTTTGAAGCCCAAATTTATGCATATTTTTCCATAAATCCCAAGACAAGTTAGAATTGTCCTTGTTTTTCAAATATTGAGAGGCTTGAGGAGTGATTAATTAAGCAAGGTGTAAGGGTTTTCTATTTATCGAGAATATTGACATTCCTTTGGTTCTCATTGCTTACATTAGTCAAAGTAGTTTAGGCTTGTGGTCTAGTATTTGTTCTACTTATGTCACCATACATAGTGCACTAGTGTGTGTTAGGTATGTCATCATGTTGTATTGTGGTACCTTGTGCAGATAGGAGTGTAATGTGGCATGTTTGGTGTCACCTTTATATATGAAAAAAAATTTCATTTTTTGTTGTTGATGTCTTAGGTGAAACCTTGGGTCATTATAGATGTAGAAGAGATGAGCATAAAAATTAAGAGAATTAATAAGTTGTAAGTGGGGAAAGATGAAGTTTAGGATTTTAGGATAATATAAAAAATGAAAGGAAGGTTACTATATGATAAGAAGACCTAGATGCATATGCCAAGGGATACATAAGGGATGAAAATAGTAAAACTAAATGTGAAGGGGAAGAGAATAAAATACATATAGTTAGCTAGGAAGAAGTAATAATTCTAAGGAAATATAAAGGTGGGATATAAACTTTGATATTTATGAATTTTGATGATTCAAGGAGAGTATTACCAACTATCCCTTAAAATGACATGGTTCATGTCCCACCTTCACTTATAATAATTTTATGTGCATAAAGGATAGTACATATGTGACACTATGAAATTAAGAAGAGGACAACTTGTGTATAATGTTGATTGGCAATAATTGACTAAGCCTCTAAAATAATAATAAAATGATCCACCTCTTTAGTATAAAATAAGGGTTGTCATTATGTTCTAAGTGGTACTACTAATTTGTACAAAAATAAAACTCATTTCTAAATGATTAATCAAATATTTTCAATATATTTTATATAGAAAAATATGCTCAATTACACACGACTATTGATATGCCCATTACACACTCAATAAGTAGCAAGTTTATCATCCCATCTCACTATCACCAAATTTGGCCTCATATTTGGTGATATAATTTGTACTTAATTTTTATTTTTATTTCACTAATCTAGGGTTGTATTCTCTATCCTACAAAATCAAAGTCTACTCCATAGCCTTGAACCTCTATAAGATCAACATTTGAATTGACCAAAATTTAGCTCAATATAAACTAAATTATTCAATGAAAAAATAAAAATTAGTACAACGTGCACTAAATTTCTAGTATATGAGATCCTCATGCAAGAACACATCAAATTTGAGTTTCAATATCTCAATTGTGAATAGATTGGTTTGAAACACATTAATCAATATAAACCAAATTCTTCAAAGTGAGAAAGGAGAAAAGTAGAAAGACATACAATTGCAACAAAAATATTTTGATTTAGAGTTAAAAATAAAAAAGGAAAACTTTCTTGAGAGATCTCTTGAACGGAAAATTGATTCATCCCAGAATGAGAATTTGAGATCAGTAAGTGTCTTCGGTAACATTCATTTCTTCAGATTGCCTCAAAAACACATACTACTATGCCATAAAGTGGAATCGTACATAGTTTATTTCCCACCATTAATCCTTAGAGGAAAGTTTATGCAATTTTAGATCACACAAGATCAACCGGTTTCAACAACATGCATTAAACAGATTCAATAAACACTATCATTAAACAAGAAAGATGAAACATAAGACATGAACACAAAGATTTACATGGGGAAAAAAATTTGGGTAAAAAACCCCACACTCCAAAAGCATAGATCCATTGTATTATTCAACAACCAAATACATAGTTACACTACAATGTAGGCTCTAAGCCTTTACATGGAGATTTACATCCTATTCCATCTGGAGATAATCTGATAGCAAAACCCCTCTGAATTTAATCTCTCCACTCTATGTTCCAATGCAATACGAAATTACATACTGTGATCGACGGATTAGTATGGGTTGATTATGCTTTATTCATGAAGAATCAAAGCATAACGAAGCCACTAACGTCAAATCTCAATAGGATCATTCAAATGAAAATTAAACCAAGCATCCATTAAAATCCTTTATACTAAACTAAAAAAGCTTTAAAAATTCCTACTCTAATCCATTGAAACTTATCCATTGGGAGAGTGGTGTCGCGTTGATGTGGAATGATGACCCTTTCCCAATCCCAGGGATAAATGAGCCTATTTTGATCAATTTTATTGAAGAAAAAATGTTGAAACCATTGTGAGATGTGTATGAAAACATGATTTAAAACTAGATTAACATTATGCAAGCTATTTTAACATGATTTAGATTAAGATGATTCAGATGTACAAATGCAAAGCTAATCTAAATGGATTCTAAGCTAAAATATTGAAACCCTAATTAATAAACAAGCTAAATGTATGCATCTAAGTTACCATGGAAGCCAATAACAAAAGCTAAGCTAATTACTGAAAATATTTAAGCTACAAAATACTAAGAAAATTCTAAAAGTGAGTGTGAGTGTGAGTTATTTTAACAACATAACTTTGATGTTAAAAGATGGATCCATTTGTCTCCAAATAGTGACCTTTTTATAGGAAAGCAAATGAGAAATGAATGGTTGAGATCAAAAAGGTTAATCAACGGTCAAGGATGGAAGAAGTTGGAGGCATGGATCATGGATTCTCATCCACGAATGAAAATGAAAGGTGAGATTTAATCAAGGGTCAATATTCCTTCAAAAAAACACACTTTTGACCTTTACAAGAGGTCACCAGTTAACTTGCACAAGAAGTCAAAAGGTAAGTTGCACATGAAGCTTTGTAAGAATATTCCATTTCTTAAATGAGCGAGGAGAGAGAATATTCTTTGGAATATTCTCATGGGTGAGGAAAAAGGATAATTTAGCAAATTAAAACAAAGTTTAATTGTGCAATAGGGGAAGGAATATTCCATGGGAATATTCCTTTTGGAGGAATGTGCAAAGGAGAAATATTCCCTTGCAAGTGGGGGGAATTAGATTTAATTAGTAATTGATAATTAAACTAATGTTAATAATGCAATTAGGCGGATTAGGCTATTTTCATTAAATACAGTGATTTAATGAAAAAGGGAAAGGTGGAATGATATTCAATTAAATAACCTAGGGTTATTTAATTAAATACGAAGATTTAGGGATTAAATTAAATAAATTGATGTATTTAATTCAATTAGATGAAATGTTAGCACGAAAGGGGGTGAATTAAACTGATTAAATTAATTAGGTTAATAGATGCAAATGATATAATTAATCAAATAGCTAGGCTAATTTAATTAATTAAGTGAAAAGAGGATGGGTTTCAAGATGAAATGATGTTAGTATACTTGATTCGAGTGTATGATATCATTCATGACATTTTTTAGTGTCTAAATTTTGCCCCTCTTTAAAGCAAGGTACCTGTTACGTTGGTTCAAAGACATAACACCTTTTCAAATGGAAACTGTTGCTTAAATAAAAAAATAAAAAATTGATGCCTTTTTAGATTCCCCACTGTTGCCCCAGTCGAAGGAATAAGCTAGTTCCCTACCTCCTCAAGAAATCAGGAATTTTTTTTGAATTTTGGGTTGATTTCTTGATAAAGGTTAAAATGTTACCCCAAGGGTCCAAAAAGGCTCCAAGATGCAAAAAAAAAAGCCAAAAATTTGAAAAATGATGCAAAATAAGGTTCAATTTGGAAAGATTGGTGAAAATGGTGAAAACCCTAGCTTCATGGTTAAATTAGGGAAAAAAAACCTGATTTGCAAGCATAAATAGGTGAGGAAGGGTCACTTTCAATTCATTTGTGCATTCACACCTTCAAGATTTCTTACATTTTGAGCTCTAACCCTCTAATGAAATGGCGCAATGAGTGCTCCCATGACACATTTCTGATCGGGTTCAAAAGTACCAGAGGCTTCCAGGCGTAGGACCATCGGTATGTGATTTGAAACTTGATTTGAAATTTGACTTTTAGGTGCATTTAATGCATTTTAAAATTTGAACTATGGTAGTGTCGCTATACAATGACTGTATTTTGATTTATAGCGCCGCATATGTAAATTCCAACATAGTTCACAATTTAAAATTAGGGTTTCAACATATGTAAATGGTGACACAACTTGTGATTTGAAATTTAGGGTTAGGGTTTACCAAGGTCAAATAACGACTCATATCACGATTTGTAATTTAAATGCTATGGGCATCACTGTTTGGAATTTGAGTTATAGCGACGCTATCATAAATAGGGAATCTATTATCATTTTGGGGAATAAAACTCCAAACTTATCTAGATTTTTTGAATTTTGACATTGTGTGCTTCATGGGTGCAGGAGGTTATCCTACCTTTGATGTCCCATGAGCACTGATTGACTATTTTGTCCATACTTGGTGATTTGTCTGAGTTGTGGAAAGAGCACTTGAGAGAGATTGGTGTATGGTACATTGCGTACATGCTCATCAACCAGACCCATTTAGTGATGATGATAGCATTGTGCAAGCGATGGCACAACGAGACCTCATCATTCCACTTACCTACCGGTGAGGCAACAATGACGTTAGGGGATGTATGGCAGATATTGTGTTTGCTGATACATGGTGAGCATGTGATATATGATGTTGACACTGGCTATGATGCATGCCATGAGGTGCTCGACTAGGAGAACATTGTCCTGGTCACTTCCCATATTGATCTTGAGATGTATAGATGTCAATTGTCGACCTTTAGATTGATTATTGTGGTGATTATCTTAGGTTTGGTTGCTCCAGATCGACAGAGTAGAGGATTTAGTCTAGGATGGGGTCTAACTTGGCATAAGATGCATGGGGGCCAGTGATGTTGGCTTCCCTTTACCATGATATGTATGACTTTGTATACTACGATGGCAAGGCGATTGACACAGGGGTCACCCTTCTCCACATTTGGGCTTGGGAGCACATCACTGTGCTTCAATCGATTGTTCAAATGGTAGATGTAGAGCTAGATGATCTTTTTATTTAGAGATATAGGGGTGCCATAAAATTGCAACATACAAGGCATCTTGGCATTCCATACTGGCATCGAGTGATTGATGACATGACAATATTTAGATGGCAGCCCTGACTGCAAATCTCATCTTGGTATGATGATGTGCAACAGTTGTTCTTTGTTCGATAGACCCGATATATGCAGGGTTGAGAGAACATGATCATTGAGAGATACCTACCTGATAGGGTTTCCAGATAGTTTGGCGAGAGGCAGGGTAGGTCTAATGATGCATACACTGCTATTTTTCTAGGTTAGCCTAGGAGACCACATTTGGATACATGATCCCAACCCACGAGGTTGTTGAGGGATTTTGACAGTTGGTTGCTAGGCCCTGGGCTTGTGATCAGGGACTGAAGGATGCTCAAACAAAACCTACATATGATGCATGGTTCGTTCCCCCTTGCCAATTGAAAAATCCAATAGATGCACCTCCACAAGGTAGGTCGAGAGGGAGGGGTGTAGGCAGAGGTAGAGGGCAGCTAGATGATGGGAAGGGTAGAGGATGGGGTAGAGGACAGGATGGCTAGGATGGCCATTAGTAGGATGGACATGTCCTAGGGACCCCACCATTGCACCAATAGCCTCCTTAGTAGCCATTGATACAACAACAACCAGTGAAACGACAACCCATACAACCACCACCGCTGGGGCCAAATCCCCATGATGCATAGATTCAATAGTTGCAAGTGGTTATAGGTGAGAGGGATTAGGCCAGATAACAGATTTTGGTTATCACTAATGAGAGAGACCAGGCCAAACAACATGTACAAGACTTGACAACAAAGAGGGACTAGGAGCGTTAGCTCAGGTAGACTACTGATATGCAATTGGCACATCAGGTTGGGCGGTGCTAGCAACTAGAGTCCATGACAATGACAACATAGGAGTAGACTATGTATGTCCGGTTTTATAGAGAGTTCATTACCGAGGTGACTTATTATCACATGCACTACCATCGGGATGTCCATGCGGTGATTAGGTAGCAATATTACTCACAGAGGAGTGGGGCACATCCCTAGGCCAAGGATCAACTAGAGAGACAACCTCGTGAGGGGAGTAGCCATCAGGGCTAGCTCGCTTGTATAGACACTTTTTAATTATTTCCCAATTCTTTATATAGAGATACATTCATGGGATCCTTTTTGATAGCCTCATGTATATTGTAATTTTGATCGATATACATACACTGACTCAGATATTGTATTATGACAGTCACCATTTTTTGATATATATATGATATAGATTCAATATGATGTGATGTGTTAATTTTATTTCATGCTTTATGAATGTATAGATGCATTTGATGTGATGATGTGACATGCTTATATATTAACATGTATGGATGCAATTATTTTATTTATGCTTATATGATATGTGATGGTATATGTGATATCTAATGATATGAGATGCAATGATGTGGAATAGATGCAATGTTATATTCTTTTTTAATATATTTTTCATGATATTCCATGGGATGGATGATATTTTATGTTTATGTGATGCGTATGCAAATGATATGGATGTATTTCTTTTTGTGTATTTTTCTATGCAATTTATGATGTGATGATGTATGCGTATAGATGTATGGATGGATTATGTAGATGTTTATGCTTATGATATGATAATGTGATGCACATTTATGATATGCATGCAACGATTTAAGATGCTTAGAATAACAAATCTATATTTTACTTTACAACTTAAATGATAATGCAATTGATTTATGATGTGATTTATGCAAGATGTATGCATGCTGATGATTTGTGGATACAGGATGGATGCAGTGATGATATTTTTGTCGACTTTCATGATACCAAGTTGGCACAGAGAAAAGATAGAAGAAACAAGATGATTGACCATTGATTTTGATGATTGATTCAAAAAGATCCTACAAGTCTTTGATCTATCGAGACTTTATTAGGGATGGTGATGAGAAATGCATGATGATGATGATGATGATTTTCTCATATCTTGGGATTGGGATTTTTCGTCGTTCCTTATTGTTTGATATAACACATAGACACGATGCATCAAGGTATTAATAACCAGGATGGTGTTGTATCTGGTGTAATGGAATTTAAATCTGTAAATAGATAGGATAGTTCTTGTGCACACCTTGACATACAAAAACCTTGTTGGAATGTTGTTTAGTAGTTCAGAATAGATTGGACCTAAGTATACACAATATTCAACAATGTACTCCAAACAACTTCCCTACACACAACTAAGCAAGTATGTGCCAAGATTATTTTACAAGAATACCAACAAGCACAAAAAACAAAAGATAATGATTGATGCCCCATTCCTTTCTCTCTAATTTTTTTTGATAGACATCATCGAGAGGTCCTTGGAATGGGTCAATAAGATAAATCATAAGAAAAGATTAAAGACAAAAAATTAGTGTTATCTATATCTTTTGCCAGTTTAATATAGCTAAGGTGATTTCCGATACTAATTTCCATTGCAAGAAGGATGCATCCTAGGACATGTTGAAGATGGTTTGATTATGATGAGGTTTATGATAAGTCTTTGATATAAACTTCACTGAATCGTTCACCTATGATCTAGACTTTAGATTTTGACACTTAGGTTCTCATTTCATGACTTATTATACTTAATTTCTATTTGTTTTACCAAAGGTTGAAGGTGATGCTTGATTTATTAGGGGTGGAGGTTTATTGTAGGTGAAAGCGAGATGAGATGGATAGTTTTGGGTTTTCTAGTAATATTTCAATGTTTTTGGTGTTTTGAAAATGTTTTGAGGTTGTTTTTGGTATTTTTGAAAGTTTATGTGAATGTTTTTTTTTATTATTTGAGGCTGTTTAGGGTTTTCTCTAAGATATTTGATGTTTTTTGGGTCTTTTGAAATTTTTCTAATGTTTTTGTGTTTTCAGAGTTTTCCGATGTTTAGGGGTTTTTCGATAATTAAATGTTTTGGGGTTTTCTAATATTCAACCAAGAACCTAACCTAAAAGACCTATCCTAGGGGCCTCGGGGGCTGATCAAAGATAATCCTTTCCTACGCTATACATGTAGAGACAACGTTGTTTGACTGATTTGACTTATTTTAAGATGAAGATGAACAACTAATGAAATGCCATTTTATTATGATAGACTCCTTAAGGATTGACCTAGGGTGTCTCAGGGGCACATCAATGATGGAATTTCCTATGTTCAAGTTTAGAGACAACGCAGTTCGACATGGTACTATTTTTAGATTTTGATATGTTTTCCAGATGTTTTGGATTTTGACTTTACAATTTTATGAGTGTTTTTGGATTTTAGTTGTACAGGATTTTGCAAATCTTTTCATATTTTTTGATGAACTTTTTATGAATGTTTTTGGGATTTTCTACTGTGATTTCTGATAACCTTAATATATACAAGAACCCGATTTGATCCATAATGAATTTCTACCAGTGTGATATGATAGACTACCTCAATATAGGTAGAAGAAACTGATCTGAGGAATATGCCAAGTAGTACTAAGGGGATACGATACTTAACAATATCAAGCTATGAGAATGAAGCAAATGGGTAAGGGAATGAATAGGATGGATGAGATGATTGATGGATGCGATGCCAAGAACGATAGGATAAAGAGCCAAAGAATATATGGAGGTGCCTTATTTATGTGAGGCACCTATTTTCTAGGTTTTCACCAAGGTACTTGCCCAAAGTGCCACCGAAGCATTTTTCACTAGAAGACAATTTTTTTTTCTATACTGTTTTCAATCCTTTTTCTCATTTTTTTGGATTTTTGATTGGTTTTTTTATTTTTTTTGTATTTTCAGATTTATACCCTTCAAGACTAGGCATAAAACTTTTTAAGATGCAAGCTGTTGGTTGGTTCCTGCAAGGGTTCACCTTCAGGTGTTGACAATTGATAGGATCGTGATCTATAACTTGCTATGATGACAAAAGGACCTAACTAGTTAGGCTCAAACTTTCCTTGACTGTCCTAATCTGGAAGATTCTTTTGATTTTTCTTTAGGACATGATCCCCTACTTGGAATGATTGACATTTGATCTTCTTTTTATAGCTATGTTTCAGTCGGTTTTGATATACTTGCAAGTGATTAAGGGCATCAAGACGATGATCATCCAAGAATTCTAGCTCATTTAGTCGAGATACTCTGTATTCTTCATCAGTGATTAAGTTTTTTAGTGACACTCACAGTGATGGAAGCTCGACCTCAATAGGAAAGATGGCTTCTGATTCGTAGACCAAGGAGAAAGGGGTTGCACTTGGAGGCATACATATATTGGTTTGATAGGCCTAAAGAGTAGGATTTAACTACAAATGCTAGTCATGGCTAGCTTCATTGACCATTTTCTTTAGGATTTTTAGAATGGTCTTGTTTGTAGCCTCAGCTTGACCATTTCCCTGGGGGTAATACGAGGAAGAGAATCGATGTTGGATGTTGAATCTTTGATATAGCTCTTTTACATCTTGATTCTTGAAGGGTGTTTCCTTGTCTTAAATAAGGGTTTGTGGAATACCATAATGGAAGTTGAGGTAGTTCAAGATAAACATAGTAATTTTTTTCCCCATTATGTAATTCATAGGAATAAATTCAACCCATTTGGTAAAATACTCAATGGTTGTTATGATAAACTTGTGGCCATTAGATGAGGTTGGGGTAATCTTTCCTATGAGGTCAAGCCTCCACCACGAGAAAGGAAAAGGTGTGATCATTGGTTGCAACTCTTGAGCTGAAGCATGAATTAGGTCTCCATTTTGTTGACACTGGACACACTTCTGCACATACTAATGAGCTTCTCTTTCCATGGTTGGCCATTAGTACCCCGTCCTCAACAGTTTCTTAGCTAAGGTCATACCGCTAGAATGGGAACCACATATGCCATTGTGAACTTTTGTTAAAGTGGTCAAGGCTTCCTATTGGTTAAGACATCGTAGTAATGTCCCTTTGATGCTTCAGTGGTAAAGGGTATCACCTAAGAGCAGAATTTGTTCCTCCAAAACATAGTTTCTTTGAAGTAGTACCTCTCAAATATCGAAGAATCCATTTCACTACATTCCAATGTTTCATTCCTGGATTGCTCATATACTTGCTCACAACTCTGACTACATGTGCAATATCTGGCCTTGTGCATACCATTGCATACATCAAACTACCAATTTTTGATGCATAGGGTATCTTAGAAATTGTGTCTTCCTCCTCTTGTGTCTTTGGACACATCTCCTTAGTCAATTTAAAATGAATAGGAAAAGGTGTATTGACTGATTTTGTATTTTGCATGTTAAACCTTTTCAACACCTTCTCTACATACTCACTTTGAGACAAAAATAATTTTTTGTTTGTCCTGTCTCATGTGATCCTCATACCAAGGATTTGTTGTGTTGCACCCAAATCCTTCATAGTAAATGAATTTTCTAATTATTTCTTAAGTTCATTAATATGTTGCACGTTAGACCCAGAAACAAGCATGTCATCAACATAAAGTAATATGATAATATAGTTGCCATTATCCAATTTCTTAAAATAAACACAATAATCAGAATGACATCTTTTGTAACCTTGTTCAACCATAAAACTATCAAATTTCAAATACCATTGCTAAGGTGCTTGCTTCAGGCCATACAAACTCTTCTTTAACTTGCACATAAATTCCTCCTTACCCTTGACCTCATATCCCTATGGTTGTTGCATGTATATTTCCTCTTCCAAATCCCCATGGAGAAATGCTATTTTCACATTTAGTTGTTCAAGATGCAAGTCTTCTGTAGCCACAAGACTTAGAATAGTTCTAACAGAATTTATCTTTACAACTGGAGAAAATATTTCATCAAAATCTACACCTTTTTTTTGTGCAAAACCTTTTACCACGAGTCTGGCCTTATATCTTTTCTTGCCTCCATCTTCTTCCTTCAACTTGTAAACCAATTTATTAGGAAATGCTCTCTTACCTACAGGTAATTGGACTAAGTCCCAAGTCTAATTTTATAGCAAGGAATCTATTTCCTCTTTCATGCCTAGCTCCCACCATTTTTTGGTATCTACTTGCATTGCTTCTTTATAACCTTCAAGTTCACTAGAATCAGTTAATAATATAGAATATAATGATGGAGAAAATCTTTCTGGAGGTTTAGTTATCCTTGTAGAACAACTAACACTTGCAAGAGTTTGTGGGATAACTTGTTGTTGCTGAGCATTAGGTACCACTGGCATTTTATTTTCTAGAATTTCTTTCAACACCACATATTCCTTTTTGGCCTATTCATGCTTCTTTTCCTATAGCTGATCCTTATACATGACCTTCTCATTGAATATAACATCTCTACTCCTAATGATTTTATGATTTTCATAATCCCATAATTGATAACCAAAGTCATCTACTCCATATCCAATGAAGGTACATTTTTAAGACTTAGAATCAAGCTTGGTTCTATTTTCAATGTCAACATGGACAAAAGCTTCACAACCAAAGATTTTCATAAATGAATAGTTTACCTTTTTACCGGTCCATGCCTCCTTTGGAATACCACCATTCAAAGGATTTGAAGGTCTCCTATTTATTAAATAAACAAAAGTATGTACAACATCTACCCAAAACTATAAGGGTAGTCCAACATGCAATCTCATGCTCCTTGCACACTCCATGATGGTCCTATTCATCCTCCTAGACACACCATTTTCTTGTGGGGTTCTAGGAATCATTTTATACCTATGGATTCCATTGTATGAACAATAGTTTTCAAATTCTCTACTGTAATATTCACCTCCATTATTACATCTAAGACACTTCAACCTTTTTCCTATCTCAGTCTCAACCAAAGCTTTCCACTTTTTAAAAGTTTCATATACTTCCAATTTTTGTTTTAGGAAATACACCCATGTTTTCCTAGTTGCATCATCAATAAAAGTAACATAATAGCAAGAGCCACCAAGAGAAGATATCTGAGTGGGTCCCCATACATCTGAATGCACAAGATCTAATTTCTCACTCTTCTTCTCTTTCCCAACTTTGAGAAATTAGACTCTTTTCTATTTTCCATAAACACAATTTTTGTGGAACTCCAAGCCAATCTGCTTTAGACCTGGTAGAAAATTTTTGGAGTGAAGGACCTTCATCCCTTTCTCACCCATGTTCCCAAGTCTATGGTGCCACAATTATTTTTTGTCCCTACAACAAGTTTTACAACTGTCTCAGTAGCAACTGTTTTTGTAGCAACTAAGGTATAATAAGTATTACTAGTACACAAATACAAAGTACCTACCTTTTCATCTTTAGCTAATACTAATGCACCTTTAGTGACCTTCTAGTCTTTGTTTGTAAATGTAACTATGCAGCCTTCACCATCTAGTTGTCCTGCAAAAATTAAATTCCTTCTCAAATTTGGAACATGCCTTACATCTTATAGCAACCAGTCATTTCCATTCTATAGCTTTATTTTTATCTTTCCTTTTCCAACAATCTGAAAAGGTTCATCATCACCCAATTTGATAACAATATAGAGGATTCACTTACTCATGTGAATAAAAATTTCACAATCAGAGACTCAATCCTTTCTGTTTCTTCAATTTTACAAGAGAACTTCTCAATACATAAACCTCCACAAAGGCACCATTTGGAGTTTCTAAATCTTCTAAACCAAACAAGACCTTATTTACCTTTTGTATCCTTAAGGAACCTTAATTTAACCAAAAAAAACAAAAACCAAAGCCTGCTTCTTCACATATTAACCATTCATACATTGAGAGCCAACTTCTTTGTAGCCAAGCACTTACAAAATTGTCAAACTTAACTCTAATCACATACCCAAAATCTAGACTATAATGAACCATTTGGACACCCATTAAGGGGTTCTAAATCATATAAAAAAGGTAGTGTAGGTTTCCTTGGAACACAAGCTTTAAATACTGACTGTACCAAGTTCTTAAATGGCCTAATTAGGCTTGATTGCAACAGGGGTTATTGATTTTATTACTTCCAGACTTAAATCTACTCAACCAAAACTTTACTCATTCCTAATCAGGTCTACCTTTTCTAATATTACAATAAAAAAACTCATTACACAAGTATTTTTATAAACCCTACACTCTAGGCTTCTTGACTGTTCACAAACACAATTTTTACAGACTAGGGATTTGTTGAAACTGCCCCAAACCATGTGCTCAACCTCTACAACTTAGGAATCTATTAGAATACATTCAAAAATCCTTATACACCAATTCTTAGAAGGATTCAATGGTTAAAAACTAAGAAATGCAATTTTAAAGGTTGACTGGTTACCCTAGATCAGGGTTGTGACAATTTTTTGAAAAATTGACAATAACTTGCTTAAATTTGAACCAAATTGCATCAAACAAACTCTAAAAGGAAGGTGATTGAAGATATCATTACTTACAACCAATTATAAATAGTTTCTTTCCCGTACAGGGCCATACAACAACATAAAACAAAATATTTCTGTAGAAATATGCATAAAAATAGTGGTTTTCTTCATTCAATCTCAAAATCTCAATCACCCACACCCAATACAAGCGTAAATAGGAATTTTAAAGGAATTACATCATGAATCCTCACATTCCAACTGATTTCTAACTACTTCCTTGTTTTTTAGACCCACTTGACCTTTCACCTTCCTAATGTTGCTTTTTTGCAACTTTACAATATTTTTTGCATATTTCTGACAACTTTTGAATACATTGACACCATTTTGCAAAATGTGGAACAATGAGCTCCTAATGATTCTAATACATGGAAAAATGACTTGAATGACCCTTGAACAATGTGAAACAATTTTTTTTTAATCAACCTTCAAGATTTTCTTCCTAGAATCATGACATTGTCAAGATGCTCTTGCATCATTCTCCTGGCCAATGATTTTCAAGTCCACTTGAATTTGAAATTGTAAACAAATATGCATTCTTTGTATGCTCTTCCTTGAAACTACTCCTAATCATCTTCATTTTTACCTTTGGCTTGAACTTGTCCATGTAAATCAGTCCTCTACTTTGTTTGCCAACTAAAATTAGATTCACTATGCTTTGATGCATCTCAGTATCTTGTTTCTCCCTATTCACTTTATACCTTGGCTTATATCCCATCAAAAATATCATCATAACAATGAAATGACATATTATCTCTCTAAACTTTTGCTTTTTCCATGAAACAAAGAGTGCTTCATTCCTAATCTCCATGTTCTTTATCTAGTTCTTTGCTCCCTCAAGGAGTTCATTCTTCATTTTCCTCATCATCAACTTGATTTGCATTTCTTCTTCCTCTTGTTTATCAACTTCTAACTTGGCTTGTTTTCTCCTTCTTTTGAAAAGCTTCCTAATGGGACATATAACTCTTTTCTTAATCTTCAAGTGCAAACTTGTCATTTGCTTAATCATATGTTCCATCTTCATCATGGAATCGTGGAACTCTTTGTCCAACATTCTCATATCTCACTTTATTGCTCCTATCTCTTTGTCAATATTATCTTGTCCTTTTCTCTTCTTCCTTTCTTCCTCTACCTGCAAATGTCTTCTCAATATCTCCATATTTTCTTTTCAAGCAAGATTCTTCTTGCTTCCACTTTCTCTCAAATTTCTCTACCTTCTCTTGGCAACAACTAGGTTATCTTCTCAACCTGCACACAACCACAACACAAAACCAAAAAACCACAAACCTATTCGCATATGGATTCTAGTGTTGTCATTGATGGCAATTGAAGTCATTATCTTGGTCTGCATATCAGAATTTGTTCATACTGGCAAGCAGAGTGAAGAACAGTGCATTACCAAAAGTAAGAATGAAGGATAGGGTATTCAACTAGTATGTTGATCTGTATGCTTCACCGAATTATCATTTTGCATTGTGGATCTCGGGGAAGTTTTTTAAGCATCTATATTAACTTGTTGTCAAGTTTTGTGGTGTCACATTAATCGGTGTATGAGTTATGAGATCCGGTAAAATGGTTTTTCTGTTTATTTGTTCATGTTGGCTGACTCAGTGCATGTGGTGTGTCGTGGATGTATAAGGAAAAAATATTTAATTGTTTCTATGTTCGAGAAATTTTTTTTTGGGTCCCAACTATGTCTTAGCCAACTTTGGTGGATGCGTATCATATATCAAATGTGAATAGAGCCGATAGTTGGAAAATAATTTTGTCTTGCTGCAAGTCGACTTGATGTACTTAAATCTTTGTAGCAGATATATATTTGAGTTTGAGTAATTAATTTTGGATGTGTGTAAGGATGAAGATGTAGAAGTGTGTAAATGTGAGTGAAGAGCAGAGCAGATGTATAGGAAAATATCAGAAGATTAGTTGAGCAAATTTTTGCTTGTGCAGAAGAGGTTCTTGTGAAGCGAATTAAGGCAGAGCAGAGAAAAAGTGTAGAATTGGACAGAAGGTCCAAAATCTAATCAATGTGCTTAATTAGAACTATAATCTATCATTTGTAGATGCTATCTTCTCAGTTCAACCTTTTGTTGTAATCCAAACATTTTGTAAGGTAGTGAGCCTTCCTTCTTTTGAGCAGTGAGCTCTAGGCAGTGTGCCTAAATGCATGTGCATTCTTTTTCTCCATACTTTTAACAAAGTATAAATTGTGGATTGACCTCCACCATGGTGGTTTTTCCCCTAACAGGGTTTCCACATAAAAAAATATTAGTGTTATGGTGTTTTTATTGTTTCCTTTATGTGCTTGCATCTTTACTTTTGATGAAATGTTGTAAATGGTTTAAGATCTGGAATAAAATCTTAATATTGTTGAACACTGATCCACCCCCCCTCTCAGTGTTCCTTGAGTTCAACAATTGGTATCCGAGTATTGGTTACTTTGCAGAAGTTTAACAACTTCAGGTGGATCTTGGAATGCAATGAAATCTAGTGGTCTTCAACAACTTTTGGTGACACTTGATGATCCTGATCAGTCTAAAGCAGAAGTCATGGAATTGAAACCAAATCTTGGAGATGCTAAAAAATTCATTCAATTATTGAAGGATAAAATAAATGAGTCAAGAGAAAAGAGGAAGGAACTATGTGATCAACTGAAGCAGAAAGAAAGTAAATTCTTGGAAGATGTTCACTTGAATCAGACCTTAAAATAAATAACTAGAGAATGTGAAAAGCTTGCTAGAGATAATGCTACTCTAAAGATTGAGATGAAATCTATGGTGATGAAGCTAACTAAGGAGAGTGAAGAAATGAAGAAGAATGAGGAGAATTTGGCTCAGTCCTTGAAAGAAAAATATGAAGAATGCAACAAATTTAATAGTGAATTCATTTAGATGAAGATTGAACTGCAACAATCCAGAAGTAATGAACAAGAACTTGAAAGACAAATAGTTATTCTCAGAAATGAACTCACTATTGCAAATGAATACAAGGAGAAGTTTAGGATCAGTTTTGCTAAGCTTGATGAGCTAACTAAAGGATAGAAGGATGCAAATGACAAGAGAGGTCTTGGATATGAGAAGGGAGAAAGCTCCAGATCTAAACATAAGAATTCTAGACAAAGAAATTATATGAACAAAAGCAAAAGGTATCCGACATGACAACCTAATGCTCAAAATTTTAATGGCCACTATTTTTCTTGCAATAGATTTGGTCATATGGCTTCTCAATGTAGAGGTAAAATGAAATCAAGTGAACCATCATTCTTAGGTCAGTGCTTTAATTGTGATAAATTGGTCACAAGTCAAGTGAATGCAAAAATATGATAGACAACTTTCATAGAAATGTCAGATGCTATGCATGCAACAGATTTGGGAATATTGCTAATCAATGCAGATCAAAATAAAATCAATGGAATGAATGATATAGACAGAGAAATCCTGTGTGTTACAATTGCAATAGATTTTTTCACATTGCAAAATTCTGTAGGAACAAACACATGGACATAAGAGGTCCAGTATACAAAGGAAGAATTTCCCAGAAAGATGATAAAGGAAAATAAAAAGTATATGTGGAAGAGATAAGAGATCAGATGAAGAAAACATGGGTAAGAAAGAATGAATCTGATGAATAAAATAAGCCCGCACTGGAAGCAGGTTCTAGTAATTCCTCTAGAAATTGATCTTAGGCCATCGGCCTAGGGGGAGTTTTTCAAGAAAAATCCTTTAACCCCCTGTCAGGAGTTGGCACCATAATGCAGGTAATTGTCAGTAGTTGTTCTAGTGGTTTATAAGTGTATCGGTGGTCACTTGTGCAAAAATTGTGAAGTGGAAGGTCCGTAGAAGAATTTTCCCTTGTTTGAGAAAGCAAAGTACCCAGAACACCTAGGGAGAAACATTTAATGTGGCAAAAAGGTTCGGTATGTGAAGTTATAAAAGGGTATCTGGAACCCTCATTTGTCACTGTGCATTGAAGGAGAATAGAAGGAGAACCATTGCAACAAAATTTTGAAGGATTCAAGTCAATTCGACAGTGAACTTATCAAGTATTTCAATTGTTTGTTGAAATCTCAGTCAATTTGGTGTTCGGTAGAAACTTGTTCGAAACAAAAAGGAAAATGTTGCAAATTAAAGAAATGGTAAATTTGGATGAATATAGTAGTGAGAAGATTAGGGATGTGAAAAATTTGTTGTTGGCCCATGAATTGAAATGGCTTGAAGGAATGAAACACAAAAGTTTGGGCATTTGGAGTGAATTTCTATATTTTGATAATGCGAAAGTTGTTAGGTTTATCTTGAACAGACTGAATGATGGCATTCTAACTCTAGATAAACCCTATCCCATTTCAAAAGAGGTGATCAAGAATCTAACTGGTTTGTACAATGTTGGGGATATTTTAAAAAAGAAGTCGATTTAGAACAAAGAGGTCGAAACCCTAACCAGAGTAACTAGAGATCAGAGGGCTTTGATAATTGCGACAATCAAAGATCTAATAACAAGGTACATTGCGCATGGGATCTCATACAAAATATTTTTCAGAAACAGGGAAGGTGTAACCTCGACAAGCTCAATTTACATCTCTCACAAAATGATAATGGAGGATGAATATTTTGATCTGTGTGGTTTTCTAAAGGATCAATTGATGAAAAATTTGCAACTGACAAAGGAGGAAGATTACCCCTTCAGGTTTAGTACATTGGTCATATGTCTTGTGATGTATTTTCTTAATTGCTTGCCTTAGGTCAGTAATGTTGTATGGAAAAAGGATGTACCAGTTTGCAAACAAAATTTTGAACATTCTAATGCTTTGGGAAACTGTAAGCAAGAATATGCAAATTTCTTTAAGGAATTGCTAGGAAATTTTGGAGCAATTAGCATTTCTATCCTAGTTAAAACACTTGAAGTTGGATCTTCTTCCGGTGAGATGGAGAGGAAGAAGAGAAGAGATTAGAGATTGCCGAGTACACTCCTACGGCACACAAAACCCGTAAAGTTGAAGGAAAAGGTAAAGAGAAAGAGATTGTGGATATACCAGATGAGGAATCTGATGAGTACATTCCCAGAGATGAACCAAAATCAGTTGAACTAGATATAGTAATAGCAAAAGGAAGTGAAGAAGAAGGTTTTTTATTCAAAGAAAAGATACTGTAGATTGTTCAGGAGAAAGATGGGATACAAAATATTGCTAGCATATGGTTTGAGAGACCCTCATATGAGTAGGACCTGATCGAAAGTACTTTGAGTACTTACTTTTTGCACAACCATATCAATTTGGAGAGCTTGTAGAATGTGTTTCCTGAAGAGATGATCAAATGCATAAAGGATGCCATGGTCTCTGAGTCTCAGGACAAGAAAGAGGAAGAGATAATTTTACATCTGAAGGAGCAGTCCAGGATATCTCTTATCAAGGTAAAGAGGTAGATGAAAGTGTTGAGAAAATGCATAAACACAACAAACAATATATTCAACTATTGTCTACGTCAGCCTCATGTAGTTGGGAAGTACAATGATAAGTTGGAGAAAATCAAAACTGAACTGAATAGAATTGGTCAGGATTACAACATGTTTCAGGATTAGGGTGGTTCAGTCAAGAAGAAGATTCAATGGTTGCAGTCTGAGCACAAAAAAGTCCTGCTCACCAAAAATAACCTTGTGGACACTTTTTGGAAAGTGAAGGACTTAATTGAATGTAGGCTAAAGTAGTTAATTGAAGTTTTGAGGAAAGGAGAGAAATTAGAAGAGGCAATTACAATACCAAAATCTCTCATCCAAATTATCAACCAAACATAAAAAAAAAACAACTTGATCATAATCAATGGGATTGTAGTGGAAGCATGGAAGAAATTTATTCTGGAAATGAAAGAAATTTATTCTGGAAGAAATTTTCTGATTCAAGCAACAATTGTATGTTCTCAAATTTTGATCCAATTTTTGAATGGGGGAAAGAGATAATTTTTGATAGTGGAGAGATAAATATGTTTGTCATTGATGTCAAAGGGAGAGAACAGTGAAAAATTCCTTATCACTCTAAGGGGGAGTTGTGTTTTGAATTTTTTGAAAATTTGAATTTGGCAGCGTAATCTTATTGGTTCTGACACTTAGTCATTTTCACTAAGTGTTGCCATCAATTCCAAAGGGGGAGATTGTTGGCATATGGATTCTAGTGTTGTCATTGATGGAAACCGAAGTCATCATCCTAGGCCGCAGATCACAATTTGTTCATACTGGCAGGCGGAGTGAAGAACAATGCATTACTAGAAGTAAGAATGAAGGACAGGGTATCCAGCTAGTATACTGATCTGTATGCTTCATCGGATTATCATTTTGCATTGTGGATCTTGGGGAAGTCTGTTAAGCATCTATATTATCTTTTTGTCAAGTTTTGTGGTGTTGCATTAATCAGTGTATGAGTTATGAGATCTGGTAAAATGATTTTTCTGTTTATTTGTTCATGTTGGCCGAGTCAGTGCATGTGGTGTGTCGCGGATGTATAAGGAATAATTTTTTAATCGTTTCTATGTTCGAGAAATTTTGTTTTGGGTCCTAGCTATGTCTTACCCAACTTTGGTGGATGCGCATCATATATCAAGTGTGAATAGAGCCGACAGTTGGAATTTTTTTGTCTTACTGCAAACTAACTTGATGTACTTAAATCTTTGTAGCAGATATATATTTGAGTTTGAGTAATTAATTTTGGATGTGTGTAAGGATGAATATGTAGAAGTGTGTAAATGCGAGCAAAGAGCAGAGCAGATGTATAGGAAAATATCAGAAGATCAGTTGAGAAAATTTTTGCTTGTGCAGAAGAGGATCTTGTGAAGCGAACTAAGGCAGAGTAGAGTAGAAGTGCAGAATTGGATAGAGGGTCCAAAATCTGATCAATGTGCTTAATTGGAACTGTAATTTGGAATTTGCAGATGCTATCTTCTTAGTTCAACCTTTTGTTGTAATCCAAAAATTTTGTAAGGCAGTGAGCCTTCCTTCTTTTGAGCAGTGAGCTCTAGGCAGTGTGTCTTAATGCATGTGCATTCTTTTTCTCCATACTTTTACTAGAGTATAAATTGTAGATTGATCTCCACCATGGTTTTCCCCCTAATAGGGTTTCCACATAAAAAAATCTTGGTTTTATGGTGTTTTGATTGTTTCCTTCATGTGCTTGCATCTTTACTTTTGATGAAATTCTATAAATGGTTTAAGATCTGGAATAAAATATTAATATTGTAAACATTGATTCACTCCCCCCTCTCAGTGTTCCTTGAGTCCAAAAAAACCAACTCTCTACCTAGACCTTTTCTAGGCTCTAATACCAAACTGATAACAATATAAAGGATGCACTCACTCATGTGAATGCAAATTTCATAATTAGGGACTCAATCCCTTTTATTTCTTCAATTTTACAAGAGAACTTCTCAATACATAAACCTCCACAAAGGCACCATTTGGAGTTTCCAAATATTCTAACCCAAAAAAGACCTTAGTTGTCTTCTATACCCTTAAGAAATCTTAACTTAACCAAAACAAACAAAAACCATAGCTTTCTTCTTCACATATTAACCATTCATACATTAAGAGCCAACTTCCTTGTAGCCAAGCACTTAAAAACTGTTAAAATTAACTCTAATCGTAGACCCAAACTCTAGACTTTAATGAACCCTTTGGAAACCCATTAAGAGGTTCTAAATCATATAAAAAAGGCAATGTAGGTTGCCTTGGAACACAAGCTTTAAATACTGACTGTACTAGGTTCTTAAATGGCCTAATTAGGCTTGATTGCAATAGGGGTTATTGATTTTATTACTTCCAGACATAAATATCCTCAACCAAAACTTTAATCATTCCTAATCAGGTCTAAATTTTCTAATTTTACCATCAAAAGACTCATTACACAAGTATTTTTATAAACCCTACACTCTAGGCTTCTTGACTGTCCACAAACACAGTTTTTACAGACCAGGGCTTTATTGAAACTGCCCCAAACCACATGCTTAGCCTCTACGACTTAGGAATCTGTTAGAATACATTCAAAACTCCTTATACACCAATTCTTAGAAGGATTCAATAGTTAAAACCTGAGAAATGCAATTTTAAAGGCTGACTGGTTACCTTAGATCAGGGTTATGATAGTTTTATGAAAATTGAAAATAACTTGCTTAAATTTGAACCAAATTGCATGAAAAAAATATAAAAGGAAGGTGATTGAATATATCATTACTTACAACCAATTAGAAATAGTTTCTTTCTCGTACAGGGCCGTACAACAACAAAAAATAGAAGATTTATGTAGAAACATGCATAAAAACAATGGTTTTCTTTATTCAATATCAAAATCTCAATCACCCACACCCAATAAAAATGTACATAGGAATTTTAAAGGAATTACATCATGAATCCTCACATTCCAACTAATTTCTAACTACTTCCCAATGTTTTAGAGCCACTTGACCTTTGTCATGTCCCCTTCCAGTTGACATCTCTTGGAGCTGATGATTAGCCTATTATGCGACCCTCGTAGGCTGATAGGATGGATAGAGGGTCTTGATGGAGCTTGGATTGGCTTCAGTTGTCAGAATTTTATCAGTTGGCTTTCGTTCGGGCTCATTCGGACACCATTTGCCGGAATTGCTATTTTTAGTAGTATCTGGCACTCAGCGAAGCACTCCTGCTATTTTTAGCAGTATGGTTTGGTCATGTGCAAAATCACTCACTTATTCGCCAGCTTCAGACGGTTCGTGAATCAAACATATTTTGAGGGAGATATTGATATTTAATTGATTAATTAAATATTAATTATTCAGAGCTTATATTATAAAGTTATAATATTTTAAATATTATAACTTAAGTGATTCGCTGAAGGAGGTCGACCATCATTGAAGGGGGCCATTTTTAATTATAATTTATAATTAAAAATGAGTTTTAAACTATTGAAATATTAAAAGAGAAAAGTTCAAATTTATTTAAATGATACCTAATTGAGAAAAGTCGAGCTTTTGAGGAATATAAGGGTTTTTCATTGGGATTCGAGCCATTATGTTGAATATCAAATTTTTGATCAAGTCTTCTTCCGAAGAACAAAGCCAAGGGTTTCAGTTGTCTATAGGCATTGAAGAACGAGCCATCTTCAGTGTTGCGATTCAGAGGTTGTGAAATACCAGCTGATCTATTGCTTTCATAGAGATATCTTCATTCAGAAGTTATCACAGAACATTCACAGAGTATTCATCTTCAGGGTTTTCAGTTTGTAATTCATCCAGCAGAGATTCTTCAGTTGAGGCGCCTATTTCCCTGAGATCTAGAGTCTTCCATGAGGGCCGTACTTTTATTGTTTGCTTGCTGCTGTTCCAAGCCGTACCTTTATTGTTGCAGGCCGTACCATCTCAAAAAGGCCGTACTTCTTTGTTTAAGGAAAAATCGCCTTCTTTATTAGTAGTCCGACTTCACAACTGGGGGCACATATATCATTGGCATCTTATTCTTTCATCTGGCGCAGGGGAAAAGTGGATATTCATTTCAGCCATACCATTTCATGAAGATCATCATGCTGCTGCAATACCAGGTTTTCATCAAATAAAGTGTTGCTTTTTCATTTGCTTATAGTCAGATCTTTAATGTAATCAATCCAAAAGATTCAATAACAGTCTAGCATTATTAGATCTATCGTTTTTCATCATTTGCAAGCTCGTGGTATTTTATTTATATTTTAAAGCAATTTCTTTCCAAAATCGCATTTTTCATCTGTCATGCAAAAACACCAAAAAAAACCAAAATACACAAAAACAATAAAAAACACACAGTTTCAGAAGTTAGCGGAAACAGGGGTTTCTACAGTGGTATCAAAGCTAAATCCTGCCATCCTGAGGGTTTAGCATTCTTATGCAGCCACAAGAGGTTGGGCCTCACAGATATTATACTCGCAGGAGAGCATTGATTGACAGGCAATAGGGTTTGGACAGGCAGCCGGGTACCATGGCTGACAAAATAGATATTCCTCAAAACCCTAGGGATCAGGATGATGTAGAGGTTCTACACACTTTTAGAGATTTACGAGCAGGTCAACGGCAGTCCAACGATGTGCTAAGCAGTTGACAGTGGCGATCCAGAGATTAGGTACACCGAGGAGACCGTCACCACATCGTGACGAGGATAGGAGTGATGCAGGATCACAAAGAGCACCTAGGACCGTTTCATGGATGGCAGAAAGACCAACTAGGCCTACTTTTGTGAGACAGGAGGCCAACGAGGCTATTGCAGGTGAGGAGCATGAGGAGTTGTTCACAGATACACTTATGGCAGCGAATGAGGAGTGGGAGTTAGTACCACCTGAGGTCAGAGAGAGGATCACTTTTGACCGATTCATCACACAGAGGAGAGAACACCACAGAGGTCGACAGGACTGGAGACCTAGATATCAAAATAATGATCTAAAGCATGCTACCAATAGACTCACTCTAGCGATGTTCGACGGTAGTGGCAAGGTTACAGCTTAGGCCTGGATCAGTAAGCTAGACACTTTCCTCACTTTGCGTCTGATGGCTAAGAGGGATGCTATCAGGTATGCGACATTGCATCTTGAGGGGGTAGCTTATGACTAGTGACACCATGGGATGGTGACACTCCAGCATGATCAGATCACCTCATATCAGGAGTTTGTTGACAGGTTGGTGGAACGATTTGACAGGAAGGATCCAGAATCCTATTTCAGAGATTTGGCTCAGTTGCAATAGAGTGGCAGTTTGGAGTCTTACATTAGTGACTTCCAGAGATTGTCGGTTATGGTTCCTAATATTTCAGAGAGGCGACTTGTAGTGATTTTCATGGATGGACTGACAAAACCATTGAGAGGTTGGATCAAATCCTTCGATCCTCCTTCGTTACAGGAAGCCATGAAGAAGGCGCGTAGCATGGAGTTGGCAGCACCATCCAGCAGATTTAACTCCAGAAACACTTCTTCATTCAGGGACAATAAGGGCTTCAATAAAAACAAAGAGAAATCAAATTTTAATAGAGAAAAATCAGATTTTAAGAATGATTCAAAGGGAAAATCAGCAGCACCACCTTTGGATCGAGAGGCTCTTAATGATCTATGCAGGAAGAAGCTTTGCTTCTACTGCAAAGGTCCCTATGATGCCAACCATGATTGTCCTTTGCGGCCTAAGGGCAAGGCCAATTGAGTGATGTGGGCTTATTACGAGGAGCAGAATCTGAGAGTTCCGAACATCAGGAGAGTTCTGAGGAGTTAGAGTTAGAGGCTTCAGAGCCTAAGGCAGAGGCAGAGTCAGAGCTTCAGATCCATGAGGCATGACTATCTAGCATTCAGTAGGAAGGTTCATTCAGACTCCGTGGAGTTTTGGCAGGACAAAGGGTCATTACCCTTCTTGATATAGGAGCCACCCACAATTTTATCGATGCTAGATTTTTGGAGAAGCGTGGACTCATTACCGAGGAGTTCGAAGGCATTAGAGTTAAGGTGGCAGATAGTTACACTCTCAGGTGTGATCAAATGATTAAGGATCTCCCCTTGTGCTTGAACAACTATGAGTTCAAGGCTGATTATTACGTGGTGAACATGGGGGATATCAATTTAGTCTTGGGCATGAAGTGGCTTCATTCCCTTGAGGAATTCACTCTTCGTCTCAAAGACATGGAGATTCGTTTTGATGTCGATGGGAAGACACATATCCTGAAGGCCATTCGAGACAGCAATGTAAAGACTATTTCCTTTCGTCGGATGGAGAGGCTCATGCGACATGACATGGTAGAGTGGGCTGCCGAGTGCACATTGGCACCTGTACAGGAGGGACAACATAAGATAGAGTATCATCTTGACATTCAACAGTTGAGAGTCAAGCATGACAAGGTATTCAGTGATATTCCACCAGGGAGACCTCCAGACAGGGGCATTGAGCACATTATAGAGCTTGAGGAGGGCGCTAAGCCTGTCATGATTACTCCTTACAGGCATCCTAAGAGGTTGAAGGATGAGATAGAGAAGATGATCAAGGAGTTGCTTGCTATGGGTCACATTCGACCTAGTAAATCACCATTCACTTCTTCAGTTGTTTTAGTGAAGAAGAAGGATGGTACCCTACGCATGTGCATAGATTACAGAGTCCTGAATAAGAGGACTATCAAAAATAGGTACCCAATACCTTGTATAGATGAGCTTATTGATGAGCTGCATGGTGCATGCTACTTCACGAAGATAGACTTGAGATCAGGATATCACCAGATCAGAGTTCGTGAGCAGGATGTTGAGAAGACTGCATTCCGTTGTCATTGTGGAAACTTTGAGTTTGTGGTGATGCCATTTGGGCTCACCAACGCGCCAACGACATTTCAGTCCACCATGAACAAGGTCTTCCATTCACAGCTGAGGAGATATGTACTTGTCTTCTTTGATGACATTCTTATTTATAGCAGGACTTGGCAGGAGCATTTGGCTCATCTGGAGGCTGTGCTCAGTATTTTGGAGAGGAAGTCCTTGTACGCCAAGGAGTCCAAATGTGATTTGGGGATGACCGAGTTGCTCTACTTAGGTCATATCATCAGTGCAGAGGGAGTGCAGATGGATCCTGAGAAGATCCACGCTATCATAGACTGGCCTACTCCGGTGAACCTTACACAGCTGCGAGGATTTCTTGGTTTGTGTGGGTTTTACCGCAGATTCGTGAATGGTTATTCACATCATACAGCACCTATGACGGATTTGTTGAAAAAAGGTGCATTCTGTTGGATTCCTGAGGCACAGGAGTGTTTTGTGAGGTTCAAGGAGCTGATGACTACGTGTCCAGTGTTGGCACTACCAGATTTTACGAAGCCTTTTGAGCTTCAGTGCGATGCTTCTGGTGAGGGAATTGGAGCGGTGCTTATGCAGGACAAGCACCCTATTGTGTATGAGAGCCGTAAACTCAGAGGGCCAGAGAGGCTCTACAGTATTTATGATAAGGAGATGCTAGCTATAATGCATGCCTTGGGAAAATTTAGGTAGTATCTTGTGGGCAGTAAGTTCTGCATTAAAACTGACCACAACAGTTTGAGGCATTTCCTGGGGCAGCGAGATCTCAATGATCGTCAGCAGAAGTGGGTGAGTAAATTGCAAGCATATGAATTTGATATCTCTTACATCAAAGGCACCCAAAATGTAGTGGTTGACTCCCTCTCACGCAGGCCTTATCTGAACTCTATGGTTCACATTACTGAGGATTGGAGGCATTTGATTGTGGCAGAATATGCCAAGGATACTTGGGCATCCAGTATCGTTGAGGGATCAATGGTTGACACTAGATATACACTTGTGAATGACTTGATCATTTACAAGAACATGATTTATTTGATCCCAGGGTCAGAGATGAAGAACATTATCATGCGAGCCTTTCATGATGTACCTACAGCAGAACATCCCGGGTACTTCAAAATGTATAGACAGATTTAGGAGAGATTTACATGGAAAGGACTTAAGGCAGATGTTCTTCAGTATGTGCGTGAGTGCCCTATTTGTCAGCAGAACAAGTAGGAGAACACGTACCTGGCAGGATTATTGCAGCCACTTCCAATTCCTAACAGGAAGTGGGAATGCCTGTTGATGGATTTCATTACGGGCTTGCCTAAAGCCCAAGGATGGGATTGCATATATGTAGTTGTGGATCGGCTGACGAAGTATGCCCACTTCTTTCCGATTACCACCACTTACACAGCTACACAGGTAGCAGAGGTCTTCTTCCGTGAGGTATTCAGACTACATGGGTTGCCTCAGAGCATAGTGAGCGACAGGGATAGTCGGTTCTTGAGTCACTTCTGGTAGGAGGTGTTCAGACTTTGTGGGACCAAGCTTACACCGAGCACCAGTTACCACCCGCAGACCGATGGTCAGACAAAGATAGTGAATAAATGGGTGGAAGGTTACCTCTGGAACTATATTGCAGGGTAGCAAAAGGTGTGGGTCAAGTGGATATATTTGTGTGAGTATTGCTATAATACTACCTTCCACATGACCATTCAGATGTCCCCCTTCATGGCATTGTATGGTTATGAGGCGCCTAGCTTTCTGGATTTGCTACTGAGTGACAGTAGAGTGTCGAGTGCTGGAGATTTGTTGCAGGAGAGTCAGGACACTATGAGGGCTCTCAAGGAGAATATTGCTAAGGCACAGAATCAGCAGAAGCAGTATGCAGATCAGAAGAGGACAAAGAGGTCTTTTGAGGTGGGTGACATGGTTTATCTTATGCTGCAGCCCTACCGTCAGTCTACTCTTAGGAAGAGTGGTTCAGAGAAGCTTAAGCCATGATATTATGGTCATTTCAGGATCCTGAGGCGTGTTGGAGAGGTGGCTTATGAGCTAGAGCTTCCTACGGAGAGCAAGGTCCACAATGTTTTTCACGTGTCACATCTCAAGAAGGCGTTGGGACACCATGTGGTACCTTCGGCAGTTTTACCTCCCTTAGATGATGAGGGAAAGTTGATTCTAGTACCTGAGTCTATCCTGGAGTACAGAGAGAGACAGTTTCGTAGGAGGACTATCAGGGAATATTTGGTGAAATGGAGAGATTTTCCAGTGGAGGATGCTACATGGGAGAGCGAGGATATTCTGCACCATCCGGAGTTGAGATTGCTTGAGGACAAGCAATTTCAGGAGGGGCGGACTGTCATGTCCCCTTCTAGTTGACATCTCTCAGAGCTAATGATTAGCCTATTATGTGACCCTTGTAGGTTGATAGGATGGATAGAGGGTCTTGATGGAGCTTGGCTTGGCTTCGGTTGTCAAAATTTTATCAGTTGGCTTTCGTTTGGGCTCATTCAGACATCATTTGCTAGAATTGCTATTTTTAGCAGTATTTGGCACTCAGCGAAGCACCCTTGCTATTTTTAGCAGTATGGTTTGGTCATGTGTAGAATCACTCACTTATTCGCCAGCTTCAGACAGTTCGTGAATCAAACATATTTTGAGGGAGATATTGATATTTAATTGATTAATTAAATATTAATTATTCAGAGCTTATATTATAAAGTTATAATATTTTAAATATTATAACTTAAGTGATTTGCTGAAGGGGGTCGACCATCATTGAAGGGGGCCATTTTTAATTATAATTTATAATTAAAAATGAGTTTTAAACTATTGAAATATTAAAAGAGAAAAGTTCAAATTTATTTAAATGATACCTAATTGAGAAAAGTCGAGCTTTTGAGGAATATAAGGGTTTTTCATTGGGATTCGAGCCATTATGTTGAATATCAAATTTTTGATCGTCTTCTTCCGGAGAACAAAGCCAAGGGTTTCAGTTGTCTATAGGCATTGAAGAATGAGCCATCTTCAGTGTTGTGATTCAGAGGCTGTGAAATACCAGTTGATCTATTGCTTTCAGAGAGATATCTTCATTCAGAAGTTATCACAGAACATTCACAGAGTATTCATCTTTAGGGTTTTCAGTCTGTAATTCATCCAGCAGAGATTCTTCAGTTGAGGCGCCTATTTCCCTGAGATCTAGAGTCTTCCATGAGGGCCGTACTTTTATTGTTTGCTTGCTGCTGTTCCAAGCCGTACCTTTATTGCTGCAGGTCGTACCATCTCAGAAAGGTCGTACTTCTTTGTTTAAGGAAAAATCACCTTCTTTATTAGCAGTCTGACTTCACAACTAGGGGCGCATATATCATTAGCATCTTATTCTTTCATCTGGCGTAGGGGAAAAGTGGATATTCATTTCAGCCGTACCATTTCATGAAGATCATCATGCTGTTGCAATACCAAGTTTTCGTCAAATAAAGTGTTGCTTTTTCATTTGCTTATAGTCAGATCTTTAATGTAATCAATCCAAAATATTCAATAACAGTCTGGCATTATTAGATCTATCATTTTTCATCATTTGCAAGCTCGTGGTATTTTATTTACATTTTTAAGCAATTTCTTTCCAAAATCGCATTTTTCATCTGTCATGCAAAAACACCATAAAAAACCAAAATACACAAAAACAATAAAAAACACACAGTTTCAGAAGTTAGCAGAAACAGGGGTTTCTACAACCTTTCACCTTCCTAATGTTGCTTTTTTGCAACTTTACAATTTTTGCATATTTGTGACAACTTTTGAATACATTGACATCATTTTGCAAAATGTGGCACAATGACCTCCTAATGATTCTAATACATGGAAAAATGACTTGAAGACCCTTGAACAATGTGAAACAACAAAATTTTAATGAACCTTCAAGATTTTCTTCCTAGAATCATGACATTGTCAAGATGCTCCTACATCACAAATATAATTGTCCAAAATCACTTTGAACATAATCTATAAAATATTTCCTATGGGGGGTGGCATGAAATGAAGCCCATTAATCTATTTCCCAGGATCATTAGCATTATCTAAACAAAAAATTAGAGCATCCTACAATTTATTACTTGCAAAATTAGCTTCCTTATTTTCATCATGTTGTCCATCTCCTTGTTTTCCTTTTCAAGACCAACAATCCTTTAGGTGTCCTGGCTTTCCACAGTGCCAACAATCCAGTTTTCCTCTAGATTTAGATCTTTCTTTCTCTGAATTCCCTCATGAATTCCCATGATTTTTTTGGCTTTTTCCTCTCTCCTTTATTCTTCCTTTGTTCTCTACAGCCAAAGCATTACCTCATGTTGAAGTCTCACCTGTGCTTTTTCGTCGCATTTCCTCAATAAGGATAACACCAACAACATCATCAAATTTCAATGTATTTGAACCAGAGATAAAGTTACTTATAGCCATTACCAAGCTATTCCAACTTTTTGGTAAAAAACATAAAACCAAGAGAGCCCTCACCTCTTTATCAAAATTTACTTCTAGAGAAGTTAACTGTCTGGTAATCGTATTAAACTCATTTAAATGATCTGTCATAGATCCACCTTCAATCATTTTTAGATTAAACAAACGCTTCATGAGAAATACCTTATATGACACTGAGGTTTTTCATACAATTTAGCTAAAGCTTCCATCAGATCCACTGTTGTCTTTGATTCTATTATATTGAATGCCACAGATGGTGCTAGGCACAACCAAATGGTTCCCAGTGCCTTTCTATCCAGAATATCCCATTCTTCATCAGACATCACAACATCTTTCTTTTCTTTTCCTTGTAATGGCCGCCATAGATCCTTTTGATATAAATAATCTTCCATGTGCATCTTCCATAATTTTGGCTGTTTGATTTCTCAACCTTGACTTTGCCTTCTTCCATTGCTCCCACTCAAATCTAGAGGTTTCCTGCCAATCAACTGAAATACATACAACTCTGATACCAGTTGTTAGGAATTAGGCATATCATAGCAATAAATATTAACAATTATATGCAAATTAAAGGACCTAAAAATACCAATGAAGAATAACACATAATAGATCGACATAAAAATTTAACGTTGTTCACCCAATATGGGCTACATCCACAAAAACTCAGCCACCCAAATAATTTTATTATCTAGTGCAAAACCCCGATTTTAGTCTTGCGAATCACCCTAATGTTCAAGCAACACCAATGAATTACATACATCACAACTTACATCCCTTATTATCTCACTCATTCTTTAGGTCAGCCTAATCTCTCCATGTTGTAGTACCGATCAACCAACCGATGAGCAACCTGATTTTGTAATACAGTTACATCATTATCAACAAATATAGTTCAGTCCAATGATCATTAATTCACAACAATGATGTAGAATCAACAAATAAATCTGTGCCACATGTTGACACAACACTTGTCCAACTCTATTTACCATCTCACCATTTAGGTCCCCACCATTAGCTTGTTGCAGGTTCCAAGAGTTTTCTAACCAAGTTGCCACTAACTCATTTGACTGCAAAATACGAAATTTTTTTTTGACGAAAGATGTATAATTAGATGTACCATCGGGTACTTGTGTATTTAATGTGAAAATTTCAATTTTTAAAAAAATTTATGCCTGACATTCGTCAAAATTGCAATGCTCCATGATTTTTGTCGCTATTTCGACATACACTTAAAGTCAACCATCCCCATCCATCAATTTGTGGGCTGACATATGGTTAGCCTCCTTAATTTGTGGGCTGACGTGTATATGGTTAGCATTCATCAGGGTTCCTGTTAGCTCTCAAAAATGCAGGCAGAATGCCTCAAGAGGCTGCCAATCTCTTGATACGCTTTAGGGCAACAAACAAAGCCAAATGACTTAGGCTTTCTACTCTTTAGGTGCTGCTAGGCCCAGGCGGGTGTACCTTTTGATTTGAGCATACTTAGCTTATGATTAACCTTCTGAAATGATTTGTCCACAATGGCAGATTGGAGTGAACAGATGAAAACAAACTTGATATAGATAGCAATCTTCTAATCTGAATCCTACTATACATAATTAACATATGTAAAGAGAATGAATGAATCTTTAATGATAAAACTGCAGAGACCAGTGCCTTATTGGGTATGCAGAGTCAAATTAAATCAAGATGAGCAACAATCTCTAGAGAACTCAAATTATCTGGCATATATTCTATTTACAACTTGTATAAACATGCAAAACTATAACTACTAAGCTCTTCTTTAATAATCCAGATGATTCTCTTTGATTACTGTGATCAACCAAAGGATTTAATCTTTACTTGAAAGAACCAATTGATTAATCACACAGATACAACAAATGTGCACTGATGAATTAAATATAATCTTGTTATATCAATTCAAACAACCAAAAATGATCAATATTGGAGACAACTTAGTAGTAATTTTCATTAAATTCAACAGACAATTGATACTAGAGAAATGCAGCAACATCAA
This sequence comes from Sequoia sempervirens, assembly GCA_007258455.2. NCBI lineage: Eukaryota > Viridiplantae > Streptophyta > Pinopsida > Cupressales > Cupressaceae > Sequoia > Sequoia sempervirens. Next base: position 15,835,827 of record VDFB02000003.1, read on the forward strand.
CTGATTTTCATAAATACCTCCATTCTAAAATCATGCAACAATAGTCTCTGATATGAGAATTTTACTCTACTGTATCTACTTGCTGTGTATCGAATATCTAATAAATGATGATTCAATTACAATCACAAGATGCCTATTTATACACTAGTATCAGAAAAATATATCATAATGAGATCCCATGTCGGCCTTCCACAAAATTCAGGCTCTTTTCATGTTAGCCTGCAATGGTATTTTATGAACTCACATGTTGGCCACAGTATTTGAATTTTATTAATCATCAGTGAATCAATCACCAAGACAATCCAATAGGTATGTCGAAGGCAATTCAATCTTCAATTGTTCCTTGGTTCTCCTCGTTTCGCCGTGACATTTTATTGTCAGAGAAATATCATACTGGATACATTATGTTTCACCGAAAGCCCTGTGGTTAAACTTGTCGCCGTGACTTGTCACTCTCGAGGAGATATCACATAGCTTTCAAGATGTGTTACTGATATGCTTCTCATAGTGTGTTATCCATTCGTTGAGACATAATCAAATTTCTCACCGATACACTGTTTGTTTCATTCACTATTGCTGTAACTCTGTAATATCGGAGAGATCACACAGAACATCCCATGTGTTATTGAAGATCTTCATGATATAAACATTCTCACGCCAATGCAATTTGCATCTCGACGTGAAAAAATAGATCGACAAGACCAGACGGGATCACCAAGATGTTACATCGATGCCCATTAGTCATACTGAGATGCATATCCTTATGTTATCAATCGGTAAGACAATCCAAATTCGCCAAGACCACATGCCGAAAGCTTTAACTCTTACCAATACGTGCATCCTTCTACCACCGATCGGTGAGACAATGTGAAGTCACCATGACTTACTCCAAAGAAAAAGTCTCTCACCGACAAGCCTCCTATGTAATATTGGCGAGACCGAAGGTCACTCGCCAAGATGTTACCCTGAGGAAAATCTTTTGCTAATATGTATATGCATCTGCCACCGGTCGACAAGACTAGATGAGTTCGCCAAGACGCTTCAACGAAAGAAAAACTCTCACCGATGCATCACCATATACCGGTCGGCGAGACATAAGGCACTCGGTGAGACGATATACCGAAGACCAAACTCCTACCAATAGGTACCTCCTTGGTCACCGAAACAACATGAATGTCATGCCAAATGGTGAGTACACAAGACTTGCGATCGCTGAGACATCAAAGGAGTCCCGCCGACAGACCTGTAGCATATAAATGTTAGCATAAAACAACATGGGTTGGGGAGACAGTCATGGACCTATGCCGATAGGAGCTGCAATATGGAAAATGAATAACCCAACGGATTCAATGGGGTAAAAATAGGCCAAAATGCAAGCCAAATGTCATGAAATGAGGAAAATATGCCTAAGGTAGGACTCATATGGAGACTTAGGGGGACAAAAGATATGTAAAATTCATCAGATTTTATAGTTCCAATAGTGGCTCCGTCTAGGGATGAATGATAGTAAGATCATTGCAAGGATCCAAATCTTTGGTTGAGCAGACCGGACACAGAGTGATAAACCAGTGAGCAGAAATGGAATGAATGGAAATGGAAATGAATGCAAAATGGAGACGAATGGAAAATGAAAGTGGAATGTGTTGTGCAGTTTTCGCACACACGCCCCACTGGGAGTGGGGACCCTCTTTTTTTGGTGTCTTTGACCTTTGAATTTATTGGATTTATCATTTCGGGGTCTTGACATGTTGGTCTTGCTGGCTTTGCCCTTGCCCTGAGGTTGCAATTGATTGAAATTGAGTTTTTGGCCAAATCCGGGTTTTCACCTGGATCCGGGATTTTCCGTCTCCGGAGGATTCTTCCGTCCCTGGTTCCTTATCTGTTTCTGGCCAGATTCTCCGATTCCGGGTTTTTGCCTGACTTCGGGATTTTCCGGTTCTATCGGATTTTCCCGGATTCTGTCAAAATCCCGGTCTTCATTATTTCCCCGATTTTTGCATTTCCGCGAAGTCTGTGTTTCCGCGCATTCTAGGATTTTCCGAAATTCCGCTTGGGGCTCGGGTTTCCGGACTTGTCAGAAACGTCTTTTCACGCATTAATGGCTGAGGTACCTTGGCTCAGACAGGTATAAGGTCGGATTTAGGGCATTTTCTGATTCATTCCAACTTCATTGCTTCCTTGTTTTCTGCTCTGGCGATTCAGAACTTTCAATTGAGCTTTGAGGTTTGATCTTGGTTTGTTTGCGCGTGAATTGCTTGAGTGTTGCTGCCAGTATCGCGTTGCTTGGTTTGTTTGTCGCGTGGTTGACTTTCTGAGCTCGGATTTTCGCTTGCTTTGATCCATGGTATGTATCTATTGCCCTTCCGTTTGCTTGCATAATGATTTGGGGTTTTCTTGTGATTGGGTATTGTTAAATTTGGGGTCGGCCCTTGATCTGGTTTTGGTTCCGTGTTAATTGAGTTGGGGTTGGACCCGTTTTATTTGTCGAAACCATTCCCCGTGCCCTATGCGCTCCATTTGTCTGCTCGACTGCATAATTATCCTTTGGACGGCGTTCTGGATCGGGCTGCTTGTTTGTTTTGGGCGCGAAGTGTGTTATCGTGCGAGATTAGGGTTTCCTTGGTGTTTCGGCTAGAACAATGATTTCATCTTATGCTTGGGCGACTCTTCTCCCATGTTATGTTGGCTTCCCGTCCTATGAAGATTAGAGGGCTTTTAGGTAAATCCTGAACCGATTTTTCTTTTTTATCCCTAAAAGCTTGCTCTGGTTTTAATGGCGGAAATTCGATCGTTTGCTCTAGGGCATCATCTTTTTGGCACACGGATTCCTTCTTTTAAGAGCTTTTGGGAGTTGGATCCTTTGCGTACTTGAGGTTGTTGATCATCGTCGGTTTTAGGATCCTTCGAGCTTAGGTAGTGGATATCCCGGGGTTGTTCAAGTTTTGGTGCACGTTTTGCCGTTTTTCGGGTTTCCGAGGCCGTCGCGGAATTTCCTCGCTCCCGGATTTTCCCGGTTTGGGCTTATTCCGCGGACTGAGTTAATTTCCGGTGCGTTTTATGCTGTCCGCGAAAATCCGTTCCATCCGATTTTTTTTGGATTTCCTTTCTGATTGCGTTCTTGTGTATATTTCGATGATGGGATTGAGGGAATGATTATTCATGCTTATTTCTTGTTGCCAATGAGTGATTTAACGATTACCCTTTGATGTTTCTGAGCGTATTAATGGTTTATATGTCTAATAGTGTTTTGGCAGCAGGAATCCGTCGGGGTCGGATTTCTCCGAAATTTCGCCCCGACGGTATTTTCCCAGTTTACACAATTTTCCCGGATTATTTGATTTCTCCGGATCACGAAAGACTGGCAGTTAGCAATGGATTTTAATGGATTTATATGATGTGTGCTAACCCTTGAGATTGATATGAGCTTAATATTTGGATTTTAATGGTAATTCTTGAATGTGCAGGCTGAATCAAGCAAGGCTACTGCTGGGAAGTCCAAAGGTGGTGCAGGGGCATCTTCAATTTCTGAGACAGAGAGATTGAAATCAGACATGAAGAGTCAAGTTCCAGAAAGTAGGATCTCCTCTGTGTGGGCTGATGTGTCCGATACCAATGTGGGAGCATGGCGATATGATGAGTTTAAGCAGAGAACAGCCGAGAAAGACCAGTCGGCATTGAGGCAAGGGATGATGAACTCAGGATTGGTGCATGTGGCAGGGTTCCCTCCAGCAGTCCAGTGCTACGAGCTGATTTTGGAGTGTGCTAGACAGTACGCTTTTGACACACAGATGGTGGTTAGCACTGAGGGACGAGTGTTGGCAAACTTCAGTCCAGCCTCCATTGCCCGAGCCTTCAGCATGCCGGATCTCCCCTCGGTCTGTGCCTTAAACATTGACACTGCTCGTACATACTATGAGAATGAGCCAGTTAAGGCTCAACAGCTTATCAACTCATGGCTTGAGAAGCCCAAGTCTCACCACTCCAAATTTCCCAAGCAGTTGCACAGGGTGAAGTTCAGGCCAGATATCTATGATGCTATTACACTGTTGAGCAGGGTGGCCGGGCTTAAAACTGCCGGAGTATTGGAAAGCTGGATGGTTCACGTGATCACCAAGATGAGTCAGGGAACAAATTATCACTGGGCAGGACTTATCAGTGCAGAAATAGATAAACAATTAAGGAATGTTTTGGAGGGAAAGAAATTCGCCATGTCCTCCTATGTCATATATGTACTGGCCATCTCCTACCCCTACAAGGGAATGACTCCGGCGGGAACCATTGGGCAGGATATTATCTATGAAGTCTACCCGAAATTGCACCTTGGACACAGAGATTATAGGAGGGCCAATGATGCCTTCACTATGCACATTACCCGGACCCTTCAGAATGCGGAGCACATCAGATTGTCCGATGGGGCCAAAGGGTTGATTAAGAATTACGGGGCCTGGTTCATCCAGTTCCCCACTTTCACTTATCTCCGGATTGATGGATGCCCCGTTGCTCCCTACAGATTGCCCAGGTATCCCACTGACCACATTGTGCTGCTAGAGGTCGTGAGACAAATTTGTGAGTTTGATGCAGTGGTAAAAAGGGAGAAGCATAAAACCGGTTTTGGAGGTGATTTCCCTCTTGGGATTGGCGTGGGGGAAGTGTGCCCGTCCATCCAATCAGCTCACACTGCAAGTGAGGAATTGGCCGCCTATGGATTCTCTTTCCATTCAAAGAGAATGAATTTTGACATCACCGGGGAGGCACAGAAAAGAGCTACCCGGGAATACAGGCATAAGGAGGAATTAGAAGATTACTGGGTCAACATCAAGGATGACCTTGATGCGAGGAAGAAAAGGTATTCCCGGCTGCCTGTAGAGGCCATTAGACAGTATAATGTGAAGCTGATTCCGGATCAGCTGGATGACGATGGAAAACTGATCCAGGACCATGTTTATGAGCCCATTAAGGACAGGTCAGTGGCGGATATTGATTGGAATGAGCCTGAGGTGACTGAGTTGGAGGACTTAATGGCTCCAGTGCTAAAATTTACCTTTGCTTGGATCAAGCATGAGGTCTGGGTGTTAGAGAGTGCCAAGGTACCTTGTACCTTCGATTTGATGGGGAATCTCAACCCCATGTCCACTTCTGAAGAATCCGGGGAAGAGGACCCCAAAGGGAAAGCAGCTAAAACCTCCCCTTTCAAGATCAAGGTCAGAGGTAATAAGGGGACTCAACCTGCAGCAAAAAGGAAGCCAATTGGTAAACGCAGGTGGAAGACCCTGACTATCAGCAAGTCCTCGGACGAGGAAGAGGCAGAGAAAGTTGAAGAGGAGGATGTTCCTCCACCGCCCAAGAAGGCCAGAACTGCAAGGGTTGCCAAGAGGAAAGGCCAAACTACTTCGGAGGATGAACCTCCAGTTGTGGATGTGGAAAGCTCCGGGGGCGAAAAGACCAGAGTATACACCAGAAGATCTAGAACTCCTTCCCCAAAGGATGCTGCTCAGTCAAAAGACTCTTCTCCAATATTGCTAGCTAAAAAACAGGACAAGCCTGTTTCTCCTCCACAGAGCATACTAGAACCGGAAAATCTGGATGAGCAGGAAATCAGCGGAGAGGCAGAACCGTTCAAAGAAGGAACATTATTCAGTGAGGCTGCTGAGCCCGAGGTGGAAACAGAGGAAAGACACACTTCTCCCTTGGTGCAGTACGAGGATTCTCCGGAGAGTGAGAAAAGCCGCGGATCGCCTGAGCCGGAGAAAAGCATCCCCGCTGGAACTCCATCGCCGGTACTCCCTGAGTTAGGATTTGAGGAGATCGGCCAAGGTGAACAAAGTCCGGAGAAAGAAGTTGACAAGGCCGCAGCTGAGGAGGAAGTCGAGGTAACAGTTGTAGAAGGAGAGAAAGCCACAGGGGACCCGGGAGAAACCAGAGCAGAAGGAATCCGGACAGACCCCGTAGCCCCGGACTGGCTAGAGAAAGAAATTACAAAGAAGAAACAGGTGATTGTAGAAGACACTCCTCTTGACTGGGATGAAATGTTGTCTCAGATTGGTAAAGGGAAGAAGAAGAAGGTTGCAAAGGTGATTTCTCGGGTAGAAAGAGATGAAGTGCACAACCGAGTAGTTCACATTGCCACCCCTGCTGCAGACAAAACAAGAGATGAGGTAACAGGCCAGGATTACAACATCCAAACTATTAACCTTGGGCCGGCCTCCTTAGAGCAGGATATTGAGGAATTCGAGGGGTCAAGTGCCGTAATGGTTGACAGACTGAAAAAGGAGACCCAGTCAAAACGAGAACTGAAAAAAGAGAATGAAAGGTTGAGGAAATGCCTGGAAGAGGTCATGAAGCCTCTACAGTCTCTCCATCCATCCTCCTCTGCTACTCCGGGATTTCTGCCAAAGGAGACAATCTCCGGAATTGAAAAGATGAAGGCTTCTGCACAGGCTGCCACCGATTGGTTGATGAGTGTCCAGACACAGGGGGATGAAGCTATCAAAGAGATCCTGTCTGTGGGCAAGGATGCAGTCCGAGGAAAGGAACTGTTAGAGAGTATCCTCTCTTGAGATAAAAATGATATTGACTTTCTGCTGCAGAAGTCAAGGATTATTCTAGGGCATGGCAAAGAACAGTTGGGCAAGGATGGAATCCTTCCCTCTGCCAGATTGGATGAACCATGGGAATGGTTTGAGGCATTGCAGATCAGGCAGGGAGGCCTGAAGAAGATACAAAAACGGAGAAAATCAATTGAGGCTGACCTCACTGCAATTTATGATGGTTGCATAGCTTTCTTTGAGGTGATGACAGGGAGGAAGAAGATAGCTCCCAAATATCTGAGCTTAGATCAATTGAAGGAATGGTGGCATGAGGTTTATGCCCCGGAATCTGATGGAGCTGTCACCTCCCATTTGCTTGATGATGCAGCTACATACTTGGCAATAATAGACAGGTACATGACCAGCATGACGGATTGGAAGAAAAATGTTGAGTGGTCCAATGAGGGAATTGATGCAATTAAATGTCGGCTCAGGGTTTTGCCGTTGCCACCTATTGCTGAGCTGGAGGGGATATTCTTGAAGGTCCAAGGGTCACCAGCGAAGAGAAAAGACAAGGGGAGTGGCAGTTAATGCTCAAGTTCGAGATTTGTGCTTCCCTATTATCATGGGGCATGCATTGGACCAGACTTCCTTGAGGACTGTGCCTTGGCCGACTTGGATGGTGGCATTAAATGTGTGCCTTAGTTTGTTTCCTTGGCCGACCTGTTTTGGCGGTTTTTATTATTTTGTAAAATGTTTGGCTGGGCCGACATGTTTTGGGGAAAATTTGATATAAATAGGCATTCTTGCCTCATTGTAAGGGTTAGAAGACATTGGTTATAGACATTAGCAAGAATAGAGATTAGTAGGAGCAATAGTTAGAGTTTTTTTAGAATTTCTTGAAGCAAATACCATATTCAGAACAGTTGAATTGTTGCAGCATTTGGTGATTAATACAATTGAAGGCATTGTGGTTTTCCTGGTGAAATCCTTTGTGTTATCTCATCTTGCATGGTTCTTTCGTTCTATCTTTTACATTGCTTGAAGATCTAGGGTTTAATATTCAGAAATAAATTAGTTTGGTTGGATAAATAGTGTATGTGATTTTATATTTGGAATGTTGGTAGCTATCTCTGGTCTATACTCCCAGTAACTATCTGATTGTAGTAGGCTGGTGAAGTCAACCTGGACCGTATATTCAAATGTGCTTGAGTTCGGTTGTAGGTGTAAGTCTATGATTTGAAAATCTGTATTCCTCAGAAGATTGCACTGTTCTTGTAAGATTGCCTTGTGGGTCGAACAGGAATTGGTTATTTGAGATAGGTCCATTCCAGATATTTGTCATTTGCACTGCTTGTTCCTGCAATAGTTTAGAGTTTGTTACTTCCTTGCATCCCTATCTTTTGCAATTTCTTTATTATTCAGTTAGATTTAGGATTCAAGATCATCATATTGTCAGATCTGATAAGTTGAGAGGGTTCAGTTTGCTTGTAGTAAGGTCCGATTGTGATTACCAGCAATTTCACATTTTATCTGAGTTGTTTTATGCATTGTTATGACCTAACACCCGAGAGACCTTGGGGTGATTTTCAGTGATTTATTGTTGGAAATAACCTTTCAAGAGAGATAGAATATTGCATTCTGTCTGAGTTGTTGCTGTGCAGAAAACACCATCAACAGAATGGAGATGGACCAAAATACTAAACCACTGTGCATGGAAAATAATTTTAGAGAGGGTAAGCAAGAGTTGTCCATGCACTGGCAACCCTTAATCCTTTATGTTGCTCAAGAGAAATATTGCTTCAAGAATTGCTCATGAACAAGAAATTCCTGATCTTCACCAGCCATATTCTGTAGATAGTATGAGTCTTCACCTTTCTTCCCAACAACAACAAAAGGTCCTAGCCACAAAGCTTCAAATTTACCATGCTTGCCCTCTTCTTGACACCTTGCGTTCCACATCAACACCAAGTCACTTACTTCAAACTTTCTATCTTTTTCCTTCTTGTCAAATAAATACTTCATCTGTGCCTGTAACTTCATGTTTTGATTTCTAGCTACTCTCCTTATTTCATCAAGTTCAACAAGTTGCTCCATTCTTTCCTCCATAGGTTCAGGAATATCCAAATCTTCCTGAAGGACAAACTTGTAGACTGGTAATAAATTATGCAAAGGCATCCTGGCTTGTGCTCCATACACCAATTCAAATGGGGATTTTCCAATTGCCTTTTTCATAGTAATCCTGTCAGCCCACACAACCAGTTTTAATTTTGAATCCAAGGCTTTCTTGTTCTGTCCTAGCATCCTCATAATCTTCAAAAGATTCTTATTGCTAGATTTTGCTTGACCATTAGCTTGTGGATGGTAAGGAGCTGCATAAGAAATAGTAATGCCATATGTATCACATAAGCTTTTGAATTCATCTGACCTGAAACACATCCCATTGTCTGTGATTAACCTCAATGGTGTACCAAATCTGGTAATAATGTTATCCATTAGGAAATTTGTCACCACTTTGCTTGTAGCCTGTTTAGTTGGGATTGCTTCTACCCACTTGGTAAAATAGTCAATGGCAACCAGTATCCACTTGTATCATGCAAGGGTCAAAGTGGCAAAGCTCCTTGATACTTCAGCTTTCCAGAAAACTTCTGGCAAGCTTCACATTTTCTTACTTGTGAAAAAGAATCATTAAAAACCTTTGACCAGTAATATCCTGCTCTGAGAATTTTATGTGCAGTTGTCTTTGCAGAGTAATGTCCTCCACAAACTCCTTCATGCATTTATCTTAAGACATGATTGGCCTATGACTCATCTAGACACAACAACAATATACCATCCCTGTTCTTCCAAAATAGATCTCCATCCATGAAAACATATTTTGATGCTTGCAACTTCAAAGTTCTCCTATTGCTATCACTCAATCCCTCTGGACACCTCATATACTTAAGGTAATGCATGATATCAGTATACCAAGGAGTGTGCTCAATGCTTGCAATTGCAGTCCCTTCTTCAACATTACAAACTTGATTTGCTTCAATATTTGATTTTGCCATTAACCTAGCCAAACCTTGACCTCTCACTAGTTTGGTAATCTGTATCTCCATATCAAACTCTTGAATCTTGTTGATCCATCTGCACCTTTTTCCTGTAACTTCAGATTGTGTTAGAATATCCTTGACAGCTGCATGAGGGACATAAGCAATCACCTTTGCTCCAACAAGATATGGTCTGAATGCTTTTGTGGCTTTCACCAATGCAAATGCCTTATTTTCCATTATATCATACTTCAATTCAAACCCTTGTAATGACTTACTGAAGAAAGACACAGGCTGTTCATGACCTTCTTCATTCTTCTGTAACATAACAACAACAATAGTGTGCATAGAAGCAAATGAAAATATCTGAAAAGGCTTAGAAAAATCTGGAGATTTAAGAATATGAGCCTCCTTGATGGCTCTTTTGATAGATATAAAAGCTTCCATGGCTTCTACAGTCCATTCCATTTTTTGTCCTTTCTTCAACATTTTTGATATGGGCTTAATGATCTCAACAAAGTTAGAAACAAATATTCTAACAAAATTAATTTGTCCAAAGAATGATTGTATAGCCTTAACAGTTTTGGGAATATGAATTTTATCAATAGCTTCAAACCTCTCAGGATCTATCCTAATCCCCTCTTTTGAAACAATATGTCCTAAAATCTTACCTTTTGTGACTGAAAAATGACACTTCTTTGGATTTAAGCTAATACCATATTCCAGGGCTTTGATAAATACCTTCTCCAGATGTTGCACATGATCTTCAGCCTTCTTTGAATAAGCAGTCAGGTCATCTTGGTACACTACCATGATAACATTGATCAAATTTGCAAATGCCACGTCCATAGCTCTTTGGAAAGTCCCTCCAGCATTAGTGAGACCAAATGACATTCTTATGTATACATATGTTCCCCAAGGAGTTGTAAATGCTTTCTTGTATTGCTCAGATTCTTTGACCTTAACCTGGTTATACCTGAAAACCCATCCATCATAAACAACAACTCACACCTTGTCACCTTATGCAATATAGCCTCCATATTAGGTAGAGGATAATTGTCCTTGAGAGATGCCATATTCAAATTCCTGAAGTCCACACATAGTCTGATATCTCCGTTCTTCTTCCTCACAAGGACTAAGTTTGAAACCCACGTTGAATGCCTGATCGGTTTAATAATTCCTCCATCTTTGAGCTTTGTCAATTCTTCTTGCATTTTAGGCTCCAGCGTTGGATTTATGGGTTTGCTTTTGTCTGAATGGTTTAGAGTCTAGCCTCAATGGTATTTCATGCTGAAACAAATCTTCCCTGTATTCTTTCAGATCTTCATAAGACCAAGCAAACACATGCTTATATTTACTCAACAACTCTATCAACATTCTTCTAATTGTGGGGCTTATCTTCTTCCCTATGTACACCTTTTTTGGTGCTATCTCAGTTCCCAAGTTGACTTCTTCAATATCTTCTCTTCTAATTGGCATTTGCTTCATGAGGGATCGATCATTTCCATCATACAACCTCTCCAATGCCACCAAGCCCTTAGGAAGCTTATTTGTTTTGAGCTGTAATATTTCCTTTCCAAACACTATTTGCTTCCCATCCACTTCTTCAACAAAAGCATTGAAGTCAATTTCATGGGCTTCATATTGATCTATACAATTGAGGAACTTCAAAAGGTCAGTATCATCATTGAAGACCTACCAACTATAAATGTTATCAACAACAACAGGCCTTGTCTTGAACTCAATCTGTGACACCCCAGCCAATGTGATATCATCTCTTTTCAGCACCACATTTGCTAAAAAATCAGCCATTATGTTCTTTGATCTATCAATCCACTCGATTGAGAAGGCATCAAACAACTCAATTGTGTCCCATACAACATTCCTATATTGTTTCAATATTTTGTGCTTTGTTGCATATTTTGACTTAATTTGTGAAACAACTAACTCATAATCTCCAAGAACAGCCAGCAACTTAATCTTATGTTTCACAGCTATGTTCAGACCTGTCAATAAAGCTTCATATTCTACCACATTGTTTGTACATTCAAATGCTAACATAAATAAATATTTGAATGTAGTACCTTCAGGTGAAACAAATACAATCCCAACTCCATTACCTTCCTGGCTGCAAGCTCCATCAAAGTACATCTTCCATACACCATTGCAATTCTATGCAGCATGCTTTTCAATTGGGTCAGTACTAACCAACTTTGGCTGGGCTGGTTGTATTTTAAAATTCCCAAGATCAACATCACAAAAGAAATTAATATGATCTTGTGGTACGTAGTCAACAAGCTGGTTCATTCTTGGCTCTCTATACAATTTGACTTCTTGACCATTCACTGGAATAGTTGCATAAGATAAATCAAACTGGATGTTTCCTCCAACTGTTGCTGTCCACTGTCTTAACAGAAGCATCCCAAACTAAGGAGGAGTATCAATGACTATTATATCTATATTATAAGCCACCAGTGGATAAGTAGCCAGCTTGACTTCAACACCTCTCATAATGCCTACCACAGGAACAGGTCGGTTATCCATTGCATAACACTTCCCTTCACATGTATCAACCCACATGCCAAGCTGTTTCATAACTCCTACTGGCATAATTTTTATGGCAACACCAAATTCTATCATGCAATTCCTCAACAGTTTGTTATTTATAAGCAATGTAGTGAAAAAATGATCAACTTGCAGGGGAGTTGCTAATACATCACTCAAGCAGACTTCTGAGTTATTTACTTTTTCCTGCCTATTGACCGCTTTAATGGCTACCTTGCTTTCAGAATTCACATGTTTTTCATTCCCACTTGTTATCAATTGAACAACAGTATCCCTATATTCTTTAATTTTCATCATCTCAAGTAGTGGAACAGACATTTTTACCTGGGATAATGCTTAAGTAAAGTCAAAAGAAGAGCCCTCCACCTTAACAATTTTCTTCTGTTCTAGCATTTCGCCTTTGCTTTCTTCCTTCCCTCTTTTACTAGGCTGGTCAGGATTTTGCATTTCTTTGTGTAATTCCTTCACTTTTTCCTTTTGGATAAGATTCTCTTCATTTTTATCATGCTACTTGTTTTATGGCTTCTTCACAATTCCTTGTATCACCTTCTGATCTTTCATAAAAATCCCCTGAGGAACGCCTTCCATCTGATTTACTTTTCTGTTTCTCACCTAGTATTTACTCTTTGCTTCCTCAACCACAGCAACTGTTATTCTCTCTATTTCATCTTGAGTAAGTCTCCTCATACTATATTGAGCAGGAGCCTCAATATAATGTGGCTCTATATAATCTTCTTTAGAATCATAAAAGACCTGTTGTTCAACCATATGAACATTGTATATCTAATTCGAAACATCATACTCATAACCTTCATCCTATAAAGATGAGTACCTCTCCTGAACATGGTGAAAAGTATTTGAAGTCAAATACACTGTGTGATCTTCTCCATTGTTTTCCATCAACATTCCCTCTTCTTGCATCCTTTGGGCTACAACACAATAGTCTGGGGAATGTGGTTTATCACAAGCTTCACAAAAATAATTGTTACTCACTATATAAGTTCCCTTCTTGCTCAATGGATCAGGGGTCTCTTTGTTTCTAGGCCTAGCTGTTATAGGTTTTTCATCCTTCTAGTCTATATTATAAGGCATGTCATGCAACCTCGGCCTCTCATTTCTGTATGTATTCTCCTATCTGTACTGATAATTGTTGCTTTGTTGAGGAGCCTTAGGGTTGTCTCTTTTACTGATTATACCAGCAGCCTTTCTGTTGTTTTCAATTGTCAATGCTATCTTCTGTGCTTCAGCCAAATCTCTTGGGAATCTATTTCTCAGTTTGTACCCTATTTTAGGATCAAATGCATTTAAATAAACACTCAAAACTACAGAATCTGGCAGCCTTGATCCAAGAGATACCTTAGTCTACAACTTGTTGAATCTTCAATTGAAATCATAAATTGAGTCATTCTGATTCTTCTGAATTTGCATCAGTTCATGAAGAGCAGCATCTGGTGCATTTAGATTCCCATATTGTTCAAAAAATTGGTCTTGAAATATTTGAAGAGAATTAATTGAGAATGCTGGCAAGCTGTTGAACCAATCCCTAGCATCTTCAATGAGTGACATCATAAACAACTTCATGTGTAAATCTTCATATGGCACATCTATGTCTTGGATGAAAACATTGAAACTCCTTAAATGCTCTTCAATAGTAATTGCATTACTCCCTGTAAATTTGGGCACAGTAAATTTGGACACCATACCCCTCCAACTGCCATCCATAGGGTAAGGGTATAACTGAAAACCTGCTAAATCAATTTGTTTGATCATGGTTGTATGCTGGTGAGGGGGAGGAATAGGTGGACACTGATGCTAGTGCATGGGATTATTGTATTGTGCATTATACTGTAGGATAAAAGACTGACCAGGAGGTGGATACATACTTGTATGCTGTGTGGGAATATGAGGTGGATGATTTGGCTGCTTATAGTGATTCCTTGTCTGATGGTGAGGAGACACTGGTGGATTTGAAGGCCCAACACCATGATTACCTTGCTTATGAGGTGGTACATACTTTGGGGGACAATCAACTGCCTGATCAGTAACTTGAGTTTTCTACAATTTAGCCTCTAATTCCTCTATCCTCTTCCTCTGTAATTCAAACTGTGCTTTTACTTCCTCAAGAAGCTCATGATCAATAAACACATTTTGGTTACTCTCCATCTTCTGATCATAATCATGTTGAATTCTGATTCATTCAGCCTCAAGTGCAGCTTGAAACTCAACCTATTTATGAGGATCAAGAAAAGAGAGGATTTCTTTGATCTTCAGGGGTACAAAGTTCTGCACTTGAATGATCTCTCCATGTATCATAGCGATCATATGTTTCACAATGTGCTCTTGATGTTTTGTCTTTGTTAGTCATACACATGTCCTCACTTATCCCCTTTCCTTTATCCACCTTGTCATCTTTGTGTGTCCATTTATTGCTGCTAGCAGGAGCTCCAGTATGACCTCCCCTGTATTGAGATCTTCTTCCATTCATGATGAACAGCTGCAAAATTTCTGTCAGAGTCGCCACTCACTTTTTTTCAAAAGTGAGAAAATACTTAATGCTTCTTATTCCCAGCGGAGTCTGTATAAAGTTCCTAACTCTATGATTAAGGCCTTGATTCTGAATGTGTTCCCCAATAGAGTCGCCAATTTGTTAACTCTCAAAAACGCAGGCAGAATGCCTCAAGAGGCTGCCAATCTCTTGATACGCTTTAGGGCAACAGACAAAGCCAAATGACTTAGGCTTTCTACTCTTTAGGTGCTGCTAGGCCCAGGCGAGTGTACCTTTTGATTTGAGCAGACTTAGCTTATGATTAACCTTCTGAAATGCTTTGTCCACAATGGCAGATTGGAGTGAACAGATGAAAACAAACTTGATACAGATAGCAATCTTCTAATTTGAATCCTACTATACTCAATTAACAGATGTAAAGAGAATGAATGAATCTTCAATGATAAAACTGTAGAGACCAGTGCCTTATTGGGTATGCAGAGTCAAATGAAATCAAGATGAGCAACAATCTCTAGAGAACTCAAATTATCTAGCATATATTCTGTTTACAACTTGTATAAACATGCAAAACTATAACTACTAAGCTCTTCTTTAATAATCCAGATGATTCTCTTTGATTACTGTGATCAACCAAAGGATTTAATCTTTACTTGAAAGAACCAATTGATTAATCACACAGATACAAAAAATGTGCATTGATGAATTAAATATAATCTTGTTATATCAATTCAAACAACCAGAAAGGATCAATCTTGGAGATAGCTTAGCAATAATTTTCATTAAATTCAACAGACAATTGACACCAGAGAAATGCAACAACATCAACTGATTTTCATAAATACCTCCATTCTGAAATCATGCAACAATAGTCTTTGATATGAGAATTTTACTCTACTGTATCTACTTGCTATGTATTGAATATCTAATAACTGATGATTCAATTACAATCACAAGATGCCTATTTATACACTAGTATCAGAAAAATATATCATAAGGAGATCCCATGTCGGCCTTCAAATAATTCAGACTCTTTTCATGTCGGCCTACAACGGTATTTTATGAACTCACATGTCAGCCATAGTATTTGAATTTTATTAATCATCAATGGATTAGTCGCCAAGACAATCTAGTAGGTATGTCGAAGGCAATTCAATTGTCAATCATTCCTTGGTTCTCCCCATTTCGCCATGACATCTTACTGCCGGAGAAATATCATAATGGATACATTATGTTTCACCAAGAGCCCTGTGGTTAAACTTGTCGCCATGACTTGTCACTCTCGGGGAGATATTGCATAGCTTTCAAGATGTCTTACTGATATGCTTCTCATAGTGTGTTATCCATTCACTGAGACACAATCAAATTTCTCACCAATACACTGTTTGTTTCATTCACTATCGCTATAACTCTGTAATATCGGAGAGACATCACACAAAACATCCCATGTGTTATCAAAGATCTTCATGATATAAAAATATCGTGTTGATATAAACATTCTCACGCCGATGCAATCTGCATCTCGACGTGAAAAAATAGATCGGCAAGACCGGACGGGATCGCCAAGATGTTACATCGATTCCCATTAGTCATACCGAGATGCATATCCTTATGTTATCAATCGGTAAGACAATCCAAATTCACCAAGACCACATGCCGAAAGCTTTAACTCTTACCAATACGTGCATACTTTCGCCACCGATCGGTGAGACAATGTGAAGTCGCCATGACTTACTCCGAAGAAAATGTCTCTCACTGACGAGCCTCCTGTGTAATATCGGCAAGACCAAAGGTCACTCGCCAAGACGTTACCTCGAGGAAAATATTTTGCTGATATGTATGTGCATCTGCCACCAGTCGACAAGACTAGGTGAGTTCACTAAGACGCTTCAATGAAAGAAAAACTCTCATCGATGCATCACCATATACCGGTTGGTGAGACATAAGGCACTCAGTGAGACGATATACCGAAGACCAAACTCCCACTGATAGGTACCTCCTCAGTCGCCAAACAACATGAATGTCATGCTGAATGGTGAGTGCACAAGACTTGCGATCGCTGAGACATCAAAGGAGTCCCGCCGACAGACCTGTAGCATATAAATGTTAGCATAAAACAACATGGGTCGGGGAGACAATCATGGATCGATGTTGATAGGAACTGCAATATGGAAAATGAATAACCCGACGAATTCAATGGGGTAAAAATAGGCCAAAATGCAAGCAAAATTTCATGAAATGAGGAAAATATGCCTAAGGTAGGACTCATATGGAGACTTAGGGGGACGAAAGATATGTAAAATTCATCAGATTTTACAGTTCCAACAGTTCCAACGAATATTTTTTAATAAATAAAAGTGAGTTTGACAATTTATCTATACTTGCAACAATGTTTTTCTATACTTGCAAATTTTCTATACTTGTGACAGTTTGTGGAGGTTATAGGCCGAATTATCTTGGTGCAAAATATCAGAATTATTAGATTTTGTTACCTGTCTATGATTAAAAATTATTGGAGTGTGAGTTTGATATTTTTTCAAGATCTAAATATTCAAGCTTGGTAAAGAAAAATCATGTTAGATAATATTAGTGCAGAACAAAATGAAGAGACACTTGCTAGATTGTGGACTAGATTGAAAAGAAAGAGTGATGGGAAATGTTGTTTTCCTTGCAATAATTGCAAGGGATTAAAGACAAGAAGACTTTTAATCACAACTAAGAAACATTGTAGGTAGCATGGTCACATTGAAGGGGGCATGATTATCATCCATTGGTAAGTTGTTCATTATATGTCTTTATAATGATTGAATTTGTAAATGTTTATATCATTTTAACATATATATATATATATATATATATATATATATATATATATATATATAAAATCACTTGATCATGATCATGGTTTATTTGTGTCGATTATTATTATAAAGGTTATTGCCCTAGGGCACATGATATGAATTATGGAGATTAATGAAGTAAGGGATGGAAGAATAAAATTACAAAATGGTACAAATACATTGATCCATGACACATTTAGTGGCGAACTGATCATGATGATCGAGATGACTTTGATGATGTTCATGATTTAGCTATACTTGAGAAGGCATACGAGCCCCTTTATGAAGGCTCCCAAAAAAATCTTTCTCTGTTGTATTGTTGTTGGTGAACTTGAAGGTTATGAATGGTTTATCCAACATAGCAATCTCACGGATGTTAAGGTATGTCATATATGTCATCTTTTTTCATCTATTTTTGTTGTTAGTTCATCACTAGTAAATAAAGGATGAAATATGTACCATTAATATTCTTTATATTAACAAATTATTTTTTTGTTGTAGATTGATAGGTGAATTTTTGTTACCACCATCAAATATTTTACCTCCCTCATATTGAGATTTATCTGCCATTATGAAAGATATTGGAATGGAGTATCAAGCAATAGATGCATGTCCCAATGATCATATTATATATCATAAACAACATGAATTTGCAATAGAATGCCCAAAATTTAATATTAGAAGATATTAAACAGATCAACTAACAAAAAAATTTCCTCGCAAGGTTCTTCGTTATATTCCCATTATTCCACGTATGGAATGCTTATTTAGGTGCGAAAGCTTAACGCAATTTATGGATTACCATGCATGAAATAGAAGTGGAGATGATATTCTTTGAATTCATGTGGATGGTTCTTCATTTAGGGACATGGAGGAAAAATGACTACACTTTAAAGAAGAACCTCGTAATCTCAAGCTTTCATTGGCAGTGGACGGTGTCAATCCATTTGGAGAGCTGAGATCTATTTACTTGGTGTGGCCTATTTTTGTTATCAACAATAACATTCATGTTTGGAAATTTTTGGATGGTGTGATGTGATGCTGATATGTGGTTGTCATTGATGTCAACACTATTAGTATTTGATATTCTAAGTGCTACATATGTTGAGAATATTGAGAAAATTATAAGTGAATGTGTTCTAGGTTCCTAGTGGAACTATGCAGGTCATGAAGGAATTACGTTATGTACATAAAAGGTTAGTTGTTGTGGATCAAAGGGTTTAATGTTGAGTATGTCTAGATCATCTACCGAAAGTTTTAGAGGTCTGCATGAACTCATGTGCAAGTTGTGGCCTGACAGTGTTTTGCTGGTCTCTGTTAGAGTTACTGAGTGAAGATTGTATGTTCCTAGTTATCTCGGTTGTCGTGGATGTCTCTCTGTTATTTCTTGGTTTTTTCAGATGTCTCTAGTTCATCCTCTATCTTTGTTGTACATCCACATGATCCAGTGAAGCTCGTGATTAAAAATATTTTCTTGCGCATGTCCAATTTTTCTTGTTCTTGGCCGACATGTTGATGCTAGCATGTTGTGGATGCTTGGGGCGTGATTAATTGGAGTATTCTTGTTTTGGAGAAGTGAATTTGGGTCCCCACTATGTTATGGCCAACCTTGGTGGGTGTGCATTGAAAATTTAATTGTGAATTTAAGCCGACATTGAAAATATATTCTTTTCCTCTAACCAACTTTGTTATGGTGAAATCTTTGTGGTGGATATATAAGAAGCAATTTTTTGGAGTATGCGAAGTGTGGTTAGTGTGTCGAGTATGCATTGTGTGCTCTTGTGTGCATAAGTGCGAATATCATTGAAGAGTAAGCATGTAGAAGGTTGAGCGAAGTATGCAGAAGTAATGTGCCTAATTGGAATTGTAATCAGGCTTAGACAAAAGCCATTAGAGATCGGTTCAAATTTTTGGATGGTTTTAATCTGAATCTTTCTGTAAGACAGCGAGTCTTCTATTTATAATTGAGCAGTGAGCCTGAATGCATGTGTATTCCCCTTATTATTCTTCCTTATACTTTTAAGAGAGTATAATCTTGTGGACTGACATCCATCATGGTTTTTCCCCTAACAGGGTTCCCACACAAAAATACTAGTGTTCTTTGTCTCTCTAATGTGTTAATTGCTTATGGTTAATTATTTATTCATCAGATCTGAGATTAAAGTTAAGTTAAGTTTGTAAAGTTTAAATTTCTGCGACAACTGATTCACCCCCCCTCTCAGTTGTCTGCCCTTGCTTTTACCAACAATTCCTCCATGGATGTCAATAAAGATGAAGCACATAATGTTGGAAATGACTGTTCCAAGTATTTGTTTACATCAATTTTCTTTAACGTAGTAGCATCTCATTTGTCTTATTTGTTGCATAATGACATATTTTTTTCATTTAATAGTCATGTACATTAATTTATATATATTGCAGTAAAATGGTTATAATAATTATGTAATGTTTATGTTCATTCAACTAGGTAAGTACCAAGTTAAAGATAT
Organism: Sequoia sempervirens; assembly: GCA_007258455.2. NCBI lineage: Eukaryota > Viridiplantae > Streptophyta > Pinopsida > Cupressales > Cupressaceae > Sequoia > Sequoia sempervirens. The sequence continues at coordinate 15,855,786 of VDFB02000003.1, forward strand.
GAATGTATATATCGAGCCTCTTATCGACAAGTTACTAAAGTTATGGAATGGCGTCACTATGTATGACGTCTCTAGACCAATAGGACAAAGAAAATTTCAATTCCATGTAATGCTTGTATGGACAATTCATGATGCCCCAGGGCTAACACATTTTTGTGGTATGTTATAACGTTCAACTGCACTTTAACGATATTTAATTTTGTGAAGTAGATATCATGCATATTTTTTAAATAATCTATTCATTATATATAATTATAAAAATTGAAATATTTAATCCAATTATATATGATCTTGCAGGTTTTCAAACAAAGGGAAAATTTGCATGTCCAGTTTGTGGTCCAAAGATGAAATCTCGTTGTTCAACAAGTTTAGGAAAGCAAGTGTTTGATGAGTATAGACACTTCCTCCACATAAATCATAAGTATCGAACTACTTAAAAACATCTTTTCAATGGGTAAGAAGAGACTACATCAAAACCACGAAGAATGACACCTCACCTATGGAAGTTGGAATATAATAGAATTAATTGTCAAGGTTATACATCAGATCAAATTATTTATCTATCATATATGATATGTTTGGAATTTATATTTTTATATTGTGTTTTGTTTACTCATGTTGTAATTGAAAATGATTGTCATTGTTAATTTTTTTTAACTTATATGCTTCATGAAGGTTGTCAAGGCATTAATGGTTGGCTTCCACATGGACTGGAAAGCTATCCCAGACAATTTAGTAGGTTTCCCTACTATGAGAAGCTAAAAATTGTCTATTTGTTTGATACAATGCATATCGAAAAGAATATAATAGAAACGTTATGGAAAATATTGGATGGAGGGCATGACAAAGAAAAAATTGTCAAAATTTGTAGTGACATTCAAGAAGCCAATCATGCAATGAAAAATGTCATTCAATTAAATAACGATGGAGACCAAATTAATATAAGTGCCCTTCCTTGGTTATTAACGGAGCAACAAAGCAATGCTATAAAAGGAGTCATAGGAAAAATTCAATTTCCCATAGGATTTGCTGCGAACATAAACAATATCATAACAAAGAAAGGTGAATTTGGGTTGACCAGGGATGAAAACGCATGATTGACATACCTTCATTAAGGTAATTATTATTGTATATTTTATATATATTTGTATACTACATGTAATTTTCAGTGTATTATGTTTACTAGTTTTGGAAAAATAATGAAAAGACCATTTTATAATTGTTGTAGTATGTTCTACCTCTATCTCTCCCAGAAAACTTTGACAACAATGTCAAGCAAGTTATATATGATCTTGGAAAATACATGAGGTAAGTAGCGATATTTGTTCAAGTCATTGTATAGATCTTATATTTTCCATTTGTTTTACTTGTTATGTAATATATTGTATATTTTTGTTAAATCTCATTAATATATTTGTGCCTTGAATCACTTGTAGATGGTTGTCATCTAAAGAAATCCATAAAGAAGATATAAATTATTGGAAGAGAAAAATTCCTCGTCTAATGTTTGAAATGCTAAAGTGTCTACCTTCGACATTTTTCAATGCACAAGAACACTACCTCATACACCAAGTTGAGGAGATTGAATTGTGTGGACTTGTACACACAAGGTCAATGTGGATGGTTGAGAGGCACTTGAAATTTTTAAAGGCTTTGGTTAGACAAAGAGAACATCCTGAGGGTTATATGGTGGAGGGATATATAGTACACAAGACCATGGTGTACATTACTGACTATCTTCCTAAGTTCGCAACAAAGATCCAAGTAGATCACATTTTGGATCCCAACTCCATTAACCAATTCGAAGGGGAGTACCTGATGGGGAAAGGTAGATTGAAGAAAGTGAGAGGTAATTATAAGATGGTCATGGAGATTAATTAGAATATATTTTACATTGCCTTCAATTGCTTGAAAAGAAACAACAAAGAACTAGTCCAAATGAAAGAATCTTTCACACACAAATAGAAAAGTACTGGTATTGTATTACTCCAAAAAATAAGTCTTTCATTGTTGGTGCCTTATTTTATCCACTATGTCATCACAACATCTTGCTTTGATTATTCCCTTGTCAGCGTAACTTGAGATATGTTCTCCTGACTAAATGTTATCAGTGTAAGATGTGTCATTGGGTGGTCCATTTTCTATTGTTCTGATATCAATGTGTTCCTCCAATGAAATATATCGGTGTACCTCATGACAAAATCTTGAGTGAGTCTATCTTTTACTTTCTTGAATAACCCATCGGTAGAACAAAAATAATGTGTCCCTGATACGAGCCTTTTATCTTCATCAGAGTAGTAAATGAGATCAGATTTGTCACTTGTTAGGATTTTGATGGTCGGAGATGAGTATTTTTTCGGGGAAACTTTCATGAGTTATGCCGATATGCATTTCCTATGGTGCTACATTCTCTATTTATTCCTTTTTAATCAAAATATACAACCCAATTTCTTTTGTCGATCGGTATAAGTGCAATGTGCCTATGTCGATATTGTACAATGTGTTTCCTCATTCATGTTGTTAGCTCTAAAAAATGTAGGTAAAAATACCTCAAGAGGTTGCCAAACTCTTGGTACGTTTTAGGGTAACATACAAGGCCAAATGGTTTTAGACCTTCTTCTCTTCAGGTGTTGCCAGACTGAGGTGGGTCTACCTATGTGAATGAAGCAGACTTGAACTATTTGATTCCTCCTACAATAGTCTATTCACAATGGCAATTTGAAAGTGAACAGATGTACTACTATTCTAGCATAAATTGTATAAGCAATATCAAAGAAATATGTTCAGTTAATAGATGTAAAATGTTTAAAATGAAATGAAACTAAGTGATGAAATTTGAAGACCAGTGCTCTGTTGGGTATGTGGAGTCAAGTAGAAATCAGAGACAAGTGACTTATGACTGGAAATAATTCAAACTGTTTGGAACTTCTATGTTTATAACTTGTATAAATAGGTAGGGATGCAATTATCAAATTCTTCTTTAATAATCCAAAATAATATTCCTAAGTTGCTGTGAATAATCAAGAGGACTTTAATCTTTAATTGAAAGACCCAATTAATTATGCCACACAGATACAACAAATGTGCACTGATAAATTGAAAATATGCTTGATATATCAATTTAAACAACAGAGTAATATTAAATATGGAGACAATCTAGCAATATATTCAATTAACTTAACAAAAAATTGATACCAACATAGAGCCACCGAATCATAGATTTTCCATTAACTTCATCAATAATTTTACACGTGCATCTTGGTCCCTTATGATGTAAAAATTGTATCAATCTCTATTCTCCTACTTCTATCTACTCCTATCTTAATAATTTTTTCTTGGTCTGGTCTCTCTTATTTATAGGAGAGGCAACAAGCTTCAAACCAAAAGACATGACTTTTGATAATAAAACTTAACTAACATGTAAAATATAACTCAAACAATTAACAACTAACACATGACAATTATGTTAATCTCTGAGTAAAAGCCCGAGTCACCAAAGACCTATGCAAAGATTTTACTTTATGATAATCATCATTGATAGTGATTAATCTTCATCTGAACCGAGGTATTTCTCCTACCACTTGCTTATGGTTAAATCATTTGGCCACTTTTATTCCTGTGTAGTAGTGAAGTTTGACAAATGGCTTTTCCATCTGCTATCAAGCAAGTTTCTGGCATCTACAACGAACTTTAACCATTATCCAATGCAATAATTCCATCAAGTAGAGCATGAAATTTTTCTAGATTGATATTACCATCACCTTGTATATGTGTCAAACATTGTGGAATCATTTGATCAAATTCATTTCTCCATTCATCCACATCCTTGAGTTGACCATCACCTTTAACGATCAGAGGGCTAAAACTGTGTTTTATTGAATCAAATGAATTCCTTCTGTTTTCTACCTTCTTCTTCATATCAATCAAATAATTTTGCTCATCAATGATTCCTTTTACCATTTATTGAGTAGGTTTTAACCTTGGGGGTGCATTAGGATCTCTTTGTGTGGCTTTACACAGAGTGGTTAAGATATGGTAAGTGGGCTGCCATCTTTTCTGCAATTCCTTTAAGATAGGGGAATTAGTATTTATCTATTCCAAAGCTTTTACCAAATGGCTAAAGCCCTCGTGAACTCCAATTATTTTATCTTTTAAAACTTCAATTCTGTGTTTCAGTATTTCCTCCAAGGTACTCAAGATGTGTCATTTGATATCATCCACATTATGATTCTTTAGTTTCTCAACCTCTTCTTTCAATTGCTAAATCTTTGGATCTTCAACTGAAGCAGGTGGATGATATACAACCATTTCATTCCCATTTACATATATGGAATGTGGCAATTGTTGTTTCAATCTAACATTTTCAATGAATAACTTATTTATATCCTCATTTGATAGTTTGAGTCTTTTCTCATACTCTTTCATCTTCTTTTCCATGTTTTCCACTACATCTCTTGTAAACATTGCTGAATGCATTGTCATGGTTGTTGCTTCTGTGGGAGTAGTGTCCTTCATAGTTCTAACCAGAGCAGACCCTCTCATTTCCTACACCACATCTAGAAGCCTAGGCTTCATTGTGCTTTTCTGTTTCATCCATAGGGCAAGGGTCTGGGAAGTTGGATTATATCCTGTCCCTGATACTCCTTTCAAATCAAATTTTGCAACCAATTTGGGATCATCTTGAGCTCTGATTTGATCCAACAGAAACACTTTAGAGAGCTCCATTCCTGGTTTAATGAGCATGTTCATTTTCAACACTAACTCCCTTGCTTCTTTAGGAGTAATATTGACATTTTTCAATATTTAACTCTGCCATTGTTTGTGCCTACACTTCTACATGTTTCGAATCATCAGCTCCAATGAGGTTAATTTTAAGTCTGTCATCAAATTTTTTCATCTTCATTTTTATCCAAAAATATTTGAGCTCCCTAGTATGGATAAAGTCATCATCCTCCATGAATCTCAGGGAAGTAATAATTCTTTCATCATCCTGCATTTCATCAATAGCCTCCTCTGATATTCTCATCTTGGGATCATGAGGCTCAAGGATTTTCTATTTCTCTGCAACCTCTTTCATCTTAGCCAAAGTTAATACTTCCTCTTGTTCTTCATCACTTGACTCATAGTCCACTAGTGACCCAATCTTCTATTTCTTGGCAGGAGGCTCATTTGTTTGAGATGGAGGAGATGGATGAATTGGTGATGAAGGTGGTGTATGTGATGTAGAGGTTGTGGATGTTGGTGGCTGGGGTGTAGGAAGTGGGGCTGATTTCTCTTCTTGAGCCTTTTTAGATAATTCATCAAATTTACCAAGGACTAATTGCATTCTTTTTAAAAAAAGTATCTCCTCATCAAAAAACCCCTTGAACTTCTTATCTTTTCCTCTCTCTTGATCCTCACATCTCATCATCATTAACCATATTTTCCTTCTTTCAAAAACATCTGCAAAATAGACCAGGTTTCTTATTACATCCTCTTCTGAATCAAATTCATGTGTTATTGCCCTCTTTATGAGTAGGGTTCTTCTGATATTGTTGATGTGGCCTTTTGGATCACATATTCTCTCTTTCCCTGATTTGAGAGTAAAATTAGCTTTTATAAATCTTTGCAATTCCTCCAACATATCTGATCCAATTGAAAATTCTTCAAATACCGTCAAATCAGGTAGAAATGTGCCTTTTTTCTAATTTTTCATCAAATCATGCTCCATCCAGAGCATTTGTCACATAAATTCTAAAAACAATACTTTGCTAAGCACAAATTTTGGTAAAATATGAGGGGCCTGATCACAACCAGATACCCTAATGATGGTGTGTTGTGACATCAAAAACCAATCAACATAATTATGTGTAAAACCTTGATCCAGTTTGTATTGTAGGGGTCTCATGACATCCATTAGGGATTGTGGTAATCTTGGTGTAGGAAAACCAAGATGAGCAATCAGTCCGATGAAAAAATCATCCCTAAATACAACATAATCACTTTCATTGCATTTACTATCCCAAATATAACACCAATTTTGTACTGGGAGCATAACTCCATTCTCATGTGTTCTCAATTTCATCCTCTTTGTCCATTTTGTTTCATTTTGAGATAGAATCAAATGACATAATAAGGAGTACTTTCTAAAAGTTATGGGGGCCTTGGCTTCCCTAACCTGTAACAGACCTTCATGAATCTGTTCCTCAATGAATGAAGAAAAATCAAACTCCACATTTGATTCAGGATGTTGGATACTCATGGCCATTCTCATGAACCCTATTGACATATTCTCCTTACATCAACTCCAAGAATTTGACATAATGCATAGTAGGTATTTTTGAAATGGGTCTAAAAGTCAAACATTGGAAAGGGTTCAAGTCTTGAAGAGTGAATGGGCATGACTCTATTTTTGTCACCCATTTTCATGTGTAAGGGGAGTTCATCAGTTCTATAGGTCCTTTTCAACCTTCTATATTCTTGCTCCAGCTTCCCCAAGTCAATTTCGGTGACAACCTACCTGTTTAGATCAAAACACCTAATTATAGCTTCCCTCGAGATATCTACCAGACATTGACCATCTGGAAGTCTGACCATTTTTGATGGGGCATGATATTTATTGGCCAAGGCTATGATTAGCTTGACATCAACAAAAACATTAGGAACAACTAATTTTCCTATCTCAAAAGTCCATGGGTTTGACACTGGAACCCTTTCATCTCTGTTCCTATAAAAAATACCAATATAAATTCCACCCAGACTGTGGAATTATTGGGTCCCTACACGTCTGAGCTAAATCCTTAAATACTTTCTTATAACCCTTATCTACTGAACCAGGTAACAGGGCAAGTAATGGCGACTGCAATGAAATTCTACTAGATTTTTCTTCCTTTTTAGTTCCCGCCTCTGATTTCTTTGGCGCCATCGTTTAAATTTCAATGAATGATAAGTAGACTTACCCATAATTTGTCTCACTCTATAGAATTCTTCCACTGTCATACTTTGAGCTGGCCTGTATTCAACTTCTGCTAGCACGAGTGCACAAATTCTCAATTTTCCTTGTTAAATTTTGATATCATACCACATTAATTTCATATCTTAAGTTCGTCATCATTCAAATCTTTCATACCGAGCTGAATTTCATACTTCGATGTTGATTGATGTGACTATCCTTCATTTAATGCTCCAACTACAAATTACTGCACTACCGCATGACATTTTTCATCCCCACTGGTATAGCAGTTCCTCCTTATCGCTATTCTTATTCACCACTCTACTGTGGGCTCCATTCCAACCCTCCGTGGTATGGCGATGCATTATTACTTATGTTCTTAGCTTACTACTCTACCATGGGCTTCATTTCAACCCCTCGCGGTATAGCGGTTCCCTCTATTAGTATTAATCATGACCTCGCTCTACCGCGGGAAAGACATCAACCTTCCACGGTATAGCGACATATAGTGTATTACTTCCTTTACCCACTACGCTACCATGAGTTGCTTTATTGGAGGCTGCGGTAAGGCATTAAAAGGAAATTTTGACCTTGTGAATGGTAAAAACATGGTTTTTAAGGAATTTTTTTTATTTCATATGAAAGGACCATCATAATTTCGAATGAAAATTCTAGTTCCAACACATGTAGGCCATTCCTACAATTTTTTTATCGATGAAGCTTGCTAGTTGTTGTGTTGATATATTGTATCCTGCCAATATAAACATAAAACATGATCGGGGTGACATAGATACTGCTTGGCTGATATGTTATATCTCTTCAATTTGAAATGTATGAACAATGGGTCTTGGATACATATAGTTCAGAGGTTCCTTACGAAAGATAATAAGATCATTGGTAGTGGGATGTTAGGTTTTCAGGTACATCAATTATAAATTAAGGTCATATACCATGGTAATTAACTAATTATACATCATTTGTGAATTTCAATTTTTTTTGATACAGTTGGCCGAGAGTGGGATGCACTACATTTGTACGTCACAAACAATCTTGATTGGATGATGGTATGGATTGAACGATGCCAACAATTTGGTCGCACATTAACATGGGAAGACATGGCTTCATTGGTTAAAGAAGCTCATTGTAATGGAGATTCCAATGTCACACCAAGGGAAATTGATTTAGCATATGGTTTAAGAGATAAACAGGTACGTATAAATATATTAATCACCCATATTATTTAATTATTTTCAATTATATTGATGTATAAATATGTTGAGTTTTTTTTCTTTGCATGCATTCGGCCAAGAATAAATATTTTTATCAATTGACAATGCAATAATTTTTACATGTTTGACATATTGCAGGTGAAACACCACAAGGCTATGTGGTGCGATGGTCATACATTTCGAATCAAAAAGTTGGATGACACGAAGAAAACTTGTGATTCTGGGATAACTGCAGTCTTTCAGGTGACTAATGTTTCATCTAGAAGTGACATACATCCAAAAGTCTCAGAAAATCAATACTATGGGATTTTGGATGATATACTTGAGTGTGAATTTAAGTCCTTCAAATTAGTTATGTTCATCGTCCAATGGTATAGGATACGATTGAATGAAAATGATCCTGAGAGAATTGTTATTGAACATGATAATGGAATTACCATGGTTAATACAAGGTCGATCGAGCAAGCTGGAAATGAGCCCTATGTTCTTCCAAGCCAATGTGAGTAGGTATTTTACTCAAAGGTTCTAGGTAAATCAGGTTGGTCATTTGTTGTTAGACATGATCCAAGAGGAAGGCCGGTAAAGTATAATGTGGTGGAAGAAGAAGATACCGAAGAACTAGAAGATGATGTAGATGATGATCAGGATCAATAGTTAGTTGATGATGTGCTTGACGAAGATGTCAAAGAAGAGGAACTAAATCATGATGATGTAGGAGTTAATGTTCATGAAGATGATATCCATGTGGATGATGACATTATCCAAACTGATATCAATGATGATGATGATGATATGACCAATCCTTACAATGTTGAACTAGATTGGATGATACAGACAAAGAGTTGGATGAAGAAGAAGATCAATGACATTGAAATGTATGAGTTATCCGATTATATTATCTATTTGATATTGATTTCTTGATAGAATTATATTTGAATTATATGGTTACATAATTAATTCATGATGTTTTAATTTTTATGCCATTACATAATTAATTCATGATGTTACAACTATTTTAGCTCTCCTAGAAATTTCCATATGATCAAATCCTAATTACTCTATGACTATTTATGATTAGACATTATTTGATCATATCTTTGGTTATTTCATTCCCAAAAAATTAGTGTTTCCTTATGTTGACCCCAAATAGTGACATGTGAATGGGGCCAATGTTGAATTTTTTCAATTTGTGCTTGTATGGAGTGAAACTTGACATGGTTAGCCTAGACGCATGCGTTGATGATATGGGAGGGTTTTGAGACTAAAAAATGAGGTCATGCATGTTATGAAAGTGTATGGTAATCCTACTTATAGCGGAAGTTCACATGATAAGCTAACCAATGACACTATATTGGAGGATAAACCCACCTATGGAATTAATTTAAGAGGTAAGGGATGCCTCTTAGTGGAATTTTGAGTCTTATATTAATCCATAGTGCTAAAATTAGTTCTAGTGTTCTTCCCTTGGTGTTATATTTATCTCTACAATTTCCCATACTTAACCATTTCATCATCCCTTTTCCAAAGCTATTTGTATCATAATATAAACTTGGTCCAATCTCACATTAGCCCCTTAGGTAATTATCCATTTCCTCCAAGTTGAATGGAACCTTTTGTACCAATGCATCTATGTTTTCCTACCCTAATGGATCAAGAATTGACATCACCTTAACAATATTCTTTATGTCATAACATATCTCTGAAGTGCCTTTGGCATGCTTTAGATGTGTCAATATTAACTATATTGAATATATTAATTTTAAAGTCTCTTAACACATTCCATGACAAGAAAATGACTCATTTGGATTAATGAGTACTTTCCTAAACCATTCCTTCATATTCAACAATCCCTTCTCACACCCACATCATAATTCATATCCATGTTAGTTGTAATGAGTGTTTTTAACCAACAATCAATGAATCATAGGATAGAAGAAAACTCGTTATGCACAAGGATAAGAATCAAAGAGACTGAAAGAATCAATTCACTAGATATGCTCCCCATTACTATAATAGACCAATGTAAAAAAATAAGTCATAACAAGAATAAGACCAAAAAAAACTAGGAAAAGAAACCTTGTAGGCTACATTAATAAGACATTGATCGCAAGCATTTCTTCCATGATGTTTAAATGACAAAATATCAGATAGCTCAATATTTAGTCAAGTAGTATTTCAATCACTGATTCTTATACATCCATCATGATTAAACATCACATATCATAAGCATTTTTAACAATCACTAGGACTATAGATAATATTCAATCATGTCATAGGAAATAAATCATCAAAAATTATAAAGAAAGAGAAAATGAACTATATAAGCTTAGCAAGCCACCATACAAAAATTATATTTTGTAGAAAATAAAATAAACTATGTGTTGACATAGCATATATATTTTGTATATAAACTATATGTTGACATAGCATATATATAAACTATATATTTTGAATTTTGGTACCCTGTGCATAGGAGCACGACATAACATACTGCACCGAGACCCTAACTGGAGAGTTGCACTGAGAACCATTGCATCCAACCCTTGAGTGGAGAGTTGCGAGACTTCATTGGATGAGTGCTGCAAGGACATTGAGTCGAGGAGGAAGAATATGAACCATTTGATAGGAGGAAAGCTAGAGCGAGAGGTGTTGGCACTCATAAAGGGAAAATCGACCAAGGGATAATGACTGTAAATGGTTATTCCCGCAAATTTAGAAATCTTGTTGCAAGTACAGTGATTTAGACTTTGTTTGTTCCCATCAAGGTGTTGTATGCTATATTTTGGTCAATTCGAGCCAATGTCCCATTGAAAAACCCAAGTACTACCTAGTACTGGTGTCTGGTTAGTTTGAACAACCAAGCTTTGAGATGTTCAATCAGTTGGGTGGCCATTTTTGGTCCGTGAACTATAGTTTTTGTATCTGTCTTAGCATATTTTTCCTACTATAATATTGAAAGGAATTCCCATCACATAACAACACACGAAGTTCACTAGGGTTCAAATTTCTAAACTTTGATGAAATAAATTTAGATATTGAGGTCCACAAATGATCAAAGGGACTAAAAACAATACATGGTCCATGAGTGTAATGAAAAATTCCTAGTGCCTGTCCATAAGAGAATGTATAGAAGTACAAGAGATGAAAAAAATACAAGGAGCCATTAAAAACTTCCAAATATTTCACTGACTCAACCAAACCTCGAAAAGAACAGTACAGATGCCAGCACTAGGGAAAGCCCGAAAGAGAACACTAATGAAAGTGGATTTTTTTTTTCAAGTTCTAGAAGAGTATAAATGGTTTGAAGATGCTGTGGGTGTCCAGAAAATGGTGAAGGAATGTTGGATAGGGAGGGACCCAATTAGCTTCTTTAACTGGATTCTTAAGAAATAAACAAACTTTGATACATTTTGGGGTTCTTCTGAGTAGGGCCCATCTTTTATTATTTTATTTGGGGGACCCAAAAAACCATAGGGGTAGAAACCTGTGGAGCTTAATCATTAAAGGAAAGGGGTCTATCAATTTAGAAATAGATTGAAAGGATGGTTGCACGAGGGGCTATTTCACATCAAAGGTGCAAAAAATTTCATAGATAGGTACAAAAAGTAATAGCAACCTTCCACCAACTAACCCAATCAATCTCCAAGAAACAAGACAATGACTCCTCTAGATGTTCCCAAAACCCAAGGCTTCAAAACACAAGGTTGGTGACCGTACAAACCATTCCCATGCTTACCAAGTGATCTCTGATCATTAGACCCTTACAAGGTTTATTGATACATTCACAACTATTGTTACCTCCACATGCATTTGACTAGTAGTGACAACCTTGGTTTTTAATCCTCCAACCCCATACCTTGGGATCACATCACCATGAAAGAACTTCATCCAACATCCTTATGAGTGCAGGTACCACCAAATAGGTACTTTTCAGATCTGTCTTCCTCAAGTGAGGGAAATTCAGGAAGAGAAGAGGAAAGCGAGACATGTAGTAGGTCTAAAAGAGGGAGATCAACTAGAGGTCAAAAGATTAGAAGAAAATTCCGTAAATGCATGGAATTTTTTCTTGCTGAAGGGGGGTCATGTTATTATGATGATGAGAGCATAGGCTACATTGAGGTGCCCTTGAGGTACAAACATCTATGGAAACAATGGGTACCCAAGGAACTTCCTCCAATAAACACCAATTTTTGTGTCAACGAGAGGATATATCACATAGCACCATCGTCATTACATGGTTTGGGCCTATTTTGCATGGATGAGATAAAGGTCTATTACAATAAATTTACTAAATTGATGGAGTATGTCAGACCTTGTTACAATTACAAATATTGGATGTAGCTGGTTTGATATACACGAAGTATGCGTAGGTATGCACTGTTAGAAAATTATATACAACTAAAAGATAAGGATCAAAATAAATGAGTGGATATGTACATTGACGGAAGGCCAAAAGCATCAGGGAATATTGCAGGGTTTATAAACAGTACACAACCTGGGTCAACAAATAAGCAACCTAATTGCATATTTGAGGCGCGTGAGGGAAACCGTGTATTCGCATGTGCAATAAAATCAATAATTGTAGGGGAGGAGTTGCTAATCAATTACAATTTTAATCACATAGATACAAACATAGTTACTATGGGGGTGGTACATACTATATACCATTTTACCCAACCTCCAATTAATGACTCCAATATACCATTTTATTATTATGTTTTTTTCGTAAGTCTATTGGTTTCATTTTGGTAATGTTTTTTTATATTTAATTTTTGTCACAGCAGGACATTGATTGTAGGGGGAAGGCTCTAGCCCAAAGCATAGATCACGATGCATCTTTAGGCACTTCTACCCAACAGGTTTACCTCATTGTAATTGTACAAATTAGATACGAGCAAAATTTTTTATTATTATGTTTTTTTCATAAGTTTATTGGGTTAATTTTGATAATGTTTTTAATATTCTTGTCGCAGTCGAATGATTGGGGAAAGGCACTAGGAGTAGAGGAGAGCATCCACAGGGAGGTGCAGTCACTATTATGCGATGATGACATCACATATTTCAAAAACCCTCTGGATATGATAAGGAAGACCCAAAAAAAATTAAATGAAGAAATCCTTCAGTTGTTATTCATAGTGCCTCAAACAAATGAGATAAGAGAAAGGGTTAAAATATTGACTGAGAGAGCATGAAACTTGCAAGTAAGCTATCATGAGATCTTTAATTATAACATAATTTCATTCATAGTTTTATATTTTGTACTCTTTTATGTCATGAAATAAAATATGTGTTGTTTTTATAGGATTTTTTGCGTCCTCATGATGCTACTGTCCATGATCAAGGTATTGCAGGTGCTGCCTAGGGAGTAGGGGTTGGTACAAGTGTCGGTCCTGATCTTCTTGCACATACATGACATCATCTAACCCTATCATCTGTGCCTATATTGTTGACTGAAATTTTTGCAACACATAACATGCAGGCATCGGGTAGTGCACCCTTTGGTAGTGAACACATGCCAGAACATGCGTCAGGACATGTACCTAGGGATGCAGAGGCCACTAGTACTGGTGATGTTTTAGCAACATTTCCTAGATCTTCCCGTATTACTAGTACGGGAACATTTCCGGTCACATTTGTGGTGACCGAGGATTTCGTTCCCATAAAGATAGAGAAGGTCCCAAGTACTTTAAAATGTTTTAATTATTATTATATATAATCCAATTGAAATTTACTTATTGATCATTCTTTTTAGACTAATGATCCCATGATCTTTTTGCATAAAATGTTGTTTTTTATAAAAATGTAAATGATATTACATTGGAGATCTTCGGGCCCACCATACATACACGGTGGAATGCCCAAAATCAAGATTTAAAAGATAAGCTCATTAACTATTTAGTTGTGTTGTTCGGTAGTAACACATTCAACTGAACCAAGGTCCTTAAGAAAGCTGGTACCTATCTAAAGTATGTGAGGGACCAATATAGGTCACATTGATAGAAGAACAAAAAGTATGAGTGTCCCCCCATGATTCTGGAGAGGGAGTGGAAGGACCTGGTGTCAGATGGAAAGGAGAAGGTTGAAAAGAAAAAAGGAAAGACACCACCGGGCCAAGGAAGGTATGTGATACTATCAACAATGTAATTATATACTAATTACTCTCTCTTTTACATAATCTAACGTATTTCAAACTTTTCATAGGCTGCCCAACACATCGAAGGCAAAAAAGGAAAGACTAGAAAAACACGGGCAACACAAACTTGGCTCTGGTGGTTATATGAAATTAGCCGCATGAATTGAAAGTATCAATAAATGAAATATTGCATCCAAATAATAAATTGCAAACAATTTTGGTTTTATCACACCATAGAAGCAAAATTCATGATCTTATGCAAAAATGCAGGGCTCTGAATTCAATAGAGTTCCCACAGAAGAGAACTTGAAGATTTCCTTCTAGCAAGGTATGGAGCCATGGTTGAACGCTTAAGACTCTTGACTGGGAAAACACAAGCTTCCACTACATCCGACACGTAGGTAGATAAACTCAATGAAGTTTATTTAAAATTGAATACTTGTGCAATATATTCAATATTAATTTCCACCATAAAGCAATTATGTGCCTATTTGTTTTAAACAAGCAAGCAATGATAATACTGCACATGACATTGGAATGCAGCCTAGTGAGGGTGGAGTACAACCTTCAGATGAAGGTCACTGTGTGCATCTCGATACTGTATGTATTCATGTGCTATACAAAACGTAGTATGGATTAATACAATTAAAAATATTTAATTGCAATTGGTGTATTAATTAATGTAACCTTTTGTGTTTCAACTTTAGAGCATGTAGAGCATGGTCAGGCTAGACAAGATCAGGAACATGATGTGGCCCCATCAGGTAAAGAGGACCACTCTAATGTTCTTTTAAATATATTTAATTGCAATTGGTGTATTAATTAATGTAGCCTTTCGTGTTTCAACTCTAGAGGATTTAGAGGGTGTTCAACATGTTGAGAATGAGGCTATAAGACAAGATCAAGAACATGATGTGGCCCCATTAGGTAAAGAGCACCACTCTATTGTTCTTTTAATTAATGAAATACTTGTAACAATAATAATACAACATATCAATTTAACATTTCTTTGTTATTGCAGCAGACCCCCCTTGTAGTGGCCTCCACGTCGTGAGTACACAACTAGGAATACATTAAGATTATGAGCAGAGGGAAAAACAACTGAAGGGGGGACATATGATTTAGAAAACGATACTCCACTTCTTTTTTTAGCTGCAAAAAAGAAACAAAAAAAAAGTGATTGTAATCATATTATGACAACCATATTTTTGATAATATGTAAAAACTGAAAGAATGAATGTTATATGTTAATGAATGAATGTTATATGTTAATGAATGAATGTTATATGTTATTAATGAATGGATGAATGAATATTATATGTTATTAATGGATGGATGAATGCATGTTATATGTTATATGTTACCAATCAACTACTTGTGACAAGGAGTTATTTTCTTCTATCTCACATTTTCTTTGTAAGAAAGGAGATTCAACTTTGGGTTTGTGAATTGGGATTTTTATCTATGCATGCAAAGAAACTGACAAGCTTTAATGAGACACATATATGGAGAGTGTATGACATCAAAGGCTACATGGTTGTTACCTTTCAAACTTCTGATACACTATCAGATGATAATTGTTAATGTTCCAGTTCTCTGAGGGAAGATGTTTGAATGAATAATTTGAAAAAAAAAACTATAGGGTTTCGTCGCAATTTTGATGAACATAGCCCAACAAACCACAAAAATTTGTGACAAGGTTGTTGTACATGCGCCATAGTTTTCATTGTAATGAAAATTATGGTTTGCTCCACTTTGTCAGAAAGTGGATGAATGTTTGGTGTTTTTTTGACGATTTCAAATGGGCATTCTGCAACGTTTTATGATTTTTTGCGTCGATAGATGGATGAAGTTACGTTGATTTTGTGACGGACACTGCTAACATTTTCTATGGCGCTGACCGACAATGTTGGGTCGTGGTTTCGACGTATAAAAATTGGTCGTTAAAGTGACGAAAATCCAGCAACAAAATTTAAATCAGTGTTGCATCGGTAAGTTGACAATATTTTGTTGATATGTCACCAAACATTCATCAGAATTTGTAGTCAAATACAGTAGTGTGTGGGGTTGTGAAGTTTCCTAACTTCCCGATCTCCCGACTTGGCACTCCTTCGATCGGCTTTTAAAATTTCACCTAATTTCCTTTGGGATCAACAAGTTAGAGGTTTTTATAACTTTGAAACTCTCGACATGAGGTTCGAAAGTTCTACTATGACACGATCACGCGACAAAGAAGTCACAACACCAACCTTTTTTACTAAGTATTTGCACGATTAGTCCACCAACTTTAACTAAGTATTCTTCCATCGAGTTTTTATTATTTGCATGATCAGTTACCACATATCAATAGGGTCCACCTTCTTCGGAGGGTGGTTCTGCATTAGCTTGTGCCATGCTAGTGATGGAGGAATCCTTGACATCCTTGGAGTTTGTCACTACTCTCGAGTCTCTTGATGAGCCTAGCAGTGAATCTCGAGTGCCATCTCCCTCACCCATTGAGTTGACACACGACACTCCTATGAAGTGCATGTTCAATTCTTTAGATGAGGTCCTGAACTTATCAATGATATTTATGAAATCACTAACTTTACCCCACAATAATTGAGTGGAGAAGACCTCGAGGGGTCTCCTTCCTTGGCTCTTGTTGTGAGGGGTTTTGGCAATCAAGATTGCACCCTTAGGCAAGTTGCACTTGTCTATCTTGTTGCAACATGGAAGCACTCATTGGTTTGTGGGTAAACCAATTGGAGAGAGTGAATCTCTGGAGTGGGCTGGTTCCCTCTAGTTAATCACCTAATCTATGAACTTTCAGGGGAAAGGGGAGTAGGAAGAAAACTGAAAATTAACACCTACAACTTATGATGACCAACTAGATATTGAGATTCTGATAAAACTTAACTCACAACACTTCTTTCAAAATAATTAACTCTCACAATTCACCTTAATGCATTTAGCTCATTAGTATTTTGCATAAATACTCCATGGAAACTGAATACAATATGCAACCTGAACCTATTTGAAAATCTTGACAATAACCCACTGTAATCAAGGGAAAAATAGATTGTTAGATGGTTAGATCAATAACATCAAAATCCATTGAAAATAACGAAGCACAAGGGAATACAATGAAAATAAAAGGGAATTATATAACCTGAATCCTCCATCTTCCATGTTTCACCTTCGCTACACCTCCTAGCTTGTAGTAAATAAAGATGCCCTCAGATTCGTGTATGAGCAACTATGACAAGTGACAAGACTAAAGCAAGTTTTGAAGGATTTACTCAAAATCTAAATGCCTATGCCTAAAAATCTATGATTGACAATGCCTATGCCTAAATAAATGCCAAGATTTGATAAAATGACTATAATGAATATTAAAATTACCTATGACAATAAATGTGCAAGTAAATAAATGCCTAGAATGTCTATGCAAAATGTCAGCATGTGCGTGTGTAATCGAAAAGTGAGAAGAAGATGGCATTTTATAGAAAATGCCATTTCGAACGGACGAACGAGATTAATTGATGATGAGAACCTAAATTGAGTGATCCAGATTAAACCTGAGAATCCCTAATTAGGGTTAGGGAAAAATCCTTAATCGAACGGTCAAAATAAACTCGGATCGACGGTGGAGAATAAATGAGACAAATTAATAAGAAAATAAAGGTTTTCAAAAAATCAATAAGATAAGATTGCCTGATTTGCAAGATTCGAAAAATCAAAGAGATAAGATATGGACTGAAGATAAGATTTGGAAAATCAAGAATCTGCCCGATTGCTTGATTTTTGGAAGATTAATTACCAATTTGAATTAAATTAATTCAAATTATGGATTTTGAGAGATATTAAATAATCTTTTTCAGATTATTTATCAAAACGGACTGACAGTTAAGATTGAGATGACATTTTAAATAATTTAATTTATTTAAAATGAGAAGAATATTAAAATGGCAATTAAATAATTAAATTTAATTATTTAATTTAGCAGATAAGACTAATTAATTAAATAAATTAATCCGTTTATTTAATTAAGACAGTTAGTGACGTATTAAATGAATTTATTTATTTAATAATCAGGAAGAAATATATGACAAAGGGGAATTAAATAAATTAAGAAATTTATTTAATTAAGGGAAGACTTAGACAATTAATGACGTATTTAATAAATAAATAAAATTTATTTATTTAATAATCATGAAGAATAAATGACATGAATTAATTAAACAATTATAAATTATTTAATTAATAGTCGAATGTGGACCAAGGACATAATTAAATGTCTTAATTATGCTAGGATGAAAGTGGTAAAAATGAAGCTTGCAGGCCTAGGTCATTTTTAAGTGTCTACACCCACAATAATAGGACAAAGAAGGATTCACTAATCTGAATCACAACAAAATATGACTATCATTTTTCTATTTTGGCACCACAAGGTCACATCTTTGCTATAAATTTGAGAAATTTGATTTTCTCAGGGTTCAGAATTTTTATGTTTCTATGGCATTGACATTTCCTGCCATACACATGGCCGCTAATGGAGACTTGTTTTGAGCATTTCATGAAGCTCTAGACACGGGCTTGTTGGGATTCTCCACCTCGACATAGAAGGTAAGCTCTCTATTCTTCCATTCCACAAGCATTTCCCTCTTAAATAAACCTCGTTCAAGCTTTCTCTCTCAAAAAAACAAAGCTCTGTGTGTCTTTTGAGCTCGGTTGTTACATAGGCCGCGACCACCACCATGTATTATCTTTATTTTCTGTAGAATGAAAGTTCATGGGGCTTGACCCACAGTGTGCAAGTGATATCTTTGTCGAATGAAAACACTTTTTGAGTGGAAACTTCCCATTTTTTGGGTTTTCAAAACCCTTCTTGGCTGTGGTCCTGTAGCTTTGATTCCACCATTTCGTGAAGGCTCCTTTGTTATTAAGGCTCGAACCATTGCCAATTTGCTTTGTATTTGTACTTCGAGCATAAAAACCTAAGTGGGTATTGTGGCTTATGAAGAAAATTTTCTCTCCCAGGCCACGACCATGAGAGGACAACTGGGTCTTCTGCATTCTTGTATGAGCTTGAAATATTTCATTATATCTGCATTTTGGAACCTCACCATGTATACTTATGTGGGTTTCTACTGAAACACAAGATTGGTATCACTGCATTTGCTTTCATTCTAGGAAAAATGTATTCACTTTTCTCTAATTTCACACAGATGCATTTTGGCATTAGCTCACTATTTTATGAAAAGCAACCATGATTTCATTCTTGTGTATATGTCACTATAGCATGTTCATTTACTTCCATCCTGCAAACCTTTACTTTACTCAGAGGATATTTTTAATGAAACAAGCTAATTTCTTTCCACTGTTTGCTTGAAATACACAAACACAATGAAGCTCAAACATTACTTGAAGCTTTTCAATTATCATTGCATGATTATGCATGCCTGTTCACTATCACACTATGAGATGATGCACTTGATTACAGTTCACTTGGGCAATGGATCATGATTTTCATTTCATTGCACTTGACTTGACTATCCTAGGTGATCACTTGCTTGAGTCTTCATGTCACTTGATGCACTCCTTCAGATACATGTTTCTTTGAGCATCTTTGAGTTGCTTCTCTTTTGAAAACCCCTCTTTGAATGCTTGAGGGATAGCATGCTGGGTCTCAACCCTTGTGGGAGTCCATTTTACACCACATGCTTTATGATATTCAAACTATATCAACAACATGACTTGTACTATACCTGCACATGGAAATAAACAATGTAAGATTAAAACAATGTATTACTATGATGTTTCCTCCTTGGATTTTTTCACACTTCTTGCTCTTGCTCAGTTGTTTCAATGTATCAATGAGCATCATTCTACATTAATGTTGATGATTCATGTAGGAATGTTCATAGTCAGAGCTCTAACAACTTTCAACATCTCTTGTAGGTCTACAAGGAGCTCAGGAGCAAAAAAATGTGCACCATTCTAAAATCAACTGAAGATATCAGGCAATGATGATTATGTTCCTTCTTATGTGATTTCTATTTCTTTAATCTTTAGTAGTGTAGCATGCTCCTTTTGATACACTGTATTAGCTACTCCCACGACTTATGTGGGACACTTGGTTCTTATTATCCAATGAATACAATTACAACATTTGTGAAATACTTGTTCAATTATGTGCTTTTTCCTTTTGCAAAACAATGTTTGAAACACTATGAATGAATATTAGAATGAAAGCATTTCCTTTTTCATTTCATGCAATACTTAACACTGCAATTGATAATAAGCAACCAGACACATTTCATTTATATATTCCATGATAAACTTAAACACTTGCAATGGTTAAACAGCTACAGAAGTAAATTGAAACTCTTCACCTTAAAATGCATCTTGAATAAACCAACTCTGTCAAATTGAGTTGTGGTGAAAATTTGATAACAAGGGGGTTAGAGGGTTCCCCCCTTGATATCCCGCCCTTGTAGGCTAATCCTCCTTCCCCTTACAATGATCTAGATCGGGAGGCCGATGACCTCTCGATTGATGAGGACTAAGGGGGAACCTCTTCTTTATCTATAGAGTAGATTGTGTGTGTTTGTGTTCCCCCATGCTTGTGTTATATGTTCTTGGATGACCCTTGTCACCCTTGTAGGTACTTGGATATAGGAGTGTTTATGTGTTGTAAAACTTCCTCTATTTGTTACATCATTCTTCCTTTATTATGTGTATTGATTTTTGACAATTGGGGATGATACAAAGTGTTGGGGGCATTTAGGCTTCCCTTCCATGTTGACCCATTTTTTTTATTTTCATTTTGTCTTCTTGTACATTCTTCATATGGTTTGATAAAGTAGGGGGTTGATGACAGTTATTTTATATATTATTATAATCTATTTATCTATATTTATGAGCAGATTTGACCCCAAAATATCAAATTTCCCTTGTGTCCCTTGTTTGTGGTGTTTTTGTCTTTTCTTGCATTTTTGTTCTCTTATCTCTCATGCTTGTTTTGTGATGTTGTGGTACTCATGTGTTTTCCCTCGAGTGTGCAACAAAATTACCATGGTTACATCTTGCTATGTTTTGTGGGCCACATCATCACTTTTTCATTCTTGCTTTTCTCTCCTTAGGATGTCATGTGCCTCTACTTTTAGCACACACCATCCTAAGGGGGGGCTATCATATCAACTTTGATTTTGAAAAAATGTATTCAGTGGCCAATGAATCTTTTCTTGAAAATATATTGAAAATATTTTTCCACAATCGCATTCCTCAACAAGGACCCCTAGCGAAACGTACTTCCTTCATCATGGGTTTGTAAAAAAATAATTTGAAAAAATTTCCTCTGAGGAGGAAGCACCTTTTCCTGTGGGCGAAGTTTGACCTTCCCCTTGTGAGGGGACCTTCTTCCTTTCAATTTCCTTGATGAAATGAACATCTTTGAAAAGGATTCCTTGATGATGAATTGATTTGCAAAAAATACTCTTCCAATTTCAAACCGAGTGTCCCTTGAGCGTACCCTTTTTCTTTTAAAGGGTTCCTGAGGTACCCTTTTGAAAGCTATTCCTTCAATTTTTTGATTGTCTATGTGATTTTCTACTTGCTCTCTTGCCTGTGTGGTTTATTTTTTCTTTCTACCATGTTTTTTCTATAGATTAACATGTTGCTTTGCAAGTGTGCTTGTGAAACCGCTTTCCAATCTAACTCTACGGAGTCCCCTACATTGGGATTCCTTCAAGAGAGAGTACCTGGGGGACGCCTTCTTTGCAGGTCCAAGGATCTGTGAAGTTCTTGCATCCTGCGAGATTTGTCCATCGTTGGTCTGTGAGCCTTCGATGCACTTTCATCAACTTCGTAGTTCTAAGGATCTACAGATTCCTTTATTCAATCCTCCTCAGGAGAGTACCTATGGAGTTATTTGCCTGCCCTACACTTTCGAGTTCACCAAATTGTGGTTTGCTTCCTCAACGGTTCAGGTATACATTTCTAAACTCTTTAATCTACTTTACCAAACATTTGTTGACACTCATGCTCGCTAAAGTGGGGGTAAAATGTATAGGAGTGAATTTTCACCCCTGTCACAAATTCCTCTCTTACACCCTCTACTTTAGGAAAATCAATCTTGACTAAGAAATTCCACATCACCTATCTACAATGCATCTACTTGGCACTTTTCCTTTGCATCAATGGGGGAATTTTTGTCAGGGACGTGCACACAATGCATGGTTGTCTACATGGCACGCTGCCATCCCTAATAGATTCCTACCTCTAAAATTCATGGATACATTACGTTCTCCATTGGAGATGAAGCATAACACCTTTGTGCCTTCCTGTCAACCCGAGAAGAATGACCCTTTCCCTCCTAATTCTTCTTCAAATGCATATCTTTCACCCTCATTCTTCCTTCTACACAATCTCACATGCTAGCTTGATTTTGGCTTCATGATTCTTGAGCTCCTACACACCTTCTCTATGTCTTGTTGCACTTTTTCCACCATTGGAATTGCTACTTGGTGTCTTAAGGGACTGCTTCTTTGTTGTTGTAGCATTGTAGACCTTACCAAGCTTGCATCCTCCTCTACGTTCTTGAGGGCACCTCGATTAAGAAGGTGATATTGTTTCATTTCTCTATTTCCATAGCATCATCACTTGGTTTATGTAGCATATTGTTATTGTTATTATTTGGTATCTTTTCTATTAATCTCTTTATCATATTTCATATCTCATGGCTTTTTTGGCTGTCTGTGGAGGTGGAAACACCAAAGCAAGGGTTTGACTATGACAAACCCTTATACATCCCCAACATTTTTCCTCTCTTGGCCGTGTGTAGGTACGTGTTTGGGTGGAATTTGCTGGCGAGCTGGACTTCTTGTGAGTTGATCTCCATCACCTTCACTTTTATAATCTTTTATATCACTTTTATAATTATCTTATACATTTTTCTTATTGTCATCCTAGTTAGTGCTTTAGACCTTAACTGCTAAGTAGTTAGTAGGATTTTGTTCCTTTTACTGTGCCTTTGTACTTTCTAGCTGTATGGACACCAACACCCTAGAGAGATGTCAGCACATCATGCTATCATCCCTAACCTGTGCTGCTATCCTTTGACAGAGAGTTGTTTGAGGTACAGTTCTGGTTTCAAAAACCTGCTCATTTAGCCCCATCAAATCTCCAAGTTAGTAGAGTGGCAAAAGCACTTGAGAGTGCTCTTCATTCTCTATCCTTTACCTAAAAGCTCTTATTCAACTTGAGGTAGATTAGGGCAGCCCTCCGCTCTCAGCCCTTTGTGACCTAGAGCCTTGGTGTGGTTAGTCCCCCTCCTCTACAATTATGTTCATATATATATATATATAAACAATAAAACATTTTTCAAAATGAATTTCACTAAATCCTATAAATTTACTTTACATTATAAGAAATTACAATCAATTATACATTTTTAACATTTCCCTCTTTATTTTTCTTCCTCCCATACAAATATATTTTGGTGATAGTGATGACAAGGCAATATACTTGCTCACCCCCTAAATAAACAAACAAAAAGGAGTGCACCAACTCACCTATTTTTCTCTCAAATAGACTAAATAAGAAGATAAAATATTTATAAACACTTAGTTCTACATTTCTAGCATTAAGTCAAATTATTTAGATGATATGTGATGGATACTAAGGAATTAATATGGATTGTAGCTTTGAAAATATTCTTCACCAAAATTAGCTCTCATAATCACTAGGGAAAATTAACTAGGTCATGGAGTGATAAGCACCACAAACTAGTATCTAAAATTATTAAAAATAGATGAGTCCTTCAAGGAAATTTTTGGTATGTATTTAAACAAATAAGGTCAATTTGATTATTTAGTTTCATCCACAAACTTAGGGATTTTTATGTCTATATAACATTTTACATCACATTTTTTTAAATTCTAATTTTTATTATTTCTAATTGCTATAATTTCTCATTTAAAAAATGTCACTCATATAAGAGTAAGAAATTAAAAAATTATGAAACTTGTTAATATAAAAAAAATGATTTTTCACAATGTCCATTTAGAAATTTTAACAAAACCCTCAATTCAACCATAACATTAACCTCTAAAATATCTCATCATTTAAAGAGTAGACATGGCTTAAGCACAAAGTGATCAATATTTTAAAAGGTAATTGCATGATGCTTGGCTTACATTTTTAGTGCATCAATAGTGTTGTTGAAAGATTATGGAGATGCGTAAGTGCCTGGACTTATTTATATCAACATTTTTCATTTGGAAAATTATAACTTAGTGGAATAGAAAAATACAAAGGAAATGTAACATGTAGACGTACTTTAATAATTTAGATCACCACTAGTTTGTGTGATTTAAGATTAGATGAACTGGCCATAAAAAAATAGAGCTTTGGAACACAAAAGAACACACTACTACAACAAATAGGTCTATCTCTAAGATAATGACAATACAAAGGACATTCTTTTCTTAATATTAGCAAATTGATTTTACACGTATTAGCTTCCATATTCCATGTGTGTAATGGGGAAATTGGGAAGATGTGATAGATTAGATTGAGTGATTAGAAACTAATCTAAACAACAAAATGCTAATTGATTTATTCCCATTACTCACAAAATGTAACTATAAAATAAAAAATTCAAGTTATGAAATTGAAAAAAAAGCAATAACAATAAATTCAAAATGAAATAGCATTTACCATCCCATGTCAGAGTGTGTTCATGAAGATGTTGGGTTGTTCATATCAATGCGAAGCCTCCATTGTGCATGCGAAAGCTTTGAAAAACGTGTGTGTGTTGATCGAAGATACATGTTGAATCTTTGTCAAATATTGATTAAGATCTTGGCATTACTTCGTTGCATGAACGATATTGATTCTTCGATCATTTTTTAGAAGAAAGATATTTGTTATATAGATTTTATGTTTCAAAATGAGCGCTCGAGATCGCATAGTAGAATATCTTGATAGACCATGAAAAGATGTTGAGAGGATTTAGATGGGCGTAATCTATGCAACTTGATTATGTAATTAGTGTGATTGAAGAAATAGATTGATCTGTCAGGAAATAGATTGATTTGTCAAGAAATAGATTGATTTGTCAAGAAATAGATTGATTTGTCAAGAAATAGATTGATTTGTTAGGAAATCAGAGTGAGCAATTGGTGGTTCGTAATTTTCTCAATCATGAAAGTGGGCGAGGATAATTAATTAATTGATTTAATTAATTACTTTTTGGAGTTGAATGTCCAAATCAAGTTTGACTTTTGCAAACAAAGTTGCATTTGTTTGATTTTTGATGATGTTTTAAATAATCAAATTTCATTATTCAAATTTGGAGGGAAAGTGATATAATCTATTATGTTTTAATAATTTAATTGACTTAGGGGAATAAAGTGAATTAACAACATAATTAAATAATTGACATTACTTAATTAATCAAGAGGAATAAAGTTAGATTAGGACTTTATTAAATAAATGAAATTTATTTAATTGGTCAAAAATGATGAAAAAGTGAATTAATTAAATAATGTCATATTATTTAATTAATAGCGAAAATTAGGGTTTTAGGACTTTATTAAATAAATGAAATTTATTTAATTCGTCAAAAATGGTGAAAAAGTGAATTAATTAAATAATGTATAATTATTCAATTAATAGTAGAATTCGGGGTTTTTGATGCTTTTTGATGTGAAATGTAGTGATATTTGATGATAATGATGTCGATGATGCAAAAATGTCATTTAAGGTGTGTGATGTGTTAGGTAAATTTTACATGTCTACATTTTTCCCCTCTTTGAGACAAAGTATTGGTTGCTTTGTTTCAAATATTCTGATGTTAAGATCAAGTTTTAAATTTTTTTATATGCCCCACTACGCCTCAACGATTAGCTGAATGATGGTAGGACTCTAGGCTGCCCCCTCGAGAGATTGGCCGAAAATATCAATTTTGAGGTCAAACTCACGACAATATTTTATTTCAGTTCAGATGCATAGTGAATGAAAAATTAAGCCTATAGGTCTCTTGTTGTTCGTTCAAATGTTCTGGGAGCTCCTAATTTCAACCTAGGAGTGATTCTTAAGCAAAAAATTAGGGTTTTTGGGGGTTAAAATAGGTAATTATGGTTCTAATTACCTCATTTGAATTCTTGCCTTTGTTTTCTTGTTTCATCAATAGTTGAGGAGCTATGGAAAGGATTTGAGGTTGTGTGGACATGGTTTGCGAGTTTGGACGGCCTGTAGGCGTCGGTGCCCCAGTATGTACTCTTTCATTTTTTGTTTTCATCTTTTCATGTTTGTGTAATTAATGCACAAAGAGAAATTAGGCGAATGCACAAATCTTTTGTTTTTCTCACTTTTGCATCGGTTTTAGCGCTTTTGCTTTATGTAAGTAGTTGCTTTTGATATGTCTTTGTGCACTTGCTATAAAATTTCACTTTTGACCTCAATTTGCATTTCTGCTTTCACCTTTGCCTTATTTTTGCACTTTTGTCTTTCTGCCTTCGTTTTGTGCACACTTTTTGTAATTTTGCGCTTTTGGAAAAAAAAATTGTTTTGAATTTTCTCGCCTTTGAAATTTTCTATTGCTTTTGAGCATCAATTTTTTGCTTTTGCTTGTTTTTATCGCTTTTGACAAAAATGTTTTTGTTTTGAATTTTTTGGAATCCTAATTCAATTTGTTTGTTGTCATAGGTTCGTTTTGTATATTCATAGCAAATCCTTAACATCATGGGTTGAAAGGTTGTAGGTGGTTCTTAATTTGCTCCAGTCGAGGGAGCGACGACCACGTGATTTGTTTGATTTGATCACTAGTTTTGATGTGTCAGAGTGAGATATTTTAGATGTTGTTAGGTTGCAACACATTTTCTACATGCCCACCATTAGATGTCATAGAGAGATGATGACTGTGCTCATGGTGAGGTGGCATTCACAGACCTCATCCTTCCATTTACCTACTGGGGAGGCCACCGTTACCCTAGAGGATGTGTGGAGGATCCTTCACATACCCATTCATGGAGAGATTGTTACACATTCCATTCGATGGGGTACCCATGCTATGCACCATGTTATTGGTGTAAGACGTCTG